>CM021698.1:153613899-153692048 GCA_011074415.1 Stictonetta naevosa
GGGGGACAGCCTGCTCCACCAGGGGCCTCTCCACAGGCCGCAGGGGAACTGCTGCTGCGTGCCTGGAGCACCTCCTGCCCCCCTGCTGCACTGGCCTTGGGGGCTGCAGGGCTGCTTCTCACTCCAGTCTCTCTCCCAGCTTGTGTTCTGCAGTATTTTTTTTTTTTCCTTTCTTAAATCTGCTCTCACAGAGGCACAAACAGCATCGCTTATTGGCTCGGCTCTGGCCAGTGGTGGGTCCCTTTCGAGCTGCTTGAAACAGGCCATAATCTAATCTGACATGGGGCAGCTGCTGGGCCCTTCTCACAGAGGCCACCCCTGCAGCCCCCCGCTACCTAAATCTTGCCATATAAACCCAATACAAATACAAAACTTTGGTGCCTTCGTTTCAAACAGAATCTCTTATTCTTTTAATAAACAGAACTGCTGTTGCTCACTGCAAATGCTCTTTCTCTGCACATGAATTTAGGAAGTTTTCAGTACCTAAGTATTTATCATTAAAGGAATAATCCAAATGACGTATACAGTATATATTTCTATTTGTAATTAATATTAATGCATGTAAAAAAATTAATTCAGATGTTTAGCTCTAGCTTTCTTCACCTCCTTCATCAGGAACATGTTTCCTAAAATAACTATTGGCTGACTTGTTAGCTCACATCACTTACCCCTGTGACTCCCTCCGCTGATCCATTTTATTCATATTAAATGCTGCCCTGCTTGTGCTATAGAAGTTAATGTTGTTTTTAAATCTTGTCTAGGCTGTTGCAGTCTGTCACTTTTTTTTTATTATTATTATTTATTATTATTATTTTTTATTTTAAGAGCTATATATGAATCGTTTCATCTTGTTTGGGGGTATATTAATGAAGATAAAAGAGGCAAGTGGGGTAGTAGTCTTCCTTTGGGTCACTGGTAATCTGAAGGGAAGAACTAACTCTATGACATACTGAAAAGTAAAAATAGATCCACGCTGGACTCCTAAAATGCTTTATCATACTACCAGTATAGGTTATTCCTAAGTCAGGAAGCCATGCCATGAACCATCTTCCTTTTGCACTTACACAGCTATTATTAGTAAATCATTGATTTTTATTCTTAGCTGGAACTCTGATGTAATATCAATACTATTTGTTGTCTGTTCATGCTTCTTTGGAAAATTATTTGCTTGTTTATTACAGTTGGTTTGTTAACAATTTTGAAACAATTTTCAGCCTGTTTAGTTGTTGCATTTTGCAGTTTTTTGCTTAGTTGACTGGGGTGTTCAGGCATAGCACATCTCCATGGTGAAATATAGTGTAAAAATACTTAAAGCAGCATTGAGAGTGTTAGCGAGCGTGCTTTACTGCAATATTGCACGAACCAGCCATCTCATGCTAAAATGAATATCCTTCTCAATATAGCTGAGTTAATTTGCGCAGACCTGGCTTCATTACCTTGGATACAAAGGCTGCATCCAACTTCTTTGCTATTCAGATTTTGTTCAGTTGTTATCCGTTCCAGGAGAAGAAAAAAAAATGTGCTGTGATTTGGGAGCCCAAACCTTTCAGATCCGAAAACTTTGGCTAGCCAAAGAGATAAACGATGTTGCAAGTGTCAGATCAATTGACTTTTCTGCAACACTTAGCACTTTGCCCTATTCTTTATTATTATTATTATTATTATTTTATTTTTATTAATTTGCTTAATTTTGGGTGTAGTCTTCTTTAGCTTTTCCAAGGGGAAAAAAAAAAAAAAAAAAAAAAAGTCATATTTTCATTAACATACTTGTGGAATCCATTCCATGACCACATTTCTGCTGGGAAAGATAATCTAAGAAATGCAAACTTCTTCTTCATTCCTGCCTTACAGATGTCATTTATACTCAGCTGCATCTCTGCAAGTTTTAGGAAACTGGATATTTTTCTCCTTTCTACTCCCAGACAGATGAGCAGAGCAGATGCTGAGTCTGACTGCAAAAAAATCTGGGGCCCATCATCAAAAGCAAACAATTATAAAGCACACAAAAAAATTGTGTCTAAGTCCCATAATGGACTGATATCATTTTGAATCTTCTGTCAGGCTGGAAAAGGTCTATTACTATCTTTGGATATAGATGGATAGAACCTGTGCTTAATACTAAAGGTAATCTTTTTAACTTCTAAACATTTTTGCATCAAAATGACACTTTATTTAGACAGGAAAACAAACAAACAAACAAAAAACACACACACAAAAAAACGACTAATTCTCTTTTTCATTTATTAAGAAATGGGATGAAATACGGAAAAAAAAAAAAAAAAAAAAAAAAAGGTCTGCTAATATTTATATAAAATTTGGTATTTATTCCAAAGAATCAACAAGGTTTGGAAAAATATTCTTTTTCATCTTGTTTTGTTCCTTTTACTGAAAATGCCACATATTTTCTAAAGTACTATCTGATCTGCAAGTCAATGTTTTTGTGTTGAAGCAGTCTTGACATGAGACATTGATAATCCTGAATTATGAAACAAAGACTTAACTGTGTACAGATGGCCACTTCCACAGTCAAGGGAGAGACAGAACATTAAGCTATGTGGATTTTTGCCTGTTTAGGAGGCAGGGAGTAAAGACAGCACCATTGCCATTCAGACCATTTCCACTGGTTTCTCCATTTTTCCTGCATGAAACATGCAAGATGCCATTTATAAATGTTGTAATGCAATTTGTACCCAGGCTATGTGTATCCTAAAGAAAACAATGGTCTTGATTCCTCTGACTATCTACTTACAGCAAATATATTTTTCTCTGACATCATTCAATTGGATCCACAGTCTTCTCCAAAACTTCTCACTTATCCCTGACATATGTTTGTCGAATCAATGAATGATTCATATTCCAAGCTGTAATTTCCTGTTGATTTTTAGTGACTCATTTATATGCCAACTCAGCACCACTTAAGACAAGGCTGACATGGGCTTGTATTCGTTCAAAAATGGTTTGCAGTTCATTTTCCTTGAAACCTTAAGAGGAGAAATGAATCATATTAGCATTGAATTAGTAGTATTTGTTGGAAGGGAAAATATTGTGCACTTACGGTTCTTGACAATTAATTCCCATCGCCATTCCCATCCCGTTCCCTACTAGGCCAACTACTTACCTTCCCTGATACTTATTTCACAGGAAGGCTGAGAGGTAATGGGCTCCTCGGTTTTGAAAAAATAAAAACAAATAAATAAAAAAAGATATAGAACACATCAGGTGTCTGAAAGTTGAATCAAGACAGATCCAGTCTAGAAATGAATGCAAAATTTCAAAGAATCAAAAATTTGAAGTATTTATTTACAGTACTCATTGAGTCTGCATCCTTGGAAATAATTTTTTTAGGTGTGTTTGTTTGTTTGTTTGTTTGTTTCTTTTTCCTAAGAGTTAAATTGGAGTTAAAAAAAGGGGGGGAGAGGGAGGAGAAGCAGTGGACTAGGTATTTTTTGTTTGTTCTAAATAAAATTAACAGGAGTTGACAATGCATAAAGGCATTGACAGAGGCAAAGGCAAAGACAGAGTAGATCAAGTGAAATGATGGCATTATAAGATCTCTGTATTTGCTCATTATTTTATATTTTTTGAGGTTTCCTAGTTTGCAAGCTTTCAAAACATGTTTCTTACTTCACGTAAACTAAGCTGTGTTTTAAACATAGTCACATCCCTTGTTTTTTTTTCCCATCCAAATGAAGGATTAAAGTGCCAAATAAGCCATTTGGCTCTGTGCCTCAGTTTCCCCAGTGCTAATATAACATAATGTTACTTATACATCTCAGCGACATTTTGAGGCTTGACTCATTACCATTTGAAAAACACATGAGTATCCCTCCATGTAGGGTAACTGGCAGTTTCAAGCACCTTGAGCTGAGACTGCCTTCTAGTTTATCATCATTCCTTCACAAACTGCATGTTTTCATTACATATTATCCTTAAAAATAGCCTCGTCAATAATATTGTTATCCTATCCGTCATGACAAAGCAGTCAGCTGAGTGGAGCAGTGCCCAGGTGCTGGTTATTTTAACTCACAGATCAATATTTTACATCTATTAAGGTGAAGAAATGGTCAAGACCATTTCTACCAGAAGGCATAGTGAGGTGATCTACATGGGCAGGGTGTTATTAACTTTGCACTGCAATTAACACAACTGAGATGGCCATTACTACTTCTCCCCCAGTGGTACAAAGTAGAAAAAGCCTCATAATTTGGGGCCATTACAAACACATTTAACACCAACAGGGCAATTTATCACCCTGTCCAGCCTGGGCTTCCACAGTTCTAGTAATTCTATAAAGCCCCAATTTCCCTCCTGCGGTTTTGCTTCTTTCAAACATTTTTACGTCTTCTTCAGCACTCTCAGGTTTTGTTGCTGCACTCAGCCAAGCAGCTCCCACCCACCTCCCCAGAGCTGGATGCAGTCTTACAGGGCCCCTAGAGAAAAGATGAAATTTCCCGCAGCTGGTACTTATGTCAAGGAGATGTGTGCCCCCGTAAGTGAGGGTAAAATAAAGAGTTTGGATTGCATATAGCTAATGGAATGTTTTTCAAGGCAGAAGGTGTTACATAAAGACCAGCCCTTTCATTGCACTTCACCTTTTTTTTTTTTTTTTTTTTTTTTTTTTTGTAAGCAGATAAGAAAAAAGGATGCAACAGCAGCACAGCAAAACACACCATTAATCTCTGGTCCACCTTTTCCCCCTTCTTAACTCTCCTGTTTTTCACAAGAGGGCTTAGATCAGGAAAAGAAAATATCAGTGTAGCAAACTTAAGTGCAAGGCAAAGGTTTGGTTTGTTGATTTTTCACAACTGGGCGTTGTGTAAATCAATACATTGTTCCCTTGGTACTTCAGTACAGAGCCGAGTAGATATAGAAAGAACAATAGCAAAGACAAAAAAAAAAAACCACGGCTATGCCTGTTGCACAATGCCTTGCACAGCTGTTAACTTTTTGCTGGGGTTGTGTGTCAGCAAAGAGGGCTGGATATCAACAGAAGTACAGACGAAAAATGCTGTGGTCATCCCTCTGTGTGATAAAGGTTTCAATGATAAAAACAGCAAAGGGAAAAGCCAGGAGCAACCTGGCACCACTAAGCTGTGTCTCATCATATGTTTGGGTGAACAATGGAGATGTCACCTCCAGTTGACTGGGAAGCAATGACCCGCTTGTGTCCCTGAACGTTACACAGAAAGGAAGACTTTTTTTTTTTTTTTTTTTCCCCACTTTCTGCTGGCTTTTTGGCTTTTGATATGATGCATGTATTCCTCTCTGTACCTTTACCAGAAATTGATGCATTCTCATCTAGTATTCTGCAGCTTATTCCTCTCCCTCCTTTCCCATGGGAAAATTTAAACTGTTGAATTCACGGTGTTGGTTTGTTTTCCATGTGAAACCTGCCTCCTCAACAGCACAGCAGTCCTTGTCAAAAATATTCTAGTTTGGACCTAGCCTTCTGCTGAGTTAAGGCTCTCTTTCAGAAAATGGATCTGTTTCCATTTTTGGTTGGAAATGCAAAGTGCTCTTTAAGGGTTAACACTGTTCTTTGTTGTTCCTTTTTGCTGGGTTGGCTCATTCCATGAGTGTTTTGCTTTAATGAGCCCACTTTAGCTTTGCACTGAAACAGGAGATCTCTAGTCTCATTAGTTTGGCTAATTAACCATTCCCTTCTAACTGTCTGAGGTTCATCTAAGTTCAGGAAACCTTGAGAAAATAACTAACAATTGCATTATCATGCAAACTCGTAAGTAGAAGTGAGCCAAGTTGTTGCTTAAAAATATGTGCATCTTTTAACTGTGTAGGCTGTACTGTATTCCACAGCGATTCAAGCATCACACAAGCAATTCCTCTCCCAGAAAGAGAGATTTTCAAAGGATACATTCCATTGTGCTCAGGATTTGCATCAGCCTGCAGTTAGTGGGGAGACTTGATCCTGGTGGGAGATTTTCCAAAAATGTATTTCTTGCCAAGCCTAGATGAACGTCATGTCATGGATGGAAGAGGGCTGGCAGTGGTCTATGATGCTATGCAGTCTGGCCACACTATGAAATGGAGCTGGTAAGTCCACATGACATTGCTTTGTGCTAGGTGAATTTCTTGGGACCTGCTATGAGAATAGAGGTCTTCACTGTTGCCGAAGTCAGGTGAAGGATGGGAATGGAGGTAGCAAAGCGGTGGTTCATTCAAAGTCAAGGAGAAAGACACACCTTCCTTCACCAGCCCAGACAGCCCTCCGAGCCCCAGTTATCCACTGCATTTGCCTTGAGCAATGAAGGCCTGCTCGTTCCACTCCAGACACTCCAGACATTCTTAACCATGGAAAACAACTCAGTGTTGCTTGCAGAACTTAAGGTATGATCCATCACATCTCACAGCAGATGATGACATCTAGACACAAGAATCATCTCTGTACTCCACTGACTCCAGGCATTAATTATCAATGGACTAGACAGTCGGGCAATCAGACTGACCAGCAGATTTTGGACTCAACCATATTTTTTCTGCTCCTCTTTCTCTCCATTTCCCCATTCTGCTTCTTCGCCCATCCCTCTCTTTGATACCTTCCTTTCCCTGCCCTTGTTTCTTCCCAAACAAATAACCTCCCCAATTACTTTTTTTCCCCATCAGTCCAGTTTTGTGCATACCCAAATTTGCTATTTCTGAAGCAGTTACTGCAGCACTGTTGGCCTTGTGAAATTCCACTTACAAAAGGTCCCCAATGCTCTCTTTAATTAACTGTGAAGTTTGGCTGTTTCTCGCCCAACTCCCCCTTAAACATCTGTGAAATCTGTCCATTCCTCATGGCACTATCTGTAGCTTTTGTCAGCTTCTCACTCTGTTAATTTGTTGTTCAGCAGTTTCTCATGCCCAATAGAGTAATTTCTTAGAGTCTGTTCAGTGAGCTAAGCCTCAGGCCAAGGCCTAGTCATATGCTTGCATACCTTAGTAGAAATTCTTTTTGTAAAAATAATAATAATAATTTAAAAAATCTCAGCATTTGAACAGACAAACATTTAGCTTTTCTCTTTTCCAAGTGTAATTTCCTCAAGGGGTGGGGGGCTTTAAGAGGGATTGCCTTTATAAATGCAGAATGTCTCCAAATCCTTGTGGTCTCCCATGAAAGTGATTCTTCTCCTACTATTTACATAATTTCATGCTTTTTGAAGGGCAGATCGTATAGATCTATGTCCACAGGGGCTCCTTGTGCAGCATGGTACTAGAAGTTTATGTGGAATAGGGGTTAAGGGATATTTTAAAGCCCTTTGATGGCACTAGGCTATAGATTCTCTATAAAAATGTGAATCAACAAGAACTACTTGTTTCATGCCAGGATGTAGTTGATTTTAAAGGCAAGGAGAGGATAATAATACAAAAAAAAAAAAAAAAAAAAAAAAGAACAAAGCGAGTCAGAGAAAAGCATGGGTTTAGCCCTGAGGTCACACTTGTGTTTCTCTTTGTTAGAGCCCGTACCTGTTGGGACGTGCTGGGAGGCTGCTAGCTGCTCCCAGTTACCCAATAGTCTCCATTCGCTGCTTGCAAAACATAATGCTAAGAAAATAAATCTTTGCCCTCCCTCTTTAAACGAAGACAGAAATCTACTAGTGTTCATGCTGTGATCCTCAGTCAGTTTAAGCCCTTGAAACAAAACTGAAGTGCGTCCAAGGGTGATGAGGAGGGAGAGCAACACCAGCATATAGACCTCATGGAGACCTCCCTGCTAGCAGCAGTGAGTCAGATGCCCAGGAAAGCTCAGGCAGTTTGGCTGACTTAACACCACCGCCTGCTCACTGCCCTGACTCAAAAGACCAGAATGGACCTTTTTCCCTGGGCTTTGCAAGCAGGAGGCAAACTACGAAAGCAAGTGACCCCCAGCTATGCCTGATCAAGCAAGCTCTGACACATCAGAAGAACTAAGAGTCTATTGACGACAGCAAAGTCTCCGAAGGGATATGATGATAATTTTCATGCCTGGAATATTCATGCCATGATGTGCACTGAAGGAAAGAAAACTCCAAAGGGTCTTCTGGAGAATGAGAAGACAACTTTGGTTTTGCAGTCTTCAGGGTGTGATTCCCCACTGGTTTTGTGGTTAATGTGAAGGCATGGAGAACAGTGCTCATCTGTACTGCCGTGTCAGGGCAGTTCAATATTTTTCAGTGTATTGGGTTTACATGGAAAGGCTTTTGTAACAGGGGGGCTGCAGGGGTGGCCTCTGTGAGCAGAGCCTCGCAGCTGCCTCATGTTAGATCACAGCCAGCTCTAGCTCCAGGCAGCTCCAAAGGCCCACTGCTGGCTAGAGCTGAGTCAGGGTGTGACAGTGGTTGGGCCTCTGGGAGAACAGAAAACAAAACAAAACAAAACAAAACAAAACAAAAAAACCTGCTGTGCCTAAGCAGCGGGGAGAATGAGGAGTGAGAAGCAGCCCTGCAGCCCCCAAGGCCAGTGCAGCAGGAGGGCAGGAGGTGCTCCAGGCACGCAGCAGCAGTTCCCCTGCGGCCTGTGGAGAGGCCCCTGGTGGAGCAGGCTGTCCCCCTGCAGCCCATGGGTCCCACATGGAGTAGATCTCCACGCTGCAGCCCGTGGAGGAGCCCCCGGTGGAGCAGGTGGATGTGGCCTGGAGGAGGCTGCGGCCCATGGAGAGCCCCCGCAGGAGCAGGCCCCGGGCCGGAGCTGCAGCCCGTGGAGAGGAGCCCACGCAGGAGCAGGAGGTCTGGGGGGAGCTGCCGCCCGTGGGGGACCCGTGCTGGAGCAGTTTGCTCCTGGGGGATGGACCCCGTGGGATGGAGCCGTGTGGGAGCAGTTCCTGAAGATCTGCTACCTGTGGGCAGCCCCCTCAGGCTCAGTTTGGGAAGGACGGCATCCCGTGGGAGGGACCCCACGGCGAGCAGGGGCAGAGAGGGACCGTGAAGGAGTGTCAGAGACTCCTAACTAGCTTCATTAATCTCCCTATGCTGAGTTTGTTTTGCCCGTGACAATAACTGTCAAGTGATCTCCCTGTTCTTATGTCAGTCCTTGAGCCCTTTTCATGATATTTTCTCTCCCTTTCCCTTTGAGGAGGGGGAGTGAGAGAGTGGTTGTGGTGGAGCTCAGCTGCCCAGCTGGGTAAAAACAGCACAATTAGCAAGATCCTAAATATTTTGCGGTAGAAAGATGCTGATATTTGCAGGAAAGTCTGTCTTCCTGGAGTTTCATTTTCTGGGTTAGCTTCAAACATCCTCTTTAGAAAAATATATAGACAAAGAAGCTAAAAAACATTTCTCCAAGCTACCAGGGGCAGAGGCAGTTTCATAAAGATATATCAGTGATTCTAAAAGCCATTTAGGTGTCTACATGGAAATTAGAGAACAAAATACTTCAGAGAAAGTGGTCAATCACCTTTTAACTCCCATTACAAAGCTTCATATGGCTAAATCCCTGGAGCTGATTTCCTTTGACCTATGACATTTTACATCTATTACCTTTCATTACACCAGTACCAGGGTGCTACCTGCAGCTTCACTGAATACTGTCACCTTTAAATTCTTTTTTTAATATAATTATTCTCCCCAAACAGACCTGTAAGACATATATTTAGAAACATGAGTGAAGTCAGGCACATTGCCACATCTGAATATTCTTCTGTCTCTTCCACAGCCTCAGGCTTTTATGAGGGTTGCAGCCTGCTTTATGCATGATGATGCTGTTCCGTGATTGCATCACCGTGATCGTACTGTGAGCTAAGAGACTATGTCAGCCTGGGATTCACTCCTCCAGGTTTTGCATCAGAAATTTCCCCCCTTCTCCGGGCTCAAAATTATTGACACCATTCTCATTCCTCAGGAGTGTAGATTTATGCTTCATTTGTACACACTTCCCTCTGTGCTGACAGATCTATTTGGCTCCTAGAGAAAGTCTTTATGGAAAATGTCAATGATATCAAAATAAGGCATAATGATTTACTCACATGTCATCACTAGTAAAGAAATTCCTCCTCTGTCTTTTATTTCCTGCGTTACAGGAACAATCATTTTCATATTCATTTCCACCTAAACATTGATTTTCTTGTGTCTGGGCTGTGCAACATATGCTTTGTGCAGGAGAGTAAATAACAAGTAGGTACATTCACATGGACTGGGCAGAGTTTTTGTGTCCAAGCTGTGTGCTAATGATTAAAAGACCAAATCAGATATTAATTGCACTGGACCCCCAAGACAGAAGACAGACCTGGAAGAGTCTTCATTACTGATTTGGTCTCCGCCAAGAAAGAAAAAGGCCAGAGTACAAGCTGATATTAAAAAACTATCTGATGGTCATTCACACTGATGATCCATGCTTTCTCTGGCCTGGGTGGTCTGTGTTAAACAGGATCCTGCCAATCAATTCCTTATCATAATCTGCAGATAGCACAAGCAGGAGACTCTTCCCAAGAAGCACAGTGAACAACATTGCCCTCTTTCATAAGGATGGAGAAGAGCATTCGTGTCTGTGGATGTGAGCCATGCTGCGTCATTTGGTTCTGATGCCAGCAGATCACCTGCAGCGTGTTTTATTTCCTCTTACAAATGTAGAGTGCATATTGATAGGGCTGGATTTTCGACTGTCTCCAGTCAGGATGCGTCCACTGACTGGTGAAACAGTGTGAGTTTCTGATGACAAGGATCATACCCTTGGCCCCCATTTATTTGAAAATGCATGGAAATGACCTTTTCTCCTCTTTGCTGCAAGCCTTACCTGTGACCCTTGAAACACAGCACAGAACTTTCATTTCAAAACACTAGATGGACAATAAAAAAAAGAGAAAAAAACAACAACAAAACTAAGCAAAACAAAACAAAAGCTTCTTTGAACATATAAAAGAATAGAGGTTGTACAATAATGGGGGTGGTATTGCACCAAATTCCATAAATAATGCCTTTCAAGGTTTACTGCACATACATCTAAAGAGAAAATAAAATTTAAACGATCATATTACAGATATTACACAAAGAATGTCTTTTCCTGACTAATGTTAATAGGCAGCTAAGATATATTTATGTTCCTACATTACTACTTTTGAACAGAATATATTATTATGCTAAGAATGCAATAAAAATAACACAGCTCACTTGCACTGGCAATCATCTGTACCAAAAATGACGTCCTATACCATGGTTCTTAAACACAAAAGATAGAGAATTGTATGAAATGGAAAAGGGTCAGAGTTTGTGTCAGAGTTAAAGTTATCACAACTGGGTTAATTCTGCATTTGTAACATGACATCTGGCTTCTAAGAAGCCCTGTTTATATCAGTTCTTCACCCTTCAAGAATGATAATCTATAAAATCATCTTGAAGAAATTATTCAATCTACAGTAAACTGAATTCCATCATTAAAATCCAGCATCTACTGAAAATATATGGCAAAACACATATTGCCCTTGCTTTTGCAAGGTTTTTTTTTTTCATTAAAACCCTTTAGACTTGCTGGCAGGTGAGGATGGGATGTTACAGTGTGAACTTATCTCCTACCAAAGGTATGATGGAGGGCTGATTCCTGAAGGATCTGAAAACCTTTTGCTCTTTTCCTTCCCAGAGATGAAAGGCCCAGCCTGGATGTGGGGTTTTCAGGTGTTAATTCTGTTTAAAACCCTGTGCATAGACAGAAAGGAGCATTCTCTGGTTTGTTCTCTTCCCACGACACCACAAAACAGGGCTGGGAGTCAGGGGATGAAGTTGACAGCAAAGCCACAGTGTGGACCAAAATAGTAAGATATAAACCAGCTCCCAGGTGACAGCAGGGCCAACATCAAAGAATCTAATCCCATTACAGACCTAGCAAGGAAATGGCAGATAAGCAGAGGGATTGTTTAAAAGGAAAAGCCCTCAAAATTTAACTGAGGATGCCCCATAATCTGTATCTTACTGCCCAGCCTAGCTTTTCAAAAGGTTCAAATTTCTGCTCTTTGTTGTCCCTGTCATTATTTTTTTTTTTTCCTAGGACATCCAGAGGAGAAAGTCCGTCCTGTGCTGCTGATACTTGAGGAGGAGAAGGGGCATGGATCCAGTAAAGTGACTGAACGGTGTTTGGACATGGGCACTCCTGGGGTGCTCAATACTCAAGGCACATCAGGGAAATGTGGGTGTGATAAGGGATGCGGCCAGGCACTCTGCTCAGAGCAGTGCAGTTCTAGCAGCCTGCTGTCCACATAAATGGAAGAAACCCTGGATTAACAGAGCCTCTGAAGGCACAATAAAATCCAGAAACTCTCATCTGGGTGTCACTCAGGAAAAGCAGTCTTTGGGAACAATGTGGTAATTTTGTGCCGAGAAAGGTGTTAATTAAAACCACAATGACTCCTGCTGAAGCCACAGTAAGGCACAAGCAGATGAGAGCCTCTTCAAGGACATTTGCTTGTCTCGTTATTTACACAATTCATTGTCTTTAAAGTCACTCTGATGGCTTGTTGTTCTTTTCTCTAACTAATTTGAGTTGGAAGAAGATTAATAGAATGAGGCTTCCAAATGAAAACCATGCTTCCTGCTGAGAAACCTTTTCTGAGGTTGACCATGGGTAAGATTTTTGCTCTCCCAGGCTCTGGAATAGAAATTGGAGAGGGAGAAGATAGCTGTTGAGGGTTTGCAGTGTCAGGGGACACTTTCTTGTTCATGGTTTGCTATAGAGCCCGGCTTGGGGGGCTGGGTTTCTTCTGAGGTGTCCATTCTTGAGCTTCTGTGAAAAGAAGGTCTAGAAACACTGAGGGGTTTAAGTGTGCTATAACTCTTTTTATTTATTTATTTATTCATTCATTTGTTCCCAAAGAAAAGGGGGTTAAAAAAAGCTTAGGTTAAACGTAGAAGCTTACATGAAGGTTAGAGGATTGTATTTGGGAGAGACTGAAAAAAAAAAAAAAAAAAGTTTTTCTTTTTTTTTTTCCAAGAAAAAAAATGTATTTTTTTCAGTTTTTCTTTTTCAAGAAAATAAAAAGTCTTGATTTTTGCCTCACAGTATCCTTTACCTGAGGAGAACTAAGTTCTGATCTTAGACAAACTGTGGGAGGTAAGCTCAGAGTCTGATTATTGGCCCTCCGCAAGATTGATTAAAAGAAGGAAGGCGAGAGTCAACAATACATCGAGCTGAAAAAAGCTCAGTTGCAGTCTCCATACACGTATATTTATATAGATCGATATATATGCACACAGAGATCTAAATATACATACGCACACGGTGTTCGCAAGAGGGAGAGGATGGTTCTTAGTCACAGCATCCTGGCACTGAGCTATTCAAACCAGAAGGTTGTGTGACTGATGCTTTCTTCCATGCATGAAAGGGGGGTGTTGCCCCACAGGGAATGGTCCAACCTGCTGTCACACCACAGATTCATCAGGGTTTTACATCTTCTCGCCTAAGGACAGCCAAGACTTGTGCAGGATGTCACACATCTCTATGTCCCTCAGGGTAAGCAGGCAGAATGCTGAAAGCCGAGAAGATGTTTTAGTAAAAAAAAAAAACATTTTCTGATGTGGCTCAGCTTTAAGTATCAACCTTAGCTATGGACATGCTGGATGTCAAGGACAGTCAAGCTCAGAAGAAAACCATCCGTGGCTAGTTAAATGACATGGCAATCACAGAGCTGGTTTTCTGGCCAAATACCACCCTCACCAGTTGCATCAGGATGTGTCAACTCAGTGTTTCAACTCAGTGCCAGACTGAAGTTCCCATTCTTAAACACTTTTATACTTTTGTGACATTTCTTTAACAATCAAGGGTTTCTTCTTATTATTTCTTTGGGGGGTGGGAGTAGAGGGCATTCCAAAGACTGCTGAATTGCAGCGCCAAGGAATTCCTTGAGGTGGTTTAATTTTATGGCAGGGAGAAGGGAGAATCCCTTTATAGAGGGAAAAATTAAATTATCAGGCCACTAGCCCTTTTCTAGTTGTAGGAGGAAGAAAGCCAAGGATCAAGCTACGAAGATCTTGGAGGAAGGTACAGGCTGGCCTCTAAATGGCAGAGCAGACTGCAGAGCCATGGTGGACTAGATGCACTTCAAGCCTGAGTTGTTTGGAGCTCTGAGCTCTGTCTCCCCTTGTTGCTAATGTCCCTGCACAGAACTGATAAGGAAATTGTTCCTGATAAGGGAAAGTATTAAGAGCGGATCTCTGGAAGAGATCAGCCATCAGCTCAGAAGTGTAGAGGTATGGCAACGAGGGGTGAGCTCAGCGTTGCTCTTACCTCGTTGATAAATACTGTATGAGTTACTGGGATCAGTCCTAAGGAGATGCATTTGTGCTACGGGATAGCATGAAGTAGCCATCTCCTTCCGCTCCAGACCAAGCATGCTCATGCCCCTGACACAAGATGACCACCCTGGTCCTTCTGGCTTTAAAATGAAGATTTTAAAGGAAAATTCTGTGCTCTCTGCTTTTAGCCAGGACTCAGATGTTCATCAAGCATTGTTGAAAGTCAGGAAAGGAAGAAAACCAAATTTTCTTTTTAAAATGTTCAGAAGTCTTCCCTGGTTGGGGCCCATCATCATTTAGCAGAGCATTTCTTGTCAGATCTTCATTCATCCTGATTACTTTGTTCTATAGTCTCTTGGATTTATTTCCCCCTTTTAATACAAAGTAAGTTTTCTGGTTCAAACCAAGAATGACCATTTTCACCTGCCATTAAGTGAGAGGTTAATTGTCCACCAAAGGAGAAAGGCTCTAATGACTATACCAGATTATGAATGTCAGAAACAGTCTGTTCTGCACTTTCTCTTTTCGAATAAACTCCACAGAAACACTAAGCTGAGCCCCACAGTGTATAGTTTTATAGCACATCATCCAATTCTATTTCACATTTATTTCTCACTGACTGCCCTGTAGTCAAGCAAGATATTAGTGCATTTAATTTCTTTGGCAAATCATCCACAAACAAATGGAGTCTCCCTTTTTCAGTTTTGCATATATAGTTTGAAAGTTATTCTGCCTGGGTAATAGGGAAAGGTTCTGCAGTAGTCAAGGGCAGCTGCAATCAGATAGAAACCTACCACCAGTCCACATATATAGACAGATGTGATTCACCTTTGGTCTGAAATACTGCCATAGATCCACCAGAGCAATCAGGGTGTGCATACATGGCTTTACATCCCCTACAGTTGCCAAGATACACAACTTTTTAGAGAAACACAAAGAAAGATCCAGTTTCACACAACTTTGTGTTTCTTCCCTGTAGAACGGAAGGGCCTGACAAGTATTAGTGTATTTATTTAACTAGGTGGAATATCATTTCCATCTTGGCAGTAGAAAGTTTAAATGCAAAGAAAATTCCCAGTCCCCAAAATATTTTGCTATTTGAAGAAAAAGGACTGTACCATCTGGACTGTTTCGAAGAGCAGGACTGAGTCACTAGTCCTAGGGAAACTATAATATGTGGGAAATGATTTATGGTTTCAGATATGCTGAGGCTAGAATGGATTATTTATTGAATCTCAAAGTTAGTAATAAATAGAAACAAAAGTCTAGAAAGAGGAAAACACAAAAATCTCTTCCTATTCCCACTCTTCTTAGGTAACAGACTCCTTCCCTGGGCTTGGGACATGGTGCTCCAGGTTCCTCCTTCTTTAGGTCAGCTCTCCTGAATGTGAACATCACCAGCCATGGAGAGTTCATCAAAATCTCCCAAATTGTTCCCTTCCTGAATTCCCCTCACTGCTGAAGAACTCTGGTGTCTCCTGACTTTTGCAAGGGCTTACCTTGAGGTGATACACTGACAATACTATATCAGGAAATACATCTGCAGGACCACTTCCATCCTGTTACATAAAATATGCCTGCTGTTATTCTCAGTCCCCAAGGACAAGTGGCAAAGGTAATCGTGTATAATCCATTTTTTTTCCCCTCCAAAGCAATGTGTCACCCTCCAGACTGACCTCTAGGAATGGTCTCTTGCTTGTTATGTTCAATAATATAAAGCAGCCCTAATATTAACATTTTTTTTTTTCCTTTATGAGGTCCAAAGGGACAGGGAGGGCAAATTCAAGGACAAAGGCTGTTAGTGGTGTGATTCGTCTGTCTGCCTATTGAAATACAGAGTGAATGCAGGAGACAACTGTTGATCTTAAACCACTCTAGGAAGACTGCTCATTTCTGGAACATAAAGTGCAGGGAAAATAAAGACACACAATTAGAAGTAAATAACATGTAACAATGCTTTCTAGTTAAGTCCAACAGTTTGCCAGTACTTATTTCTTCAATCTGTGGTAACAGATCACTGTAGGGACTGTTCTCTGTCCCTGAGGCTGATCTGCACAAACTGACCACATTTATATTAAACAGCATTTTTCCCTAGTTTCCTTGTAGACTTCTTTTGAGGTTCCATCTGAGCATCTGGAAACGCTTCTGTCCTGTGATTCTGCGGTTCTAGTGCTGCTTGATTTTAACATATATCAATAGTATACGCGTATGCTTGAATTTTCAGTTCATATTATCTGACAATGCAGATATACCAATAATAATAGTTCATTAATATTCTTTCATTTATTCGTTTATTATGTAGTGCTGAGTATCATTTATTAACTGGGATGTGAATGTTAATAATGCCTCCCAGACTGAAGAATTACAACCTCTGGAGACCGCTAAGGTGTCTGAGAGTGCAAAAAACTGCAGTGGGATAGTGGAGGCTGAAGGGATCTAACCTTGATGCAGACTGGTTCACAAGTGTTATTCAGCACAGCTGTGGTTTCTTTGTGGGTACAGGGAAGGTGGGTGGAGAGGAAACTCCCAAGATTTATTTCTTGCTTTGATGGGTGACTTTAAGCAGATGATTCCCCAATTTTTTTTTTTTTTTTTTTTTTTGCAAAGCCTCTTTTTCTGCAAAGCTCTTTGGGAGTTGGTTTGGAGTAGTGCCCTTTAGACATGCTGGTGCATTGTTCTGCTACAGGAGAAGCCTTTTGGATTTGCTCAGCACTGAGCACAACAGGGCCTTCATCCATGGTTAAGCATCCAGGCTCTGGCATAAGAGCAGGAACAAATAAAGAGGAGTACCCGAGCACTACTCGTGCTCCCTTTATACCAGAAAGCACAGATGATCCCCGTGACCTACAAATTACATCCAGAGTTATTACACAAAGACATCGCCTCTGGCACAAAATGTCCATTTCTTCATACTGTACACAGCTAAACTGTGAAATTCTTGCCACGGGTTATCGCATACACTTAGAGTGTTTAAAAAGTAATTGCGTAAATTCCTGGGGGAGGAGAGGAAGGGTTATAAATACGGGACTACAGAAGAGAAAAATCCCACATCTGTGTTGGAACACCCTGAACCACAGACCTTCACACATGGGGAAAGTAGTCTGGGGGAATATATCACCGCATGCTGTGTTGTTATAACCTTTCCTATGCGCCCCGTTCTTATCTTTCGGAGATATTGGTTGTGGGTTAGGGTGACTTAATACTGATCCCGTGCAGATATGCTTACCCATATTCTTATGGTTACTCATGACTTGAAGGCGCAGTGGGATGCAGAGCAGACCAATACCTGGCTTCTTTGCCTCCTGCCTTTGCAGAGAGCACAAACTTGGGATTGTTTCCCCACTCAGGCAATGACTCCCATCATCTCTTGGAAGAACCTGGTAATCTCTTGTATTCTGGAGAACAACTCTAGGTTAAGAGATTCATAACACATACAGATTTTCTTTGTTAGCAAGTGAAGCAACGAGGCAGACATAAATGCATGGCCTCTGGAGGCCTCTTCAGAAGTCATCTTTATTTCTGTAGGGACTTCTGTCCCTTTAATCCCTCAGTGCTTTGGCATCAGAGAATTGGACAAATCCTCTCACTTTCAGCCTTGCCCCAAACAACTGATCTGTCAACCTCCCTCGTGGTGGTTCCATGGGTCCTAAAAAAGGGGAAGGAGGTGGAAGAGGAATTTTCATAAAGGTTTGTGAAATCAACCAGCAATGAGAGCTGGAGGACTCTCTACTTGGATGTCTTGAACACATGGCTACATTGCTTTTGCAGATTGAATCCCATTATTAGCATGGGTCTGAACAGAAAGTGACTGAACAACAAAAATACTCACAATGAAATAAATCTCATCTTCATCCCAAGCCTAGGAGGCATGGACTGGCCAGAAACACCAGGACAAGGAATATTTCTGTGCTCATTTCTGCACTGCTTAATATTTTAAAAGTTCACATGTGAACCCCCATGTCTCATGGTGTCCCAGGGAGGCAATGTCATGGGTGGTATTAACTGGGAAGGGATCAAGAGAAATCAGAGGCAATGGGGCCAGAAAATAAAATTTCTCTGAGGTAATTCAAGCTGAGGTGCTTAGCTTCCTTCCAATGATAATAATAAGTTAAAATAAAAGTAATTAAAAATGTTCTGGATCTCCAGATATCTGAATAAATCTGTCCATGTTACTTTGAAACCTAGTCCCGTAGAGATAACACAAATCAGATTCGTGCAGTGACCACTGGTGTTTAAGGGAAACTTAACCAGGATCTCCTGTTATCTCTGTGTGTCTTCCATTCTTTACTGGTACCACCACTCCCGTCTTACACCTGCACTGCTTACACTGAGAGATGCTGCCTCTTCACCCTGTACCTACAAAGTACCTGTCACCTCCTGTCCCACTTCAGGGAAAATTTAATAATATTATCCCAACGTAAGCAATGGTCCTGCCAAGGTAGGAAAGCCACATCTGCAGAACCTGGTGGTAACACCTTAACATCCACACAGATCACACGGGTTTTTAGTTTTTACTAGCAGATCCCATCTGTTGCTGGCACCATGTAAAAGAAGAGTGCTCTGATACCCATCACAGCCTCTCTCCGGGTGTGCAAATTTATCGTTTCACAGATGTGGCAAACTGTGTTTTGTGGGGAGCCAGAAACACTCCAAGGCTAGGAACCTGGGCAATTTAAAAGTGAAATGCCTTGTGACTCCAACTTGCTGGCTTGAAAGGAGGAGGTTTGTAGAGTGTTTTTTTTTTCTTTTTTTTTTTTTTCTATGTCTTCAATAACCCCAGTTTAGACAGCAATTGCATGCAACTAAAGGTAAATATCACCATTACTAAATGAAGCAAAAGGCTGCAGATTAAATCTGCTTTTGCTTAGCTTTGCACTTAATAATTATCTCACCCCTGTGCCTTTTGCACTATTTCTAGTTGTAATAATAGCTGTCGGTTGCAGCTGTATGCTAGGTGCAATGCAAACAAAGCCCACAAGGACCAGCCTGCTCTGTAGTCTCAACAAACCTTACGTAGTGTCTGTGTAGCTGCCTCCTAACTCCTACCTGGAGGCAGGGAGAAGTAAAGACAGACTTTGACTTCAAGGAAGCCTGTTAACTGGCAGGATGGATGGGAAGAGTGATTTGGAGCTGAGCGAAGCTGTAAGGGGAATGCCCTTCCTGCTCTGACCAGAACTTGCTTTGGTCCAGCACATCCTTTTCCATGGTGTTGGCATTTGCAAGAACATATCCTTCAAAATCACATTTTCAACCCCATCTTCTCTTTCATGACATCTTGCCTTCCTAGGCTTCCATTTTTATATCACTTGACTTTTCTAGAAATGTAAAAATATGAGAAAAGTACCCAATTATTCACACCAAATTGTTATTATTATTATTTTATTATTATTTTTTTTTTCTCATGTGTGTTTGTTAATTCATGGAAGGATTGAAGGAAATCTCTGCAGAACTAAAAATAAGCAAATTCCAGAGCCAGTCTTTAGACAAATTTGTGTTTGTAATTTCAGGTTTTAGAGATGAAATCTGTGGCTTCTACCATGGGAGAAAGTCTCTCACTTAATACTTGTCCAGGAACAGATTTTCTTCACATTCCCTTGAAACAGAATTCTTCATCCTCAGAAATTATGTATAAAATATCTTTTATTATTATTATTATTTCGCCTTTAAAAGAAGCAACAGAGAGCATGTTAACCTATTTAACTTTTCTATTTGTTTTAAATGCTCCTCATTTGTTACTTACAGCAAGGCAATAACCTGTAAATAATCTCTACTGCACTACGCAAACAGACAGACACCTATTTGTTATGAGTTATTTCAGGTGACATTCCATAAACTCTCAGCAATCCATCAGACCTCTATAATGTACCTGTTTCTCAGCTCAGCCTTTTTGTGAAAAATAATGATGTAAATAAGTATTTTGAGTGAACGGAATACTCATGAGTGATTCCTGGCCTTCATGTGAGTAAAATTCCTGGTCCCTGTGAGTAAAACCTTCAGGACAAAGGCTGTCTTCTCAAGCAGAAAGCTGTCTTTGTAGCATGCATGGTTTCGCTTCACCTCTGTCACAGCTCAACTTTCTCAGCATCATGGAAATGAGAAGGGGTTCATATTTTTTCCCTATCTTTTTCTAAGGGCTTGGATAAAATCTCTGCAGGTATATTTCACTTATCTCCTCCTCTAGCAAAACAGAAATCAGGGACCTTTGTATAGATGGAGAGATTTCTTAATAGCTCTGGAGCATTAGCATTGCTGAATGTATGCAAGCAGTATTTGAGAGTCGTTGGCTTTAACTATTCCTTATGCTTCCATACAAATTTCAGTTTATAAACACAGTTATGCCTTGATTCAACATTTCCTGACAAGTATTTGTATGACAGAGGCACGCCCAAGCTTCAGCTAGGGCTGAGGCAAGAAAAAGCCTGTCCCTTAGAGTGATGACAACCTAAATAGTTCTGAGGAGCGTTACCGTCATTGCTTTCTGGGTGGGGAATGGGGACAGAGAGGTCATGTCTGTCCTGCACCAGCCCAGAGGCCCAGTGGCTGGTTAGCTGTTCCCATCAGCGTGTGATCATGTCATTGGGCATCTTCATTGTCTCTTCCATGAGGGACCCGCAGTGCTCTTGAAAGTTGCTTTGACTCCATCTGAACCTGTTGGCTTGAAAGAAACAAGGTGCCCAGCACAGGCTTGAAGCCCAAGGTTAATTTCCTCTAACCGTGAGGTCTAAGATTGAGGTCCACACAAGCAGCGGCTGGATTTTAATGACTGCTGCTCATAGAGACAAGGGACGTGCATTGGTGGCCTTGTGGGGTCAGCCCACGGCAAGCCAAGCCTTTGCATTTGGACTGCTGTGCACCAGACCCTGGGTTCATTTGCTCATCTCCTGGGACGAGACTGCACGTTTCTCTGTCCATTCCATACAACACAACCCTCACATTTTCTAAAACTTTTTACTGGTCTGTCCACCTTCCTTTCCTTGGAGTCATTTATTTTTTTTTTTCCTCCCCTGGCAAAAAGAAAGCCAACCTGGCCACTGTTCCAGCAGGAGCTGCACTGAAGCCCTGCCTTTTCCCTGGCTCTGCCTCCTTGCAGAAAATACAAGGGAATTGCTCAAAAATCACACCCTTGACAAAATGTATTATGCAGACAGTGACTGACACAGACAGGCCAGGGTATGTTGTTAGTTATCAAGCTAAGCAGCCCTTTCACTGCAGCTCTTAACATTTATTATGGTTGCCAGGCAGTGAGCAAGCTTTCAGATGATCCCACATCATCTCGATGCAAAGTGACTTGACAGCTCCAGGGCTGCTTAGTACATCGGTTGGTGAGGCTGGGGAAGCTGGTGCCCGCTGCTGAGCCACAGGGATATATTTTCACCAAGGGCTGACTGCTTTGGAAGACTCCACATGCCTGGAAATCAGTCTCCCTGGCCAGGCTGTGCAGATGGAGGAACAGAGTTAATTAAAGGTTGTATGCAAAGGAGCAAGAGCTCTGCCTGCACCGTAGCAGAAAGGTTTCTGGATAGGAGGTCTGGCACAAGGTAACTTGGTCAGTCACTCTGCAAGTGAAAAAGAGGTAATAGTGCCTTAGAGGTGCTGGAAAATCATCCACTCACCCTCTTATCAGAGACCATGGGAACGAGGAACAGTTAATCGTAGCTGGCATGTACAAGTGTGGACCTTCAGGAGCTCTTCTAAGTGATGCAGAGGGGATGTATACTCTGTTTCACAGCAGATGGACAAGAAACAAGCTTCCCTGCGTACACAACCACACACATCCCTGCCAGACTAACTGCTCAGATCGCTGAGCATGCACACAATTACCTGCATAGTTACACGCCTGCCTCCTGAGCAAGCAGTAACCACAATTATAAAGGCACTGCTGGTGGAAGAGAACTAGGGAAAATAACCCAGGCAAGAAGCCACACCAGTTTGTATCATTGTCCAGGAATAAATAAATTCAGTGTTCTCAAATATATTCCCAAAGTTGTAACTTCTCTCTGGAAGGAAGGTGGTTTGGGAAGTCACCAGCTTCTAGCAACAGAAAAGAATGTGGCAATGAGTTCCATGGGGATCTGACTGCATGTGTTAACTAGCATGGGGACAATTACTCTGCTGTCCACTATGCCCATCGCGAGCCACTGCTGTAAGCAAATATTTTTCCAGCAGGTGCTGTTGCAATGAATGTTGCTGTCCTGCAGGAAGATGTATGGATAATGCCTCACTTCCAATCATCAGGGACCCCAAAGATCAGCTTCCCAGAAACTTACTGGTAAGTTTCCCTGCTCCCTATTAAATGTAGTTGAGATTTTCTCACCTGTCTTGGTTTTATACTTTGCTGCCATCATCTGCACTGTGCTGATACTGCATCCTGGTTTTGACACAGAGCAAACTCCTCTCTAAATTGTTCTCCTTCTGCTAGGGGAGCTGTTATTGATGTATTTGCTTCCTAGGGCAGCACTACCACTAATTAAACAGGGGATGGGCACCCCAGTGCACAGCAGCATCTGTTTGGGTAGTGCCACGGATTGACAGGACACAAATGGGAACAGAGTCTGAGAGGTTTGGCTGGGAGGATCCTTTCATGTACAGACATGAGCAGACATGCAATATCCCCACGGACCAGATTTACTGACTGCCATCTCAATTATCCTACGATGTGAATAGCTGCTTGCTTTTCTCTGACAACATCGTACAGCCTTTTGCTGTACAGTGAACAGCCCAGAGACAGTCAGAGTCAAACTCACTGCAGGGGCAAGTCGTGGCAGGGCTGTTCGTAGAGGCTTAATTGACTTCTGGCTGCTTCCTTCATTAGTTCAGCCAGCGGATGTGCAATACGTAACACCTTTGCTGCTCGTACCAAACAAAGCCATTTTCCACCTCTCCTCTAACGGCTTCCTCAATGAAAGGCAGTGATTCATCCGGTCCCACTGTGTTTTTATCCATCCCTTGCATCTGGGGCATGTAAGATTAAAACCAATAGCAGCTACCATTCAAGCAGCCACTCTTTGAACTCAAGAAGAGTCCAGCTCTGAGTTATTAGCGTCAGACTGGATGCCAAGCAAGACACGTCCAGGCATTTACAGCACAGGAACCATCCTGCTTCTTTGAAACAATTCAGTGTGAAGCACGGCCACAGCTTCAGCCTCCCTCTGTCTTCTCTCAGTTGGAGGTGGTTACTAATACTTTGGCCATTTCTGAAGGACTCCTCCATGTTTTTAGGTATGGTCCTGAGCTGTTTAACACACTTTCTACTTCCTCCAAAGTTACGGCAAACCTGGTGTAATACTCGGTAGAGCTCTCTTCAGCCACCAGACAGGGACACTTCCCAGCTGAAAGGATCAAAGCGGCACCTCCGCCAGCTACAATTCCATCAATCCCTGATACTCAGATGGTTATTTTATATCCTCACCTTTCATTTCAGGATCCCTCGTGTCTGTTTTGGACTTCAGAACCACCAAACTTTACCCTAACAAATCCGTCACAGCCTTTTTTAGATCTGTTTTGGAGCTCCCAGTCTGAACCTGATGGCAGCTTCACTTTGCTTTTATACAAGTGGCTTCTAACGTCTGAGGGCAGAGCCACCAACTGTCAGTGCTGGAAAAGGTGCCATCCCCTCCTAGCTATTGCTGAAGAAAGTTCATAGATGAACGTCAGTTCTAGAGAGGCCCTTTATTTCTAGAGAAAATAAGAGAGAAATGAACTGCAGTGAATTCCCCTCTAAGCTCCTGCTGTGATAGGAAAACAGTAAAGGAGAAGAAGGAAATCACTTTCTATATCATCCAAAAACAAAACAAAACAAACAAAAACAACAGAACAAACAAAAATCTACCCCAAATATTCCTTAATGGTACATTTCCTCAGGTCCTCTGCCTTGTAGGTCTCACAGATGACTTGCATCAGCACAGTTAACATAATGTAGATGCTATTTCCAAATGGGATGAATTGCAGCTGCAAACAAAGGGTGTGTATTTAAGGTTTTGGTGACAGCTCTGCCACCTGGTACAACTTACTGCCAGGGATGCTCAGTCAGTGCCAAATCCCTTCTGTGCACTTACCTGGAGGAGTTTTATGTGTGTCCTCCACTCCAAGGACCATTTCAACTGGACTTAGTTTCAAGAAGCCAAAGGTTCTTCATTATTCCAATGTCTCTTTAGATAAGATGGTCTCAGTAGGAGCCAACCCAAATATTTCACTGCTGTTCTAAGTGTACTTCTATGTTAAAACTTCCAGTAAGTGCCTCCCAGGACTGGAGAGGCACAGGAGGTGGGTCCTTCAGAGTAAGTCAAATTCTTCTCCTATTCTGTTCCATCAAAATTTGGTCATGGTCACTATCAAGGGCAGATTCTCATCTTTATTTTATTTTTATTTTTGTTCCCTCAGAGAAGAAGGACTCTGCAAGCTCAGTTTTAGCCACCTTGTAAAGCTTCATAGCTGGGAAGCTAAGCTCATTGATTTCTACAGTATGTTTTTGTAAAAGAAAAATGAAGTGTTGCTATTTAGCATGGAATACAGTGAGGCTTCCTGGTCCTATTCTTTTTCTCATTTTCCAAGCTCAAAGCTTCTAGTTCAGCATCTTGAAAGCACCCTTAGGACCACTAGTTTAAGTAATATTTGTCTGTAATGTGACCCTGCAAGTAGATCAGGACTTAATATGCTGTTGTTCTGTTTGGCAGATGTAACTTATGAGTACCTGCTTTTTGCTCCAACACTGTTTAAATACAAGGCAATTATTTGTTATGAAAATTCGATAACATTTTAATGATTAAAAAATAAATCCCATCTGTTTGGTTTTCCCCAAGAGAAACAGAAAAAATATTTATTAATAGAAATTCCTGCCATTTCTATTTGAAAAAATAGATTTATGTAACCAGGGGTAACCACATGAAATTAAAGATGACAAAAAAGCAACAGAATAAGATCAGAAACATCCCAGTATGCTAATTTATATTTTGTAGCATGCCAGAGAGAATCCCAGGGTTGAAGGTGCTGCAAAGCAGAATAAGAAGACCAGATGTCATTAACCTCAGGAGGTCATAGCTCCAAGAAAGGGCTGCAGATGCCCCCAAGCTGGGTGCCAATGCACGGATACACGCTGGGGCAAGTTGGAGATGCTTCAATGAAGGGAAGTGAGCACCATGCTGTGTAGGGAAAGTCTGTCTTGCAGTGTGGAGTTATCAAAATTATCTATGGTGTTAGCTGTCTTGTAATCTGTGATGGAATGGAGCTATTCCAATAATCTTTGTTTGTAGAGTTATATTATTATTATTATTATTTTAATTCCATTATTATTTTATTTTTATTTTTATATCTTGCCACAGGTATCTTCTACCTCCCCAGGAAGAGGGAAGAGCTTCATTGTTCCAGCTTCATTGGATTAAAAGGGAGGAAACAAAAAGTAATAGAGCTACAGTTCAGCAGTCAGGATATACCTCTGGGACCCAGACTCTAGAGATCACACCTGAAATCACATTTTTATTTTTATTTTTATTTTTTCCCAGAGCTTTCAGGCCATTGCCTTGCTAGCCTTTGGGATCTGGCTCAATCACAGTCTGCAGTAACTTGGCCATGAAAGAAAATAGCAATCTTTTGATTTTCTATGAAATTAATCACCTGATTCTTAGTCTCTGCCATTGCTCCTGAATTTTTAAACTGTGAAGAAAATTAAATTAAAAGCCAAGGATGTTAAATCATTTATGGAATAGAAAGGCAGAGTTACAGATTTGCAAGAGAAAGATCTCACAAACTAATCAGTTCCACCTTTACTGCCATCGTCAAATCTGATAGCAATGGGCCGTGATCTTCAGAAACAGTCAATGACCTTATTAAAGAGAACACGATTCTATTCACTGCTTTCCAAGTGCCAGTACTGTCAGCTGCTCTTACAAGGGAAACCCAGGATTCATTCTTGGCAAAAAGGTGAAGGAAAACCTACTTTCTGCCTATTTTGCATGAAAAATAATTCATTTTGTCATTTAGCAACATCTGTAGAAACTAAGAAATGTTTCAAGAGAGCTTGAACAGGATCTTCTGGAAGGAGTCTCCTATCTTTGGTTTCATACCTTCTCATGCCTTGGCAAATAAGTTCACCAAACTTTGCCTATTGCTGTGCCAAGTTTAACCCATGTGAACCTATTTGTCAGCCCCTTCTGTCCACAATGCTACCTCTCAACGTAAATTAATAAATTATGCCAGCTAATTTCTCATGAAGGCAGTAGTCATGTATCATAGAACATAAAGTACAAGACTTTTAATCAAGAGGGGATGGAAGAATAGGAACAAAGCAAAATATTTTTCTAAGGATCAGGGCTCAAGAAGGGAATGTGAGATCATAGAAAATAACCCTAGGAAAGCTTGCACAAAAGGAAAAATCTATTTCCATGCTGGTGTAGAGAGAAGTAAAACCAGCAGCCAGAATGTTATTTTCAAACACACAGAGCAAGTCACTGCCACTAAACGTGCACCAGGCAGATTTATGGGAAATTCCACCAGTTATTGAATTTTTCAGTTCTGAAATTGAATAACCCCTGAAATGTTGATATCTTCTAAGGAACACATTGGG
Source organism: Stictonetta naevosa (assembly GCA_011074415.1). Classification (NCBI taxonomy): domain Eukaryota; kingdom Metazoa; phylum Chordata; class Aves; order Anseriformes; family Anatidae; genus Stictonetta; species Stictonetta naevosa. The sequence continues at coordinate 153,640,648 of CM021698.1, forward strand.
ACAGAAAAGTTTTGCTCAAAGGAAAAGTTTGCTTTAGTGACATCAGAACACATTGTTTTGGGTTTATTCTTTTTCAACTTTTACAATGCATTTTTCAGATAAAAGAAAGGGATCTATTTCAAACAGGCAATTTCAGATGAAGCACTGAAACATTCTGTCCTTTTCAACATTGGGAAGAAACGTTTGAATACCTGACTTTTGTTGTGGAAAGTGGTGTTTTTTTTTTTCATGGTTTCTCTTAAAGTAGAGCAGAATTTCTCTTCTCTCTGCAGTCTGCTGAAGAATTTCTGTACCATAATGAAAATAAGATAATCTCCCTCTAACCTTCCACCTCTTCCCTTTGACTTCTTACCTATATTTGGCATCTCTAAACTTTTAGAAACTGGTTGATGTTGCATTCTGTAGCACAGCTGTGATGCTCAACACATCTGGGAGACCTCAGATCAAACGGGCATGGGAAACATCCATACCTCTGTGATAAACTGCATTGTGTACAAATCCTGACTTGCTATGGGAGTGAGCATGTTATAGGTATGATAAAGTACCCATTAATATTTCCCCCTGGAATTATCATGCATTTGAGTTAATCTGCAGAAAAAAAAATAATAATAAAAAAAATGAGGTGAGGAGCCAGGCAGGTACAGGGAAAGGAGCAATGTTTGCTCCACTTGCTCTCTACATATACCTTAAATAGGTCTGGAGGAAAAGAAAATGTGACAAAATCCAAACAGTTCAATCTTCAAAACCATTTTACTCACAGAGCACTGCTTCTGATTGCCTACGTGTGATAAGTGCCACATGTGTCTAATAACTGCATCTAATGCCTGCCAAATACATCAGCATCATCAGTTCTCTAACAATTCACCTCCTCTGGACTTATTATTCTGTCTGCCACTAACCCATCATGTCTGTGTGGCTATATTCACACACACACTGATGCAAGCTGTGCGAGGGACTGCTTAAAATAAGAAGAAAATTCCTGAGAAAACAAAGACAAACGGCCAAATAATAAAACTTGAAGAACGTGTAGCAGTTCAGAACGGGTGCTTTTATGTTGTGAAGCTAATGTGTCAAGGCTAAAAATACCTCCTTGTGCTGGGAAGAGCGCTGTATTTCCTTAGGGGGTACCTAGCTGTGGTTAGTCACCATTAGATCTTCTTTCTACACTGGTGGGAAGCTGTAATTTCCAAGAGGGGAGTAGATCTTGGTGCATTTGTGAGAAGATCTTGCCTTGTTCAGGTTCTTGCCCCCTGAGTCAGCACCCACCCAGGACCCCAGCCCCCTGTGTGTTGTTTGCCTGGGCTGCAGAGAGGTTTGTGGAGGCCATTTGTGCTTCAGTAACTTGTGGGGAGTGCAATTACCCTCCAAACTGAGCTCTGGTGGTACGTGGCTCAGTCTCAGTTCGTCAGCAGAGGGTCTACCCATCCTCTCCATGTACCTTCAGTTCATTACAGACAGGGCACAATTTATATCTGCTTGCAAAATTCCTACCAGCCAAAACTCAAGCAATACAACCACTCCAGCTCTTGATTTTTGTTGGTTTTATCCAACCTTTCTTTAGTTTCCCTCTCATGTTTTATTTCTGCTCCTTCGCACAAGCTTTTAAGCCAGCTTGCTCAACCCCACGCTCTTAAATTATTCTGACTTCCTGCCACAGCTTGGATTCAAAGTTTTCCCCTTTTTGTTCTCCAGCAAGTTCTCATTTAACTCGGTCTTGAAGTCATTTTATGATGGGCCTTGACGATTTTGAAGGAAAAGAGAAAAAAGAGAAGGCAGGGAGAGGAGGAAAAAAAAAAAAAAAAAAAAAAAAAAGTCTGGTAAAGATTAGTCTCTCGAGGGGGAACAAAAAAAACCAACAAACCCACCACAGTCTGGAGGGAAAGTTTAATTAAAAAGAGCAGAGTTTTTAATTACCAGGGAAATCTACTTGAATGATTCATTTGCATAATCCTGACAGCATTGGGAGAACAGGCAGGAACGAGATAAGCTTTCTTTACAATCCTTCTCTTGCTTTTCCATATCTCTCCAAAAATGACTCTGATCCTTCGCTCCTCCTCTCTCCCATTCCCTGCTACATTTTTCTCCCGTCTGATTGCACGTTTTGGCCTTGTGCTGCATACTTGCTTAGCTCTTCCCTTCTCACTGCATGATGCATTTTGATGCCACCCTTCTCTTCTGCTGGGGCTGTTCAGGTGAGCTGTTAGCCATCCCTCCCATCCTCTCCCCACCATCCCCAGGCTCTGCTGGATCCCCTTGGATTACTGAGCACTGCCGTGTGCTGTCAGGCAGTGGGAGGCATTCAGAGTGAGAGCAGAGGAGCCTGGTGTTGCCTTAAAGGCTAAGGAACTTTGGCAGGACCTAAACCCCCTTGTCTTACAGCTTCTCTTCAGGCATCAGAAGGGTTGGGGATGGCTGGGCTTAGATTCTGAGTGATGCCCGATTTGTCACTATAAGTCTGGTTGCATTCAATGTATTAAATTATATTAAATTATCACGACCATGGTTGCACAAATAATGCAATCAACACTGTGAATCCAGTCATGTTAGTCACGATCGTGCATTCACAAATAGCACAATACACTTTCGGTCTAGTAAATGACTGGTGTAGTTTATTGAAGCAACAGGAGTACAAGTTCTTTTGAATTGCTGGAGATAAATACACTGTCTGCAAAGCACGTGCAAGTACCAAGAATATGACAAACAAAACCAACTACATATGTGCTAACTTATGAAAAATCTCTATAGAGAATATTAGGTTTCCCAGGGACGCACTCAGTGTAACAGAGTTCGAGTCTCATCCAACAGGTGTCCCTATGGGGGGAAAGACAGGTTCAGCATGTAGACCGAGCCTAGAAGCCAACAATGTCCTTCCAGCTTCTTGGTGATGGTGTCTTTTCTCAACATTTTCCTTCACTTGAGACATTTTATACTATTTTCTTACTTTTAGGTGGAGCTTAAGTGACTCATACATGTCTTTGTTGTGATTGATATAAATTTTTCTCACTTTTGTTTAAAGCTGTAGGCTCAGAAATTCATAGCACATGCTCATTGAGAGGTAGTCACACCTTGGATGTGGATATCCTTTGGGACAGAGGTGTGTTTTGGCATTATAATGAGATTATAATGAGCAAAGTTCACCCAAAGGACATGATTCGGTTATCAGTTTGGATCAGGGCTGCCCATGCAGTCAATTCCACAATACCATTGGGTTCCCCATCCCTGCGGTGACAGCAGAGCCTGGCCATGGTGTCTTCACCCTCCATGCTATATCTCCTGGGGTCAGCACACCAAGGTCCCCTTGTGTTACCAATGCCTAAGGCTGCAGGTGATGTTGCCAAGGGCACTATCATGGAACAGATCCCTTGCATATCTCCTGCATCTCACCCTGGAAGTTTCCTCAGTGCCGATCCTTCTCGTAAGATGGGGACAAACATTTAGCTTCCATGAGTCACCTCCAGCCACTATTCCACACCCAGCAGCAGAGAAGACACCCCAACAGGTCAAAATGCCTTTAGCCAGATCTGGTGTTCAGCAAAAGAACGACCCATAAAAATTAGACTCTCATGTCCCAAAGTTCCTGCCCAGACTAAGGTAGAAATTAGATGCTTTCCACATGGAGCATCAGACCTGAATCTTCCTTACCATCATTGTCAAATCTGCCACAGCCATGCCGCTGTTACTCGTGGTCACCTAACTGCCCATCCTATCCGATCCTCTCCTGCAAGATGAAATGAAAGCTTGAAAAGAGCTTACAATTCTGAGGGTCACGACACACGTTTTCTATCCTTATTATTGACTAGCCACCCATTGAAAGGCTCATTTATTTTTCTAGCACACTGACGTGCATAGATCCTCATGCTCTGTCCTGCAATCATCTACGCTGATAAAATACCAGTTTGCTTTTTCATGTTCTCCTGGCCTGTGCCCACTAGCACTTCCCCAGGCGACATGTGGTTGGAGGTGATAGTTGCCCAGGAAATAAGCAGAACGGGAAAAGAAAGGGTTTGTGGGGCTCTGTGGTTTCCTGCACCCTCACAGCCCAGGCATCTCCCTCCTGGATCACAGTCTTATCCGCTGCAAACTCCAGGCTGATATTCCTGGAAGTGATGTTCAATCGGACAACCCTGCAGGAATAAACATCCCTACATGTCCTCATTGATTACTGTGATTGACCAGACTTGTTCCCATCACTGCCTCCCTTTCTCAATTTCCCTTGTTGCATTGGAAAAGGCCCTTGATGAGGGGCTTTTGTCCCACATTTCCTTACAAATGCACTTGCAGTGCACAGCAAGAGATGAGTGAGGGACATCAGCCAGCAGGTGGGGATGGAGTGGTCCCCACCAACCCATGGGCATACCTCAGGGACACATCACTAGGACTCTTCCGGATCCCCACACATCCCCACGTCCCCTCTGGATGCTCTATCAAGGCCCTCTGCCTCCCTCTCTGTCTGCAGAGCTCCCTTCTCCCGTCCCTGTTTTGCAAACCAGAGATTTCCATGCTTTGACTACGGTGCAGTAGAAAGGTCTTTTGCAGTTGCTGCTCAAATCTCTGAATTTGGAAAATTGGTGGAAACACCATGGCAAGAAGTGTTTTTCTGAGCTTTGCTCACTTCTGAACACCCTCAGTATTACCATAAGCTAGGGATACTGGAAACCAAGATAAGATGCAGCAGGTCAGACGATAAGCAACATATAGTGGCTAAGTCCCTAAAATGCAAAAGAAGAAAAAAATAAGCAATATGAGAAGCAACCAGAAAATTGATTTCTCCTCACTTCTGTGCCTGCATAGGCATTACTATGCGTACAGTATTGTACAGAGCCTCCAGAGCATGTTTTGGGGGATTTGCATGTGTGTTTTGTGCATGTGCTTCTGCACATAAAACCAAGCAAGGTTTGTAGGAAGAGTTAATGTTGCTTCACAAGTTAATGTGTTTACTATATTTAAGAATATTGCAGATCAAAAGAAAAGCAAAACAAGCTTTGGGGCTAAACAAACCATTTTGGGACCTGAACCATACGGATGGAAAGCAATTGTTGCCTGTATATATTCAAGGAGTTGCATGGATATAACAAGCTGTTTTGTGTGCCCATGATAAAATTGTGTGCTTGCACTTGTACACAGAAAAGGAGAGTGCACAGAGACCTGCATCAGTGTGTTCACAAGTCCACTGGATGTGGCTGTTCCGATGAAACGAAGAGATCTGTGTGTGTATAACAGGCTGTGAGCATGCTGCAAGCAGTGTCTGTGTGTGTGAATGCAGTCACCCAGGGACACGTTGTTCCAGCCTGTGACGAGGAGTTACAAGCCTGCAAGTGTGTGTGTGTGTGTACAGGCTGTGGCCCGTGTGTGTTGTGTGTGCTTTCTGTGGGTATGATGCGGGTATCTGCATCTACGCTGTAATCCCTGTGTTGCTGTACAATAAGTGATGAGCAGACACAGAAAGCATTTTTTTTTTCCTTTTTTTTTTTCTTTTTTTTTTTTTTTTTTCCGTGTTGAGGAGTGCTTCAGGTGCATCAATAACCAGCACAGGCTGTTCAGGCATGGACTTGGGCATGTGTGTCCTATGGGTGTTCTCACTACAGCACACAGTGCAGCACAGAGAGGGAGGTTGCTGACCCTTCCTCCCTCCGGAGACCATTTACAGCAGCAGGCAGTTCCCAGTTTGCCCCACATGCACTGCTGGAAAAGGCAAAAATGATGAAGGGAAATTTCAGCTGCCTGGAAAACATCAGCAGCACACTGTTAACTGATAAAGTGTAGGAGCCATCAGGTCCTGGGCCCCAAAACAGATGCTGGAAGTTAATTTGTGTTAATGATGTGGAAGATCTGGAGACCACGATCCACAGAGGAGGTGGGCAAGTAAATTCATTAATGGTGTTACCATATCCTGTGTGTCCTGCAGACCATTCACTGACCACCAGCCCTCACCACCACATCTACAGCTTGGGTAGCAGAGATCAGGCTAACTCCCCCAGTACCATCCCATAATTCTCCAGTCCAGTACGGTCCAACCTTTCCCCATATCTACCCACTGACCTTCTTCATCTTGCAAGCTCCTTGCTGGTTTCTGTGCTGTTTTCAGCCCCGTGCCTCAACTGCCTGCTCTGCCAATGCAAACAAGTGCTTACCTCCTCTCGGACAAGTATTTCACAGAGTAACATAGACATTAAAAGTCCTCAAACCTGTTTTCAAATGGAGCTGAGATCAGCTGAGGGGATTAACAAGTTATTTGGGAGAGACAAACAGCTCCCTACACAGATTTCCTGTATTTCATTTCATTGGGAAAACAAGCTGCAAAAGCAGCCAGCCATTAGTGACATATTGAAATGAATTCTGAGTTGGTAGTTAAACGTACGAATCAAAATAAACCAAGATGAAATAAAGCTCCAGGAAGCCTGGTTTTGCAGTGTTAGCATTCACGGCTGTGTATTTCTCCAATCACTTCTCCTTGCAGCGCTCCCTCTCGCAGCACAGCTGGTTGTTGCAGGGTTATTCCACCACTGGCATCAAATCTCATCTCAAATGACCCTAGGAAAAAAGTCCCTCTGGCTGTATTAAGTATTCGGTGGGCACATCCTGGGATGGCCCGCTCCTGTTCACAGGCCAGCTGTGTTGTTAACAAGCCCCTGCGGCATATTTCAGCCTCTGATCAATGCTCTCTCACATTTCTTTGTGCTCAGCTGGTATTAAACCACATTTGCCTGTGGCAGTTTGGGGCACTTTGTGCGAGTCCTGGATGGAGCAACCATTGGTCACCCCTTGGTCTGTCAGTTCCCAACAGGCGTTGATCTGACGATGAGTTAACAGGAGGTTAAAAATGAATTTCGTATAGGAAGATGGAGTTCATCAGGACGTTGGACATCTGGTATCTGAAACTCATTAACACATAGAATCATAGAATATCCTGAGTTGGAAGGGACCCTTAAGGATCATCAAGTCCAACTCTTGACACCGCACAGGTCTACCCAAAAGTTCAGACCATGTGACTAAGTGCACAGTCCAATCTCTTCTTAAATTCAGTCAGGCTCGGTGCAGTGACCACTTCCCTGGGGAGCCTGTTCCAGTGTGCAACCACCCTCTCTGTGAAGAACCCCTTCCTGATGTCAAGCCTAAATTTCCCCTGCCTCAGCTTAACCCCGTTCCCGCGGGTCCTGTCACTGGTGTTAATGGAGAAAAGGTCTCCTGCCTCTCAACACCCCCTTACGAGGAAGTTGTAGACTGTGATGAGGTCATTCTAAAACTTACTTCATAAAACCACCATCAGTAATAGAGCCTCTGCCCCTTTACTTGCTCTATGGACCACTCCTTCTTCTCCTTTCCACAGTTTGATTTGTGCTCAAAGTCGTTTCAGTAGTCAGATAATGTTATCTGTAAGCCTTCACTGCTTTCCCCATCTCCTTGCCAGATATGCGTACTCAGATTCCTGCCTGTATCAGTAGGTACTGAAGGTCTTGTGTGAAATTGTTATTATTATTATTATTTGCCTGGAGGAGAAAACATAAACACCTTTTTATATCCTACATAATGCAGAAGTACCTACTTCTGCCATGTACCTATATTACTTTATCCACCTAAATAAAGTTATTATGCAGGTTTAGTATAGTATAAACTGAGGCCAGTACAAAGGCACTGTAGAAGACTGGACTGTAAGCCCAAGGTTCTTAGCTCCTGAGTGGTGAGGCAGTCTCACTGGCAAAAAAAACCTTGCCTTTGTATCTGAACTGGCTTTTTTTGGACATAGTTATTTTGTTGTTGTTGCTTGTAAGAATATTGCAAATATTCAAGCTTTATCCTCAGAGAATTATGCACAGAACCCCAAAAGAAGGTCTTTTCTTGTGCATAAGCAAAAATAAAATAATAATAAAAAAATAATAATAAAAAAAAAAGAAAACCAGTCTAGATATCACCTCTCGTGGAATCAGGAGGAATAGCCAGGTAGGAACTCAGTACTCCTCTTATTCAGCAAAGCTTTTAGTTTTCAGCCATGCCATTACTCACGCAGACAGGGAGCAAGAGAAGGCCCATAGCTTTCTATGCATTGTATTCTGACCATTGGATACACCCCTGGTCTACATCCTGTTTGCAAGAGAAACTGAAATATTCTGTTCCTGTTCCCATTCTCCACCAATTCTTGGAAGTTAGTTCCTTGGGGTTCCCATTTCCACGTTTGCAGAAGGACATTGCACTGTTTCTGATTGGCACAGTGGCCATGTGATAGCTTAGTTTCCAGGGGATGTTCCAGTTTTGGAACCAAAGAAAATAATGCTCCAATCAGTGCACGTGATAATCTGTCTGGGCAGCATTCAAACTTTGTGATGGTTTCCTAAGGTTTCATAGAGCTGCTAGAGCTCATCAGACACCACAGTTCAGGCAAGAGGATCTATTAAGTCCAGAGCTGATGTCACGTGGGACAGGAGGAATGAGATGGTAATTATCAGCTGGTAAGCCCGGACATCAATTCCATACAAAACAGCAAAAACAATGTACGAGCTGCAATCAATAATGAACCAGAAGATCAGAATACAATCAGTGTCAGTCAATGTGTTTTTATGGAAGGGGTCCTTGTCAGGCCACCCTGATTGTGGTTTTGATGAGATACCAAGTTTTGTAATACCGGCAACTGCACCAATATAATACTTTTGTGAAGGGTTTGATTCATTTCCAGACGTCTGATTATTTTTTTATAAATTAGCATTGTAAATATCAAATCATTTAAGAGCTGGCAAGATGACTAATCTCAGAGAGAACTTATCAATGGCAAATCAGCACTGAAGGCTGTGCAAGAACTACTCAGCATCATTATCAATGAGTTTGGAATAAGAATAAAATCACTGCTGACAATATTTACAAAAGGCAATGATTGCCTCTCAGTGGGGTAGAGTGGTTCCACAGGCAGATCTGAATTGTCTGGAAAACTTGACCAACTCAAAGATGAATCAAGTTAACCCATCTGTATGCAAATTACCATATCTAGAAAAAAGCAATTCTGACTAATTAATCCAAGTAAGACTAGTGTATTAAAAATAGAAAAAAAAAAAAAAAAAGACATTTTTTGAAAAGTTTTAACCTTCAGGATGGACAGCATAAACAATTCAATATGAACTGATTTCCCTGAGACAAATTATGTCTGCAATTATTGCAGGATTAATTAAATTATTTTGTCCTGTATGCATGGTGTGGGTGAAACTGGTACTGCAAAGGTGTGTTTTAAAGATCTGCAAGAGATATAAAGAAGAAGAGCCAATAAACAAATAAATAAATAGGGAGAAATAAAAAAGATAGGGGGAGAGAGAGAAAGAAAGAGAGAGAGGAAAGGAAGAAAGGAACAAAAAGAAAGGAAAGAAAGGAAAGAGAAAGGAAAGGAAAGGAAGGAAGGAAGGAAGGAAGGAAGGAAGGAAGGAAGGAAGGAACGAACGAACGAACGAACGAACGAACGAAGGAACGAAGGAACGAAGGAGGGAAGGAAGGAAGGAATGAACGAACGAACGAACGAACGAACGAAGGAACGAAGGAGGGAAAGAGAAAGAGAAAGATAGAAATAAAGAAAGATAGAAATAAAGAAATAAAGAAATAAAGAAATAAAGAAAGACAAAGAAAGAAAGAAAGAAAGAAAGAAAGAAAGAAAGAAAGAAAGAAAGGAAAAGAAAGAAAGAAAGAAAGGAAAAGAAAGAGAGAAACAAAGAAAGAAAGAAAAAGAGAGAGAGAATTTGCAAAAAGTTTTCAGAATCTATTCAGCTTAGTAAATGTAAGATTAAGAGGTGATTTGATTACCTTGCTGAGCAAAAAGATGTGAGTTACTTAAGAAGAACAAGATGAGACAAGCATTAGAAGAAAATCAGTGGCTGGGTGGTAAAGCCAGACAAGTTTATATCTAAAATGAGGGTTTGATTTATTTATTTTTTCCTTTGTAGAATGATCAATCAGCCAGAGGAGGTATTGTGTAAAAGAACACAAACCGAGGGTGTATTATATTTTGTGCATCAGCATGTGTGAAATCGGTTAGGGCAGATAAAAGAGCTGGTGGTGCATCTTTCTATTCTGAATATTTGGATTGTGTTTCTCATTTGATGCACTCTCCTCCAGGGATCTGCATTCACTCAGCAGTCGCTGATCTCAGCAGCAGCAGAGAGCAGTCCTTGGTGCTTAGTGCTGTACTGCAGCTTAGGTTGTTAGCTCTTTCCTGAAAAAGCAAACAGCCAGTATGAAGCACTGTTTGTTGATACTCCATACTATCTAATTGTTAGTACGTGCCTGGCATGGTTTTGTGAGATGCCAACTAGCTCTTTCCTAGGAAAAGTCAGCATATATTCTGGTGGATGTCAAAGGCATCCTTTAGTGGCTGTTCCCAAATGCCATGTGGATGTAGGCCCCCTTTGATGAGGAGAGGGGAGTGTATCCACATGGATGTTAACTGAGATATCCCGTGTCATTTCTCATAGACCCAAGGAAAGAACAAACCATGGTCACCTGTGATTTATCAGGATAGGCACAACCCCAGAGATAATAGAATAAGCTGTGCTCTCTAAAGCGAATGGGATGGTTTCCTGCTGCTCTTGAAACAACCTTCCAGGATCTGTGCAGAGACAATCTGTTGTTGAATCTCCTCTTAATAACGTGGAGATTGTCTCATTTGTTTTTTTAGATGTATCATTTATCTCCATGTACTTTGAAATGTCTCTGTGGCCTTGAAAATTGGGGTGAAGCAGTCTCTAGATACATGGAGACATTCTCCAGCTCCATGTAGCTTAGCTCAGAAAAATAATACAGACAAAACATGAAAAAAAAAAATAAAAAAATCCATCAGAACTAAAGCAAACACCAGTGAGCAACTGCTGTTGCAAATTGACCAAGAAAACATTACTTTGGCACAGCCGTCAGCAGTATGGACCCAAGCAAGGAGGGATTTAAAGTGTTATAGTGTCTGGTTCTAATCATTCCTCCAGTATGAGGTGTCTGTGCCGGGGAAAACTCTCTAGATGTTGGTAACAGCTTTGCCAGTTTGCCTAATATAGACAGTAAAAATAATTAAGAATCTGTGAACAGTGACAACTGTATCTGACCTTGTCTGCAATAAATGGAGGTATTCAGCCCTTTCTTACAACATTGCAAGCTGTGCTCTCCAGGGCAATCACTCAAAATACCTGATTTTTTTTTGTAATCCATCATGTCCATCACTTACATGGATTATTTGAAGCAGTTCTCTCTGTCAATTGGCAGAGTAATTTTAATCAACTGGAATACATTGCCATTATCAAAAATATTCCATGAAACAGGTGAAGTCATATGAACAAATATTGAGTTGCATCAGAATGTAGAGGCTTAGAATTGTTGTGTGTTCTTCAGAAATAAACAAAAGCAATTATTAGTACTTTATTCCCAAATGTTTCAGGGAAGTTTTCATGAAGATAAGGCAACAAAATGAAGAATCTAGATATTACCTGTGGATGCTTACTTTCTAAGTATCTAGGAGACCTCTACTTCAGTAGACACTCAGCTTGTTTCTTCTCATGGCATAAAACTCACATTTAATCTGACGAGATCTCAGCTCCTCTAGGACACTTCACTTTTAGATCAATGCTATAACATTCTTTTCTCTCATTTATCCACAGGCTCCTAAAAGCAGATGCTCAGGAGGCTTTCCAGTGCAGACTCTTCCATTTCATTAGTAATAAAATTTGGTGCTTCCCAGAAGGTCCAGGTGTGACATACCTTCAAAACTTGAATGTGCGTAAATTAATCACAAAGGATTTATTTATGCTTTTTTTATCATTCAGTTAGATGCCTAAAAGCTCCCTCCTAACAACTGCTCTGATTACAAGTGTAGCCTGTAGCCTTTATGCCCAGCTTCAGCCAGGAACAGAAATCTTGAAAAACAGAGCAGACAAGCATTGTTGGGAATAGCTTAGAAACATCTGTTCTTGCCGTCAGACCTGGACATTTTGGTCTGAGTGACCTGATTTACCCAGCCATTCTTTCTATGGGTTATATCTCTGTGTCTGGTGATAACTGGTGCTTTTAAAATTGTTATTTAAACTCAGTTAAAGTGAATATTAGCTATTAATTACCTCTTTATTTGCTCCAACTATTACATTTGCCAGTAAAAAACTTCAACAGTGGTGACAAATTATGCAAATTCCTTTGTGAAAGTGATTAAGCAGAGGTGTTTTTTTTTTTTTTTTTTATTGCTATTTTGTTTTAGGAGGATTGTTGGGGCTGTTTTTTTGTTTGTTGCTTATTTTTGTTGTTCCGTGCACTGATCTTGCTGAACTTCCAAAACACTAACTTGGCATTCTGTCTTCAAACAGCTTTGCAAAGAGGATAAAGATGGAAATAAATAGACATATGGTGCACATGAGCCTAATTCATGCAAAGTTGCTCATCCCGGGCAGATGGAAATGGATGTTTGAGTACCTTGGTTAGAAAGCTGCCTTTAAAATGTACCTTCTTTTTTATTTTTGCTTTGTCATCAGCTTGGCTAACGAGCAGTTCTAAGGCAACTTTTCTTGCTGCTCAGACTCTGGTGCGAATTAATTTTCCAGCGGTGTGTCCTCCTTGCCCCTCCTTTCTTGATCCATTTGCAAGTTTAGATGACAGAACGATTATTTTAATGGCAGCAAATGTAAAGTATGCCCAAGCTGTTCTCAGCATTAATGCAGAAGAGGTTGGTCTGATCTAGGAGGCAAAGAGAAAGGGGAGGGAGGGATAAATGTATCTGAGACTTCCCTATGAACCAATGGATTATTCTTTCAACTCTTTCTCCCCTGTCAGTGGGTCTGAAAAACTCTTCCATGTTTATTTTTTATCCTGTAATTTCTACATGTTTTGTCCAAAATCATGATTCTGCAGTAGGCACAACTCATGTCAAACTTCAGGGAGCTGAGGGGTTTGTCAGGGACTCATCCCTTCTTTTTCTTCATTTTTTTCCCATCTTTTTACTATTGTGTCATGATCCCTGAGACAGTGGAAGGTGTGGCTTTACACATAACATTAGGTTTTATCACATAAAAGTCAATCAACTGTCTCATGCCAAATGCTCTTTTTATTAAATCACTTTCCACTGGGTATCAAAAGAAAAACAAAAGTTGAATCAAAGTGAGCATTGCCAGCATCCTGGAATACACACTCCACCAAAAACCTACTGTGAGTGTCAGCAAGGTTGCAAATTCTCAGATCCCAAACTAATTCAAGACCTGAGCAGGATTAGGTGGCACCTGGGTATTTAAATCCTTAACAGCAATCCCATTACAAATCCTATTACATAGACCACAGTAATTCAGATATCTGGCTAGTATTTTGAGGAGCTAGAGCCCCACAGAGGGGAAATACTTTACTCTAGTTATCGCTTATCTGTATATCATCCTCTGCATGGAGGTGTAGAGGTCATCAACCTGTGCAAAAAGAGGTACTCATCTTCTCTCCTGTTGAAAAACAAGCAAACATCAATTTAATAATAAATGTTTTTGCAATATTAAGTATTGAATGTCATATTAAAATAGAATACTGATCAGTTCAGTGGAAAACCATCACAAAATTCATTGCTGATCACAGCACTCTCTTTATCTTATATTCTGCATAGCAGATGTCCTCACTCCAAAGCTGCTTGGATTTGTCGGTGATAGGATTGTGAGGATCTTTCTTTTACAGGTTTATTTATTTATTTATCTTCCCTTCAAAGTTCAGAGGAAAAGCATTTGCTGTCAGCATTTGTTGTTTGTGAGCACAGCTGGAATTTCCACTACAAGGTGATATAAGTTAAAGAGCTTATCGAGCACAGTGTCTGTCTCTGTTCTGCAAAGCAGGCCTTGAAGGACTGAGATGAAGATGTATTCTTCAGCATTATGGCTCCAAAATATTAGAGCCGGGCAATTAATTCTATGTCTATATCTTGGTATCCTTGCTGAAAATAAGAGGCATGAAGATTTTACAAAGAATGAAATTTCTTTGCTCAGGGACTACTTTTGTCCCTGAACATTCCTTCTCCGTCTTGAAAACTGGAAGAGTCCTGGAAGAATCCACACTCTTTTCTTCTACTTTCCTTTATATCTTGGTCCATCTTTTACCATGCCCTGCTCACAGTCCTGCATCTTCCCCAGCTACTGCAAGATCTTTTCACATCTCCATCTTCTCGTTCTTCTCCAGTGCCTGATAAAATGGTACGAAGAGAACAGTGCCATCCTCCTTTTGAACTTCTCTCCATTGAGGAAACACAGAGTATGAAGCTGAAAGCTATTGTTCAGCTCCTGAGAGCTGTTTATGTGAATGTTACACAAAGAAAAGAGGTCATGTCCAGGTTCAGTAATAGGACAGAGGTTATCTTTTGTATAATCTCCAGCAGCTGCTTTTATAAGCAGCTTTGTTTTGAAGCTATGGCAATTGGTCTTTGTGGCTGGGCTTGTTTATACATTCCACAGCTTCTCCCTCTCCATGGGCATTGTTCCTGTCCTGAAATGCCTCTGCTGATATCCATTCTTCTCCCTCATCAAATTCAGGTTTTCCAATGAAGACAAAAAAGTAGTTGTACAACTACTGTGTACAACAGTGCTTTTTATAGATCTTCACTTTCATGTCCTTCAGCTGCCCGTCACTCTGAACCTGAGAACCTCTTGTCCTCTCCTTTGGTTACTGTTGTTATCTTCTCAAACTATCAAACCACAAGTCTCATGTAGCTCCTTTTCTACTGGCCTTTGGGAAATGTGAAATGCAGCAGCAGCATGGACCCACAGAACATCCTTTAGGACATGACTTTGCAACCATACTTGTCATCTACGCTTGAGTTTGAAAAAGATGGATTGGGTTATTGGCTCAATGACTTGAAAATAAATATGTAGAGGAAAAAGAGCAAGTTTTCTCCCCTGAGGGTTGTTTTTCAAACAGCCCTTCACCCATATTCAAAATGTTCTTGAGCTGTTGCATTTTTCTGAAACTTCTCCTTGCTGCACTACTGCACATTGACTACATCCACATGCCACAGGGCACAAAATACTTTAATTTGGAAATGACTACACCAGCTTCATCTCAGTTTTGCAGAAGAAGGAAATGGATTGCATTCCTCTGCATTAGGCCTTTTGCCTTGCACATTGACCGTGGATAACTTGTGCTTGTTTCTTAATCCCTCAAATGACTGATGTGTAATGGCCTGGAAAGGAGATTACGCACTGCTGACCAAGGATGCAAAGATATAATAGGAGCTCCCAATACGAAATGTGGAGAATGAGCAGTACTCATAAAATACAGAATAAAATGAAATAATAAATAAAATAAAATAAAAATAAAATAATTAAATTAAATTAAATTAAATTAAATTAAATTAAATTAAATTAAAATAAAATAAAATAAAATAATACTTACAGACAATGGCAGGTTTTCTGTATATGTCTGCATCACCCTTACGTTACAGATTTTCTGTACAGCTCTACATCCTCCTTAAAGCAGTCTTCTATTCAGAAGCTGTAGGGCAGTCATTCTAGCATCAAGATACCTGCTAACTTGTATATTTTCCAAGGCAGTATCAAATACTTGCAGGCTGTATGTAGGGCCACCAATAAAGTTGACAGAAAGTATAAAATTTTATTTGGTCTTTATCTCATATCAGGGCAAAAATTAAAGGAAAATTAAGTGGCTTCAGAAATTTCAAGCTTGTATGTGTAATTGTATTTCTTGGGAAAACAACACTTTTTTTTTTTTTTTCCAAGGGCTTTCAAGGGCTTAGATATATGGCTAATCTAACATGGATTTGTATGGGGAGAGTGTAATTTTAGGGGGTAAATGGAGTCTAAGCATTTTGCTTTTGCTGTAGGCTGAGGACATTTGAACAGTTGCTAAAGCCCAGATGATGCACAGCAAGTGGCTGAGCACAGTGACTTCAGCCCGTGATTTAATCCTTAAGCATGTAAGAGTTTCAAAAACAAGAGGAAGGGAGGTTGTGCATGCAACTGTTTCTGGAGATTTGGCAGATCAAACCATTCTAAAAACTTGTTATTCCTAATTCAAAATCCATTGGTTTCTTTGTGGTAGTGCCTTTGGTTTGAGCAAACCTACAAGCTTTCTTCTTTGGGTTGGAAATATTCCCTCCCTTCCAAGTCATTTGGCATGAACTAGTACCCCAAGGTTAATGTGACTTTTTTTTTTTTTTCTTTTTGCAATGATAAATCAGAGAAAGCCATTGCTGGAGAAACAGCTTTGTCTGTATAATGAAAAACAAGGAGTTTTTGGATGCCACTTGCCCTCTGGCACTTTTTTGATGGCAGAAAAGAAGGGAGAGAAATAAGCACAACCTTTGGATCGGAGCAAGTCCCCAGCCTCCAATGGAAGCTGCTTCCCGTTGATCAACTTTTCAGCTTTTGCCAGGGGGTGAATGTAACAGCTTGTTGCTTTTTTTCCTGCCTCAGTCTTCCCTGGAGGATGGCTCATAGCAACTCTTTGGAGCTCCTGGCTAAAAATAAATGCAGTTTGTAGAGGCAATTTGTATTCTGCTAACCCTGATGCAATGCTCTGTGCCCTCTGTGTAACTGGCTGGTTTTCCCTCTCAGCACATTACATGCACCACATACAGGAAAAATCCCACACAATGCCAGGGCTAGCACAGTTCATAATAATGGTGACACATTATGTATAAAGGCAGTGTTGCACTCTTTGGAGTCATGTTGTGAAATAATTGCAGTAATTCTCTGTCGCAGACAAGGTTAATTAGAGTTGCATCCCCTTCCACTTTTCCAATTTTCTTTTCTCAGCAACAGGAAAACAAACTGAGTCTTGTGTGAGTTGCAGGCATGCTGGTCCCAGCTGCAGCAGCTGGTTTCCTAGTGCAGCCCTGCTCTGCATTGGTGGGACTGCTCCTTTGACAGAGACTTTTCAGGGCCAGCTCTAGACATAAGCAGAAGAAGCAACAGCCTAGGGAAGTAACATGGTCATTGGCTGCTGTCTGCTTTGCCTGCTGAAGTTTTCTATTGCTATCTTGGGAGAAACTGGGTAAATTGGATAGTTTTCAGTGGGGTGCCCTCTCTGACTGACCTCTCTCCTACCAATTCCTCTACTTACAGAAGCAGAAGCAACAAACTCCGTTCTTCAGTGCACCCCCAGTGCTCTCTGTCCTCCTCCTTCTCTGTCTCCTCTTTTTTTTCCTAAGACAGAAGCCAGAAAATCCAAGAAAATCTTCAGATACACAGACACAAAAATATTTTTTTCCTATGTTGTTAACCTGCAAGTCCATCCTGGGGCTTCCATATGAATAGAGAAAGGTTGGATCGTGTACCAGAACATCACCTGCCATAAATGCTTTAGGTCACACCTATTTTGAGCACAGCTCCAAACAGAGATTAAACCACAGGCCACAGTTCATAAAAAGACTGAATACCATTATCCCAGATGGGAATTACTTCCATTCTACTGGAAGCCACAATCTTCCCTCTTTCATGTGGTTTTCCCATGTTGCTTAGAATTGCCTCTGTTTATGCAGCTAAAGACAGCAAAACATTATCCAGCCTGTGTTTAAGAAACATTCCTTCCTGCTCTTAAATGATGATTAACTGTTCAGAGGGTGAAACAAGTTAGGGAAGAAATCTATATACCAGCACAACTGCAAAACTCACCTGTTGTTTTCAAAAGAATCAAACTTCACGTCCTGACTTCCTTTTAAAATCTGAGTTTTCAGCCCAAGCTACAGCTAAAACACAGCACCTTCCATCATCTAGGAACTTGAAAAATGCATTCTGAATACTTAAACTCCTTCTTGGAGTGCATATAGGTGAGAATATGTTTATGTTCGTGCCTCTCATTAAAGGTATGACTTCAATTAGGTATTTTCAGTGAGTGATCATATCCATACTGTAGTCCAGGATGGATTTAAGGGGATGTAAAGGTTTTATTGTCCCTAGTATGACCGGGTATTGTAGTCATATGATGGGTGAGCAACCTCAAATACCATTTTAATGGACCCCTTCACATGGATTATCTCACACTGCTTCAGTTATTGAAAGCAGTGGACGATCAGATCAAGAGACTATACACATGGAAGAATCATAGTGCTTTGGAAGGTGAAGTAAGGGTTTTTATTCAAGAACTTCAGAATGCTTCCCTTAGATGCAAAGACTTGGGGCAACTTGGTCCTTTGCACTTCAGATCCTACCTGGAAAATTAAATTAGTTCCACTTTCAGGGAGGAGCTCAGTTGTGATGGAAATGATATCATGAGATAAACGATAAGGATATTGTGAGATAAAACCTGTTGCTCAAGGTGGGTGTGCTCCATTTCCCATGAGGGTTCCCAAACCTCACTCCTGATTCTCTCTGTCCCACAGCACTGATAAACACATGTACATCAGACCATAAATTCCAATATTTTGTCTCACACTGCCTCTCAAGGCTAATCTTTTTTAGATAGCTCATGCCCATCAACCCCTCCCCCCTTTTTTTCCCTTTATTTCTTAAATTTTACCCTGCAGACCCTCTATGTATAATGTCCCTATCTTGAAAACATATTTGCAACCCTGACAAGAGAGCAGGGTGGGGAGTCAGACAGGCACCTTGCTAAGCACTTTGCTGAACTGTTTATTATTATCACTGAAACCAGTTTTGCTCCTAATGAGTTCCCGTGCCATACATCTGAATGTCAGCTGAGCTTTCAGGGAACCAGGCTGCCATTCATCACCCCCCTAATCTCTACTTAATGGGCAACACGTGAGGAGCAGCCACGGGGAGAAGTGGGGCCATTAATGGGACAGCAGAGATGAAATGGGGGAGCCAAGCTGAAAGGCCTCATTAAGCGTATGAGCATCCCAAGGAGAGAAGTTTGCTTAATATCGCTGCTATCAAGCTATCTGTCAAAGCTGTATCATCTCTCACGGAGCGAGGTTTCAAGCCGCCCACATATGCCCAAGCTTTGTGGGGAAGTCTTTATTTTTTTGATAGCTGAGCATTGGAGGAATATTTGTACAGCCATAAAATAAAGGAATATTTTATAGCCTCTATTAATAAAAAGGCTCCACTTGAGATAAAAGAGGAGGCAGCAGATCCTGCCAAATGGCTTGGCAGGCCCTGAGGCTTTTCCAAGTCTGGTCATTGCAACACTTAGCTAAATTAGCAAGGGAAAGTTTCAAGCCTGGAGTTTTTCCTACTGCAGGTAAAGATTTACTGAGTATTAAAACCATACCCAACTCTATGTCTCACTTTGGCCCAAAGCCATGCCTTTTATAGGCCAAGGGAAGTGAAGGGATGGCCCTGCCTCACCCTTTCCTCACTGGATTGCAATGGTCGACCTTTTGCCTGAGGAAATCCACAAAGACTGAGGAAGAAGCAGTGCTGTAGGGTGGCATCTCTGCATCACAGCCCCTTTCCTCAGGTCTTTTTGCCTGTGCAGAGTTCGAATTGCATGAACCCTTATCTCCTCATGCAGGTTCAGATGGTGTAACCTGTGCTCTGTGGGTGGGTTTGTTCAGCAGGGCTGAGTCTTCCTTTTGGGCATCCTGTGGCCATCAGTAAATTGAGTAGGCAATTTGCATGAGCGAGGAAGGTTTTGTTGTTGTTGTTGTTGTTTTTGTTTGGTTTTGAGTCTTTATGTTCATTTTTGCTACCTGAGAAAAAAATGCAGGGTATACATGAGGAAAAAAATAAAATAAAATAAAAAATCCCTCAAATGTTGCTTTTTTTTAGAGCAATTGCCAGGCAACAGCTTCACTTCCACAGATGGTCAGTGGGTCCCTGTGTTTTACTGTGATTCCCTTGGTGTTCCTCTCTCCGCTGAGAGGAAATGCCCTTCTGGTCCTCCAATTCTTTAGTTAATTTTGATTCCCAGACTGGCTCTCCTTTCCCAATTCCTGGTTCTCCAGTGAGATGTAGGTTCTCTGAAGCCATTTTCTTCCCTCTCTGATACTTCTATTTGTGATTGTTTTCCAAAATATCTCCACTGAGCAAATTAAATAGAGTTTCCCAGGAACAAAGGCCAGGATATCATGTCCTTACATCATCCCAGGAATTTTGAAATCCTGTTTTGCCTCTTATTTTGATGTGAGCAATGAAATTCTGATGCAACTGCACAATCCGAAATCACATTCTGAAGTAATGTGATTAGCAAAGTGGCTTTTTTTGTTTGTTTGTTTGTTTTTTAATGGCTAGAGGTTCTGCACATCCTGACCAGGGACAGCACTCAGACAATGAAAAGAAGCAAGAGCATTTGACTTTGTCTCACTGCCCAAACCACACCACCAACCTTGCACCCCAAAAGAATAAATCAATAAACAGAGTCTTTTGTGCATAGAAAGAGCACATAATGAAGTATAATGAATGTGACGGTGCTAACAAAGTCATCATTTTGTGCCAGCATCCCAGAAATCTTGGTCATCAAGCAGAAAGGCACACCTTGGTAAGCGATGTCCTTAAACCATCAGCCTCATGAATACCCAAGAGGACTCTGACACTGCTAATTAAATCTTTAGTCCTGCCCTCACATTGGTATGGAAAAGCATAAGGTCAGATAATGTCTTAGCCAGTCTCTGGAGCTCTTTGAAGGTGTGCAGTCTGAGCACACTCAACTTCTCTCACAGGTTAAATCCTAATTGAACATGCATACATAAATCAGGGCCAGAATTGGCCCAGTCAGCCAGCAGATCTCAGCTCTCCCATATGCTGAGCTATTTGTAGGAACAGTGTCGACACTTTGAGCAAAAAGTACAGACACTCTAGCTACGTGCATGGAGAATATATAGGACAGAGGCCTTGGTTTACCTCATTCCACCTTGAACCCGTTCTTCGCCATATACTGTAAAGAGACAGTAGCATAAAGTGAGTGAATAGAGCTGTTGCAATATGTTGGTTGTTATATTTCTGATATATTTTTTTTTCAACCCACTGGCTCTATGGATTATTAGGACTTGAGTGACTTCTTTTGTGGAGGAGAATTTGTGTAAGAGATGAGCCTGCATTTGTGCTTGTGAGCTGTCACAAAATTAATTGCACTGTTGTCTCCCAAAATATTTTATCCAGTATTAATCAACAAATTCATGGCATATTGCTGGGCATACACAAAACCCATCACTAGATACTTTGATTACATTTTGGACAATTTTTAAATGGGAAAGGAAATTAAACAGATTAAGTAGGCTCTTTAAAGCCCTCAGAAATAAAGCTTTGTGTGCATGTGCACTAAACTAGACTATTGACTTTTGAATTAGAACTGGCTAAAACACTCCTTTTAGGAAAACAAAAAAGAGTTTCCAAATGAATATGAGCATTTTAAGATATGTTTCATTTTCAGTTTTCTAGTAGCTTATATAGTCATAGGTCTCTATCTTAGGGAGGCTGATGATCAGAGCAGCAGAAGCTGATATAGGTTATTTCCAATGTGGGCTGGCAGAGCTGAGAGCAAAGTTTCCATTGAGGCAGCACTCAAAATCATTGAGGATGTGGTTAGAAATGAACTGGTGGAGCAGTGTGAAGGCCCAGGTCTGGAGTGACAAAGGCTTCAGGAAAAGGCCAGCAGCCACTGGCCATGGAGGACCAGTTCTGGGAGGATGGGGATCGCTCAGTAAATGAATTCAGCCCAGCGGTCTCTGGAGAAGGGACAAGAAGTGTCGTTGGAGCTGAATGTGTCCATGGATGGGCCTTTGCAGACATAAAGTCTCTTTGTGGCCGTTTAGTCCCCCTGACTTGAAAGGAATAGTCTCAGTTGCAAACTGTCACTTCACATTAGAACAACTTACTTCTGCTTCTGGGAGTACCGGGGAAAGAAACAAAACAAGAAGAAAAACAGCAGTGAATTGACAAGACATGCCTCTGGGTCACTGGTAATGACCTTTCATTAACTAGGGCCAGCTGGCTAGCAAATGAAGCTATTCCCATTACTATCAGGAGGAAAGAGCAGGGTCATTTGTTACCGCTCTTTCCACTAGACTGGGTCCCCATGTAGCAAGCCAGAGGCAGGAAGGTGCTGGACTGATGTGTATTGATGCCGGTGGATTTCCAGTAGACCATCTGTTTGCAAAACTCATGGCAGTTTGACATCTGGATTAAATTCCTGCTGTGCCGTCAGTGGACAGAAGTCTCGGAGGGCTGAGCTGGTAGCTGCAGATGAAGCAGGTGCTCTCACCCGTGTGCATGAAGGTTGAAACAAGCTACAAACCATCAGCTAAGGTTGCCCTCTTCCTTATCCAGCTGTTCAATCATATTGAGTAAAAGAGATGCTCCTGCTGTGCACTATTTCAGAGAGCTTCAGAGTATTTAAAAATACTATTATGCTCGGTCTTTGCTGTAGATCCAACTTAAAAGGGAAGAATTTCTCCTTGTTTAACTTATGTCTACATACACAGAGTCAGATGTAACCAGACCGAGTTTTAAGTGGATTTCAGTACCTTGCATTTCTTTTTGTTCAGCTCTTGGCCTTCTGTGCCAAAGAGGAGGTAGAATTTAAGATTGTCTTTATTCCAAAGAGGAGGCAAGATAACTCCTCATCCTCAGCTGTATATTATAGACCCTTACTTTCTTGACCATGTAACTCCTGATAGCATTGCTTTGTTACATAGCGAACACAACACCCTAGTGGACGGGTGTTTTTCCTCCCTGCTCACACTACTCACCTGTGAACAGGTCACAGGTACATAAAGAAAGCTCCCTTTGCAGCAAGGATGTAGGCAATGCACATGTGCATTGCACCGTGTAGGGTAGCTTATGTCAGGGGAGCTTCAAACTGATACAACCTTCCTAATCCAGGTACTTGGAACTGAGGTCTGTACTGAACTGAGAGCATTGTCTGAACTCTTCAAGTGTGCAAAAGGAGGAATCCACATCACTCCATCAGTGTGGGAGCCCACCGAAACCAAAATTCTTCGAGTCACTGGAAGAGATCTACCCTGTTGTCCTAATCCTCTCAGATTTAGTCATAGAAATGCTGACTGAAAATGTCCAGGCTATCTTCTTTGTCTGAAAGACCCATGTCTCAAAACAACAGCAAAGTCTTTTTCATTCTTATTTAATTTTTTAAAGTCTCTGGGATATGGACCATATTATTCCTGAACCTCAGCCATCATTACCTCTCCTGCCTAGGCCACAATCTCAGCAGCATGTTATTGAAATTCCAGTATTACACAACAACACTTAGGCATGGAAAAAGGAGCAAATTGCAAATAAAAGCAAGGTTTTATTGTGCGGATTAATTTTACTCTGTAGAGAGACTTATTTAATTAATATTTGGAGAATGCTTTGTGATTCCATCAATTAATGGAATGAGGATGTACAAATTATCTATAATTATTATTGCCTCCATAATCAAGGAGCAGATTTTCTCTATTTTCTAAGATATTCTGGTAATAAGCTAATAGGGGGATTCTACTTCGGTAGGTGTGCTGAGTTTTAGCACTCAATTTTGCTGGGTGAGTGATAAATGGCATTGAAATATTCCTCACTCTCTTGGCTGTAAACCTTTTAACGGTTTCAATTTTTCACAAACCATAGACCCTGCATTACAGCCACCACTACAGTCAGCTTAACTCCTTGTGCTGCTTAATACACTATAAAATGTCTCTACTAAAGAACATTTCCATGGAAACAGTCCATTAAAAATGAATTTTATGTCTTATGTTTTCTATAAATGGACAGCTCACTTAATGGCCTTTTACTATTGCACTTTGGCAGAACAGCTTCAAATTTAATCGTATTTAATCCTTTCATAATTTGAAACAGCATTTTTTTTTTTTTTTTTACTATCATTACAAATTTTCTGGTTTGTTCAATGAGTTCTGGGGTATTCCGAAGCACAAAAGAGGTAAAAATCAGATTCATGTTCCACATACAAAGATCCTAAGCACATCCTTACCAATGTGAGATCTCTCTGCTGATTTAAGTACTTTAGTATGTGCCAAAATCTGTGTATTTGACCCTGATTCCATCACACTTCTCTGTTCAACAAAAAGTACAAAAATGTGCTCTTCAGTAGAACAAGCAGACAGACCAGCCTCAAAATACTTTCCTCTCTTTTTGTTAGGATGACTTTTCAAGGGGAAACTGTTTTGCCTTTAAGTAGTTGAAACCTTTCTAAAATAAAGATGAAGTAAATTTGCAATGAAAACAATAATCTCTTTCAACTGCATGAAATACACACATATATGTACATGTCAGTAATTTGCCATTGTCTGGACTCTTCAAAAAGAGAAATAAATTTTACTGTTTTATAAAATTTATCAGTGCTCTCCGAAGGGAAGTCTTGACCTGTTCTGTGTCCATGACTCAGTTTCCAGAGAGCCCAGTAGCTTAGATGTTACTGCACCATTACAAGTTAGGATTAATCAATTGATCTTAAGACAAATACCATGTGAGTTAGCTTTAACTGAGCCACTTTTCATCAAAATTTCCCTAAACATGTTTTTTCCAAACTTTTATAATATATATATTATTTCTTCAGGTTTAAATTGAGGATTTTGCTCACGTGTTCAGAATTGCAAGATGGCCAAGTGGTCCAAGCAGAAATTTTTGCTATGGCCCATTTTCACGTGGACCACACATGTTGGTCCATGCCTGGTGCCTTCCAGAAGTGCAAGAGTGACAGTGTGAGGACATAGAGCTTAAGTCCAGAAGAAGATCCCATTCCCTTGCACATGCTCCAGCTCTCTGACCACTTTGGTGACCTCTGTAGGACTTGCATCAGTCTGTCAATGGGTTTCCTCTCCCTGAGCAAAAATTCATCTCACAGAGGAGGGAAACTG
The DNA here is from genome assembly GCA_011074415.1 of Stictonetta naevosa. Taxonomy (NCBI): domain Eukaryota; kingdom Metazoa; phylum Chordata; class Aves; order Anseriformes; family Anatidae; genus Stictonetta; species Stictonetta naevosa. The sequence goes on from CM021698.1 coordinate 153,665,336, forward strand.
CCAAATCTCTGAATAATCCCTAATTATTATCCCATACAGTTGCTAAATGGGTTGCTCTGTGCTTATGTTTCCTTCCTTGTGCCCTTTAACCACCTTCCCTTAGATTTCTCTAAATTTCTTTTGGAAAACCCCATAACAAACTCAGTACAGCTTGGCCAGCAGCTGTGTAGATCCTGTGACATCTTGCGTGCAGTAATTGTCCCTGGGACAGTGATGAATGGGCTGCTGTATATCCAAATACACATAACAAATTTTTCTGGGAGTGGAGCAGTGCGTTACAATTTTACTTTTATTTTCATTTGTATTTTTCTGATTAGAGTACAGACCATGACGGCACGCTCAGAGTAAGGGGTACCAGAAGGGGAGCAGGACACTTCTCCTCCTTTCCTGCGCAATTTTTTCACAAAATGAAAAGTCTGTTCCCTGCTGTACATGTCTTGATGAACAGCCACTGGAATTTAAAAGCACTTAAAGACTTAACTACTGACAGACATTAAATTTTGCTTCCTTTTAACCATGAAGATTGCAATGAAGCCTGACTAACGAGGGCTAATTCACTGGAAAACAATCTTAGAAAAGATGCTATGAACAGTTATAGTGATATTCTCTGTAGTACTTTAAAATAGTATTACTTCAGGTTTCCTGCTTTCCTAATCCTGCCCCTCTGTCCCCTTGGTGTAGACCAAGGTATCCCTAACATCACCTACTAATATCCAAGAACATAGGATATCCCATATGTTCTCCTGGATAAGTTTGTATCTAATGAGAGGGAGGGAATCCAGAGGATCAGGATTTGGGGCCTTTAGACTTTGGTAAACCAGTGACTTTCTTTGATGTGTAGGCCACATTTCCAGAAGTAGTTAGTGGATTTGATAAACATATACACAGGTGTTTGTGTGTAGGGCAGGGTCATAACTAGATTTGAGGAAAACTTGAACAGATTTTTTCCCACTTATATTTCTTGTAGTTTTTGAAAACTAAAATGATTAACAAACGTGAATGTATCTCTTGATTCTGCAGGGATGAGCTACACTACAGGAGATGAGGTCCTTCTCAGATGGGAATTATTACATGAAAAAATGCCAAACAGATCTGAGGAAGCTGCCTTCCACATTGCTCTCATCCCAGACCAGTCTCCTTTGCTTACTGGGGACCAACATTGAAACTCCATGATGAACAAGGGGATACAGAGTGGTTATATAATACACCTATATAAATTTAGAAATTAGAAGAGAAGAGAAGAGAAGAGAAGAGAAGAGAAGAGAAGAGAAGAGAAGAGAAGAGAAGAGAAGAGGAGAGGAGAGGAGAGGAGAGAAGAGTTCAGTTTAGCATAATGGTTAATGTGTTAAATGCAATCAATATTGAATATATGTCATGACATAATGAAAATTTTTCCCTGGAACAAAGGGGTTTTTTTTGGACAGTTAGTGGCATTACGGATATCTTAAGAGAGTTTTGAGAGAGTGAAGTGCAGTATGGGTGTCATTTAGTAAAAGGATGCAGTAGGCTGTAATGTCTGGAACTATGATAATTTATGAGTATCAAAAATAGATGTGAATATTAACATTTGAGAATATATCACAGATTACATATTATGATGAAGATAAGTGAGTCTGTGTGGTACAAGGCCAGAAATCACTCTAACTTTCAAATTCTGCTTATGAAAAAGGAAATAACACTTGGGATGAGAACATGAAGGGGAATGGAAAGTGGTACAATTTCAATTGCTCGCAAAACCCCTGGATCTGAGGGGCTGTGCAGAATTTATGATGAAGTACCCCTTATTCTCAACACAAGTTAAAATATGTTAATGCATGGCAGAATCCTCTCCCCAAAACTGTTCTTATTATCTATGTGTATGTGTTCTTTAAAAAGAATGAGAAGGCACGAACCCAGTAAGTGGCTTTGAAAAAGTATCCAGAAAGCTTGTTACACATCAGTGCTAAGCAGGTCCAAACATTCTGATTTACATCCTCTGGGGAAATTTGTTCTGCAGTCCCCCCTACAAGCTCAAATGCTTGGAATTGTTATTTTCCAGGAGCTCATGAATGCACGTTGTAACTCCATGGGAGCAGGCTATCAACTGACAGACCCACCTAACCAGAGGAACTGCATCACAGGAAGAGCTCTGGATCTGAGAACCCCAAAAGGCTGAAATTCCCTCACATCACAGTGTCTCCATTCTTGCCATGAACTCCTTGCAGTGGAGTAGCACAGCAAAAAAAAAAAAAAAAAATGTTCTTCACTAGCCTGTGCTTCTCAGCATGTAGGCTCTGCAGCAGCCTGGTCTGCAGCATCCATAAACTTATCTTGGAGAATTTTCTGCAAAGTTTTGTCTACCATTTCTCCATCTGGAGAGGACAAAGTTATTCTCACATTCTCCTTACTGATGAGGAGTAAAGTCCTCAGCAGTTCATAGCTCTAGATGACTCTTTTCCCTTTTCATTGCTGTCTATGGCAGCCCTGCTACCCCCACAGCTGTGCAGAGGAACCCAAAAGGAAAAGGGCTCTGAATTCCCAGAGAAAGATTAGACCACCAAGAAGTTTGAACAACGTGACACCTACCAAATACATAAAGCTTCAGTTCTCAGTCTTTCATCCACAACTTAGTGTTGGATCCAAAAGGAGCAAACCATGTTTGCCCCATGACAAACCCACTGTCTGGGGATGATGTGAAATGGGCTGGTAGATTACACTTTTCCTTTCCCCAGTAAATCCACCTTCACTGTTAACTGATCACCAGGCTTCCTTGTCATTATGAATGCTCTCCAAGTCTAGCTGCCTTCTTGTTTTCCTTGTGAGCACAGGATAACTCTGAGTGAATATTTACCTTCCAATAATTTCACTGTATTAGTCTTCAGGGCCTCAGCTGCCACAGGAACTGTAGTTAATTTTCACGATGTTCAGCTCTCTTGTAATTATTTAAAAGTTGACACTGGACTATCAATGCAATTTGGTTGTTAATTGAAAAGTAGCCTTTTTGATCATGTTTTTGAAACGGTAAAGAAACTTGCCTTGAACATAGTTTAGGCAAGTTACTTTCTGGGAAGAACTAAGCCATGTAACTAAACCATATGAAAATACCTACCTCTTTTCCTCTTGTTTTCCTTGTTCAGATTTTGTATTTCAGACGGGCTGGGTAATCTATTCTGTCCACAGATAAGCACAACTTCCAGTTTGCTAAAACATCCCTAGCTGTTAAGTGAAATGCAAGATGAAATGAAGGCTATGAGAATGCCCATGGGGGATATGCAGCAGAGTCGTATCTCCCACTGATTTCTGGTCTCCTGTTCTGAAGAAGCTTTGCTTTGGGGTGGTTTGTACAGAAGTAATTGGGTGAGCAGTGAATATTTCATGACAACAATCAGGCAAGGTGGCTGAAATCCAGATAGGGCGCTATTGATGATCAAGATCATCTTTATGCATAAATCATGTATGAACAAATATTTTCTATCTCATCTCTAGAACAACCAGATAAGAACAAACCCTGACCTTTTCAAAACCTGCTTTTGCTTAGAGATGTCTGGGTGAAATGTTTCTTTCCTCCTGTGGGCCTGGTAGTTAATTATCTTCTCTGGAAAAAATGAGATAATAAAACAAAACAAAGCAAAATAAAATATAAAATGAAATGAAATATAAAATAAAATAAAATAAAATAAAATAAAACAAAACAAAACAAAACAAAACAAAACAAAACAAAATAAAATAAAATAAAATAAATAAAATAAAATAAACTTAGAAAATAAAATATTTACATTTTGTTTCTGTTCTTGTTTCTGCTTTCAGCTACTGTTTCTCGAATTTCTTGCAAAAAATTATTCTGTCCCTTAGGTAGGTATTTCAAGACTTCCTTTTTGGAGAGTGATTTGATTGCCTGATCAAAGACTTCTAGGTACAGAAGGCATAGGATGAAATATGGGAATTTCTGTTTAGATATTAGGGGGAAAAAACACACTAGGACTGATAAAATCTTGAAATAGAAAAAAAAATAAAGAAAAAATTTTAAAAAGTGAGATTTTCATCTTTGGAGATTGAACTTTTTGGGGCAAGTCCCTGAGCAACATTCACTAATTTTGAATTTGTATCTAGCTTCAAAGTTAATCATGCTTTAAGTATGTTTTGGCCAGACCCCTCCAAAGTCCCTGCTCACCCCAATAATTTTATGATTTTCTGTGAAGTTACATGATCCTCAACAAGTTTGCATGAGCAATGCCTGTGCTCCACAGGTCGTGTGCATCTCCATCTTCTTCTGGGTATCTGCCACCTCTGGTCTAGCAGAGCTTCTCTTTGCTGAGAACAAGAAAACTAGTGGCACAGGCTGTGTAATTGGTTTCCAGAAGTGGTGTATTTCCTTTCATCTCCTCATCCTTGATAGGCTTTCTAATCCTTCCCCTCACATTTTATTCCTTTTAATCATGCTTGGTGAAGTTTCAGCACAGCCGATCCCCATTGTTGCAGGTTTTCAAATCATTTTATTTAGGGAAATAAAATGCAGAAGGGCAACTTAAATGTTAATGATGTGAGATATGGCTTTTTTATATACAAAATCCATCATTGCTTAATGATCTAAGTCACTGCAGGCTCCTGGTTAAGGTAGATAAGAGCATGTGGCACTTCCAGAAAAAAGCAAGAAGTGGTACTTCAATTAACAGATACTGCAAGCCCACGTGTTAATGAGTAACAGAGGATGTATGCAATGAGTTAACAAGAGACCAGAATAGCTTAGGGCTTCCCAAATTTTGCAGAAACTTTCTGCTTTTTAAGCCTACTCATTCTGAAAAAATCTCCCTTGTTGGGGGTGAATCACGGTCATTTATACATGCTGAGGGCTGGATGCAATTTAGGTAACTTTGCATTTGATTATCCATATATAAGCATTTTGGTGCATGTTGAGCATTCATTTTTATAGTGTCTTAGAGCTGTAAGATAATTCCTGGTTCATTTGTTTAGCAAATGCAGGAGACGGCTGACAACTCTAACGACGTGAGTAGAAGTACAGTGTAAGGTGTTTCTCTAATTTCTCCAGTTTCACTTTGGCAGGCCTAAATGTTGTGAAGATCATCTCTTGATCTAATGGAAGCAACTGATGAAGCAGAAGGGAAACAATCTTATCTGCCTCCATTTCCTCATCTGGTGTACTGCGCTCAGAACTAGAAGGACATGGAGCTATTAAAGTGAGTCCAGAGGAGGCCACAAGGATGTTCAGAGGGCTGGAGTACCTCTCCTATGAAGACAGGCTGAGGGAGTTGGGTTTTGTTCATCCTGGAGAAGAGAAGCCTCCAGGGAGACCTTACAGTGGCCTTCCAGTGCCTAAAGGAGGCTACAGGAAAGCTGGGAAGGGACTCTTCGTCAGGGGGTGTAGTGATAGGGCAAGGGGGAATGGCTTTAAACTAAAAAAGGTAGGTTTAGACTAGATATAAGGAAGAAATTCTTCACTCAGAGGGTGATGAGGCCTGGCACAGGCTGCCCAGAGGAGCTGTGGATGCCCCATCCCTGGAGGTGCCCAAGGCCAGGCTGGATGGGACTTTGGGCAACGTGGCCTGGTGGGAGGTGTCCCTGCCCATGGTAGGGGGGTGGAATTAGAGGGGCTTTAAGGTCCCTTCCATAGGCATATTGCCTTCAAAGTCAATACTCAATTTAGAAAGGCAGCCCCAAACAACAAACTATTAAGAGGCAAAATCTTTTGTTTGAGGCTGAGTAACTGCTTTACTCAGTCCAACTTAAAGGTTTGTTTCAACAAAAGAAGTTGATTGTTTTGGGTTCATTTAACCCAAGAGAGTGTTTCTCCTACCTCAGTTTTCCCAGTTTGTCACCTGGACTAAAGTAAAGAAAGAAGCAAGAAAAAATGATGTATCTCTTACATACAACCCCTAAATTTTAATACAAGATAGAAACGTTCAAGTTTGATCTCTTATTGCCCTAGGTCTTTCCTACAAACAGCAACATCTCTACTAAAAGGTATGTGATTGTTCCATATTTCTCTTTTGATGAATAGAGCAAGGATCTGCATTCTCCCCAAATTTCTGTTTTCTTGTACCACCTCTACCCTTGCATTAAATACAATGGAAAGCTCCGACACCCTGCAAAATGCTCTTTTGCCTCCCCTCCCCATTTTGCTTAGTCACGTCGATGGCACAAACATAAAAAATTCATAGTCACTAACCACCCACCGGGCTGCAGTGTTATAATTTAATTTGGAAGTCATCTCTTTTATGTTTTAATAACCTGGTTTTGACATAGTGTATGAAGAAGGGTGGGTAGAAGCAAAGCAGCATGCCTATAAAACAGGGTTTTATTGGAGGAATTGGTCTTTGTCAGCTCTGCTGCAGCCTCAGGAAGGTGGGGATGGTGAAATAAGAAAGCCCAAGCAGGGACAGCTCTCTCTGACAGACCGGCCACACATGGGGGCACGTGAGGACTGCAAAACCAATGTGTGTAAGTGAGGCTCAAGATAAGTCTTGGACTTCACAGAGTACTAATAGTACCCCAGAACTGGACATGGGTCAGTTTCCATCTCATTAGGCTTTGAGTAGCCGGGTTTTTCATCGGTTCCTCTCTCAAAGAATGTGCTTAGTCACGATGCGTCAGACTAAAACTCATTGCCCATTTCAGGGAGAAATTAATTAATTAATCACCTTATGTCTGCTGATTCAGCTGCATAAGTCTGGCTATTAAGGACACGGAACCAGTCTCACATGGAATCAATGCATTTTAGACATGTTTAATCCCATAAGGATTCTACAATGTGGATGCAGACAAGTTCTAAGACATCTTTCCTTCTTCTCCTGTGACTCCATCTTCAGCTGCTCCCAGCACTAATAGCTGAAGCTATAGCTTTGCAGATACAAGTCTGAGCCATATCCTGAAACCACACCAATGGCTACTCCAGCAGACCTCGTGGGAAGCATGGACCTGAGAATCTGGCTGGTGGAGTTTGATTTTGTAGTGCCACTAACCCCCATGATGTTCACCCAAGCGTGTTCTGCCTTTGCCACACAGCCCAGTGGGCCCAAGTCTTGTCAGACTCACATCCTTGAGCCATCCTTGTAACTGCTTTCTTTCCAGGCTTTCTTCTTGAACAACCTCTCTCTATTTTCTGTCTTAAAATTACACAAAATTCCTCATCCCCATGAAACTTGTACTCAGAGGCTTCACTCCTAAAGAGCAAGGAAACCTAACAAAGCTCCTTTAGGGGTTATTCAGAGAGGTTAGGGGGAGATCCTGTGAGCAGCTGTTGCCTGAAGACTAGACACAAGGAATGAAGTTCACGCTTTTTCTGGACAAAAACCCACCATGATATGTGGCTGTCTGCCTGCAGAAGGCAGGGCATGATGTTTCTCTGGATGCTGAAGGATCAAAGGGTGGATGCTCTACCCACATAACAACCTATAAATACATGTGAGGGTTGCTCTCAGCTCTGTGAGCACTCGGGGAACTCGAATGCCTGCTCTTATCAAAGGGCCTGGACATGAACAGCTATTGTAATAGAAATGTAAGTGCAGCCAGAATGAACAGAACACACAAAACAGTCTGAGGGTTTTTTTGTCCTTAATAGATCATTTTAAGCAGGAAGCTGACCATCAGTGAGACTAAACAGTTGTTGGGAAATAACAAAGATACTTTTTAAATAGAGGAGAATGTTTGAGATGAACCATGAGAATTTGCAAAATTTGGGAAAGATCTTGCAATGGAAACAGCAGCACTCAGACCTGGCTTGGCACTGCCAGGAGTATCCCCACCAGCATCAAGCAAGGGAATCTGCCCTCCCTGCAAGCCACAGGTCCTGTGAGGGGAGCAGGACCATGCACATATAACTGTGTGCACGTGCACACTGGGGGCATTTTAGCAGTAGTTATAGAAGGGTGTTTAGAAATTTTTAGGTGTTTATTGCTATTTTCTGCGTGTTTTGAATTCCAGTTTATCTGTTGTATTGCTGATATCAATCTTGAATGCAAGGTGGGCATATTGTCAGGTAATTATGTGTCGTTAATAAATCAATAAACTGTTTCAATTCTGAGTTGGTTTAATGTGAACTGAGCATTTTTTTTTCCCTACCACAGGTACTTTGCAAGGCTAGTCAGGGACTTAAATTCTACGTGGATACTGTACTGGTAATATCATTCCTGATAATACCATTTCTAGTGTTACTGGACTTAGCAGTTCATGTTCCCTCACCAGCTGGATGCAAGGTGCACAGCAGTAGGGGTCTGATGGGAATTAGCCAGAAGTTCACAGGTACATAGTGCAAAAATGAAGGAAAAAATGGAATTTGTGGCCATAGCTGAAGCAGCACTCGGCACAGAACAGCAGGGAGCCAACTGCCTCAATCTCTCTTAATTTGCATTTCCACCTGATATAAATAACAAATGACCAACCATTAGGCTATACTCTCCCCATTTCACCCCATAGGTGGGATGGGGCTTCAAGTTCTCACAGTGCTGGCAACTTAATTGCTCAAGAACAGCAGGGCAGCTCACATTAGCAATTACAAGGCTCTGGTTTAGAGTAGCCTAAAGCCTGGGGTCAGCACATATTCAGCAGATGTATAGGGGACTGCAGGTTCAGTCCCTGATATGACAAGTGGTTCCGTACTTGAACAAAATCTTAACACAGCAGATGACTGAAAACTGAGGATGCTTTCAGTTTCAGCCTGCTGCAGAATTGAGTTAACAGGTTATCACCAGTTAAGGAACACAGCTAGAGAAATCCTCATTCGTTCTTTTGAAGAATTTTGTATAAGACCAGATATTCCAACATTTTTCTTACACTGTAGGTGTCGGTGTGTCCACATCCAACATCTTGTAAGAAGCTCTGTGATCTCAGATAGGGCACTGGGAAAAAAGGTCAAGGAACCAGGGCTGCCCTGAGACATTTCTGCCCCTGTGAAAGATTTATTTTGCTCCAGTACTGCTTCATAGTGCACATCCATTTATTTCAGTTCATCCATCAGGCTATTAGCATCTCACAGTCCAAAGGATGATAACTGTGGCCCCTGGTGTCCTTGTAGGAACCAGCATCTTGCCTTTGAGTAACCATAAAACCTGAGCTTTACAGGGAGTATGGCATTACATGAGGCATAAGAAAAGCTTGTGAGGTCTTTATGTCTCTTAAATTTTAGTGGGCTGCCTCTTCAGACTGCATCCAGAAGGAAAATGATGAACAACAGAGGAGACACAGAGGGGGAAAATCCCTCTGCAGATTCAGAGCTGAGCTCCTTAGATGTATTGCAACTCTTTTCTCAAAGCATTTGTTTTCCCTTTAACATCACTCTTGACATTTCATTGTTGCAAACCTCAATTCCTCCTAAATGTCTCTCTTTTTCAGGGAAACCATAGCTGAGGGATCATTTATGTCCCTGGGGCTTTTACACTGGGAAACAGGTTTTGTGGGAAAGTTTGTTGTATTTATCTCTGTTAATGCTTCAAGCCTGGGGAGTGATCTCTTCTTCTCATCATCTCAGCTAACGTTTGCCTGGTAAATGTTCGGTTACCACTTTGACTAAGTCCTGATTTAAATTCCCCAAACCTAGGAGACACCAGTATTCAGAATTAAAACACAGCTTCCTTCCCTGATGCTTTTCCCAAGCTATCTTTGCAATGAAGAAAGAGATCTCTGTGCTAATCCAGGATGCCAGGATTTCATTCAAGAATTGTCTCTTTTTCCAGCTCATAACAGAAATGCTTTGGGCAGTATAGAGCCACACATAAAAATTAAAATCTCAGGCTCCAGAATCCTTTTTTGGCATTTTGTGGTCCTTTTATTGAGCAGTATGGACACACATCCTTAATATCTTTATACAACATTTCATACAAGGAATGTGCCACATCTCTTCTCCAGTCTTTCAGTAAAATTGCTTGCAGCTAAAAACACTTATGTGTCTCACAGGATCTTTTATGTGTTTTGAATGGCTCTTCATTTTAAAGAGCAGGATTTCCAAGTAAAATAAAATGCAATTCTACATTCAAGAACCAGAAGAAAATGGAAAGTTGAATGCTGCAGGAGAGAGGGCAATTTCTCTCTTCGGCTTTGCAAATCTGTTTGTAGACCTCTGTCAAGAGGAAGAGTTCTCCAGCACCAAAAGAACTATTGCTGCCACTGAGACAGGCCTCCTTCGGTTACAGATGCACACAACTTAATTCATAAGGCTGGAAACTCCATCTCCTTCTCTCGTTTTCACTTTTGACTCCTTTGAAAGCAAACAGGTCACATCAGTAAGACTGTCTTGGCAATTATGGGAGGATTTTGTGTATGAAAGTAGTGATTATCACAAAAATGAGTCCAAAATCAAGAGCTTTAGTGAAAGCACCAGTCATCAGGAAGCTCATTAAAATTATGAGAGCTCGTAGTACTCTACTCAGTTAAGGAGGAACTACCAGAACAGCACAAGTCACGCAGAAATTTATTTTAAAAGATACAGACTCTCAGTGTGCATGAGCTCAGGAGACCCAGACTTGCTTCTTGTGAGGAGCAGTGGTAGCTTAGGCTGAAACTGAGGTTTAAACATTTTGAGCTTGTTGTGAGGTCAACTCGTTAAAAGAAGGATGATAGATGAAGGCATAAGGAGGTGCTTAAGTCAGTTGACTTTCCTAGATCTCTCAGTTCAAGCAAAAGAAAATCAGGTCTTGTAGACAAGTAGCCTCCCAGCCCAGTGCCTCTCACCAGATTCGTCTTAGTTTAGCATTACAATTATTTTTTTTAACCTTCTATTAGAGCTATTTGCATCTCAGTCCCACCTGACCATACAGTCAAGTCAGTGTGCAGAATAAATGAAGGCCACAAGACTCAAGTCCCCAGCTTGCCTGCCAACACCAGGAATTATCACTCCACCAAAGATTTAGTCTTCTGGTACCTCCTGCTCTGTCTCGCTGTGGTGGCAGGGCCCAGGAGGGATGTGGGAGGAGGGGGGAAAATCAAGGAATCAAAGCTGTGGAGTGCTGGAGTAATCTATGAAGCTCTGAGCTGTGGTTGACTGGAACAGTAGAGGCTGTGATGAGCAGCACTCATCAATGACTTGTTCCCAATGCCTCAGTTTCCCTGGCATTAGCAAGAGAAAGATTCTAATTTGCAATAAACAACAGCTCTCAAAATGGTACTGATGCAGTTTTTCTGGAGCTCCCAGTGTTGTTGATGTTGAAGTGAGTCTTCACAGAAAACTCAGGGCACTGGGAGAAAAACACTGTCAGGTGTTGTGCTCCAGTTTGTTTGGCTCTGAGACTAATGTTTTTTCTTACCACGCCTTAGCTGACATGGTAATTAACAGGATGCTATCTGACCTTGAATTTAAATAGGTTCTCTTCACCACTTTGCCCAGTGGAAAACTGAAACTATGAAGATTGTTTAAACAGGCTCCCTTTATTTCAACAAGATCACGCTAATTATCAGTGTGCAGTCAAGTGCCACATGGCAGCTCAAAAGTGCCACCTTTAGGTTGGATATTAGGAAAAACTTATTTACCGAAAGGGTTGTTAGGCATTGGAATGGGCTGCCCAGGGAAGTGGTTGAGTCACCATCCCTGGAGGTCTTTAAAATACATTTAGATGTAGAGCTTAGTGATGTGGTTTAGTGGAGGACTTGTTAGTGTTAGGTCAGAGGTTGGACTAGGTGATCTTGGAGGTCTCTTCCAACCTAAATGATTCTGTGATTCTGTTATTCTGTGACCTTCTTCAAATGCTAATGTCATTGCAAGGGGTTGGGTGTCCATGCCTGTCATCTCCTCCCATATTTTAGTGCCGATTCAAGCACACCAGTGAAATTCTTTCCATATCATATACCCTGTGGGGTGTACCTGAAGTTACACACTCTGTTGGAGTAGCATCAAAAGGTACCTTGCCTTTAAGATATTGCTGTTTACACCACCAGTCACCCTGCAAAGTCTTCCCTAGTTGCAATATGTACCTATGACACTGTAAATAGATCCCACAAAATGGAAGAAGTCTTTTACCTTCCAGAAATTCCTTGACTCCTATCCGCTCTGGGAAAATTAACATCCATCCTGAGAACAGATATCACTATTTACAAAGGGACTTGAGAAAATGAAATGAAAAGTACACAAGCCCTTACTACCCTTTAACACAATTGAACTGTTCTATGTCACTAACAACAGAAAAACAAGTATTAATAGCTTGAAATGGAGCAGCTGGCTAGAAAAGAAACAAACAAAAAGCTACAAATACACAAATGCAGCAGCAAAGCCAACAAAGAGCAATAAAAATTTGAATTGGAGCAGCCTAGCAACACAACTCCAAGCTTTCAGAAGGGGCACTGACAGAGAGCCCTGGAAGAGCTTTCCTAAACACCACAGTAACAGTGCATTAATGTGCACTTCTTACTAAGAGAGAGCTTCTAAAAACTGCCTGGAGGAACAGGCAACATTCAGAATGGCAGTGTTGTTCCAGGTGGAGAGGGATGAGGCCAGCCTTGACTAACAGGCCCTGTGAGGCACCACTGACTTTTTGCAAAGGAGACAACACCTCCTCATCTCAAAGGTCAGAAAGTGAGAGCAGACCTGCCTACATCTACCTGCATCCCAGCACTGTTCTAGTCCCAGCCCTGGCAGCATCCACAGAAAGGTTCCTGGGCTTAACAGTAGCTGACATCAGCTGGCCTGTGGCTGGTTCTGCTGCAGGATGGAGTGGGATGAAGGGTTCAGAAAGGAGTGTGCACAGCTGAAAAATGCAATGTACTGTCAAAAAAAAAAAAAAAAAGAAAAAAAGAAACACCACAGCAACTGACCTTTATTTACCTTCACCCACCAAAATATCTCCCCAGAACAGCCTTTTTCCCAACACCTAGCACTAGTTACTAGTTCTAACACTGGTTGAATCAAAGTTGTTATGGAGCTCAGATCTTCTTCACTTGCTGGAGAACTATATTCCATGACAGTAAGTACTATATGCAATTGATAGCACTTTGTATCTACATAATGCTTAATCTTTTGCCTCCAGTGGTGTTCAACAGTAAATTCCTAGAAAATGAATGGAGAATTGTCACATATGGGCATCTGCATCAAGGCTTTCAGAGACGTAAATTTATTTTCATTCAAGATCTAGAGCCCAAAATAATTGGCTAAGACAGAAAGCCAACTTAAGTAGTCTTCAAAGGAATGGATAGTAACCTTCTCAGGGCTGGCATCATCCACCTTCAAAATCACAAAGCCAAGAGAAAGAAGAATTTCATGCTTCCCTGACTCACATAGAAAAAAATGATCTGCCAAAAAATATGCCAAACTGTGATAGACAGATCTCCTATGCCCTTGGTCCAGTGAATCCAGCACAAATTGGTCATTAAAATATGATAGAAAGATCCACAGAAGGCACTAAGTAGCCTGGAATGGCTGATGTTAGCCCACACTAAGCAATGAGGAAAGAGGACTCATAATGCTCCCAAAAGGCACTTAACTCCAAAATTCATTTTTTGTAAGTACAACACTATGTCCTTAGTTTTGTATATTCACTCATGAGAAAAAAAAAAAAAAAAAAAAAAAACAGAGAAAAATAAATACAAAATAACTATGATGTCCATCAGTTAATTATCTGTTAATTAAAGTCTTCCCATGGAGACAATACCTGCAATTTCTCTGAGTTTAAACTGAAAAAAATCTTAAATAATATGACTAGACTAGATAGTGAGGAGTATCCCGTGAAGTATCCCGTGAATATTATGAGGTCCCTCAAAGGAGAGGGGTAGTATTACTCCATACGCTGGTATGGTCCCATCATATTTTCAGCTGTACGCCATCATGCCACCAGTTTCATTACTGTTCTGTATTACAGGGAAATTTCCCTTGGACTCCACAAAGCTCTGGACCAGAAAATCATTTTCAGTTGTTCATCTGTTTGTTATGGTTGGCTTTGAAAATACCATTTGTTCATTTCTTAGTAAAAGTACATAAATGGAGAAATAAGTTTATCTTTATTTTCTGCTTCTGAAGACTGAGATTTAAGACACTTTTTTTTTTCCCTTCAGCCAAAGAAATGAAATGCAGAAATATTTAGAGAAAATAATATTTACCTTTATTAGAGATAAATGATATTTATCTCTAATAAAGGTAATTAGAGATAAATGATATTTATCTCTAATAGATAACAGAGATAACAATATTTACCTTTTCCCACTGGTTATGTTTACTCTGTGGTTATAGCACTGCTGGTTGTGAAAGAATCTCTCAGCCCACATTTTTGTAGCTGCACTGTTAGCAGGACTCATACTACTCTGCTGACATTTTGGTTTGGCTCTCCCCAAATTCAGTTTTTGCTGGAGTGAACCTGGAAGCACAGGCCAGAGTTTGTTTTGGTTCTCGACAAAACGTGATGTAAAGTAAACTTTCATGGATGCACATGTCTGTAATGCCTTGTTATGCAAGTACTAATCTCCAGCTTCAAGAAAGTACAGTTTTCTGAGGAAAACAAATGGAGTTGCATAAAAAAAGGAAAAAAAATCCTTGCGATATTGGAAATGTCAGCCATTATGCATTCATTCAGTGTACTGTTACTCCCACAGGCATTTCCCCTGACTGATGCTTCCCATAGGTGAATAAAATGCTCCAACTACTATCACACTGTTTTATCGAAGTATTTTTCCTAGGCAATCTCTTCTAACCTTTGTGAACAGGCAACTTCTTGCACTTATGTTGTGACTAACACATAATAAGAGTAATAAAATGGATTAAAACCCACCTAACATACAGATCACAAGCAGTTGTCGATAGATAAGCATTAATGAATGGAAAAGGCAAAAAGCTCCCAGTAGGTTCTGAAAGGATTGCTTCTAAACATGACGTTATTCTCAGCAAGTTGCTAGAGGCAAGTATGAATTTACTGATGGTAAAATGTATGAATGATGCAGACTGAGGAGGTGGTTAAGCCTTTATTACAGGAGAAGCATTTAGGGGACCTGATAAGCATTCAGATGTGTAGTGCAGCTGTATGAAAAATGTGGGCCTGTGGAAGCAAAAGATGGAGGCTATGCATACGGAAGGAAGGGTTTTGGAGAGGGGATTGCTTTTGCAAAGGACTGAAGGGTAGAGTGGAACACCAGCCCAAAGTCATGTCAAGAAGTCTTAGGTGATCTCTGGAGGAGGAAAGAAATGCTGAACATGTGAAAGGGATTCTTTTTCATATCTGATGTTAGTCTTTTCTCTGCTGGGATTGTGTACATTTGGCAAAGGGTTTAAAGAGTCTGAAAAAAAATATCACAAAAACGAAACACAAAGAAAAAAAGAAACAAACACAACAACAACAACAAAACAATAACTGAGGAATGTGGTTCTAATGACTGGAGAAAATGTCCCAAGGTGGATGACCAAAGTCGCTTGATTATTTATCATGATATTATGAGAAAGAGGTGACCTAACTGCTACAGACAGACATTTCTTTCACTATCATTTTTTCTCTTTTGATGGAGAACATAACAGGAACTAGTGTGTGGGAGTGCTGCCTGATACATTTTCCCTGGAAATAAAATCAGGTCGAACCATTAGCCTGATCAAATATTTGGGTGAAGCATCTAAGGAAGAGGTAGAATCTCCATTTCTTGTTGTCTTTAAAGAAATAGTTCATGTCCTTCTAGATATTTTATCAAATGCAGTTTGACTTGGCAAGGAGGGAATGAGGTTAGGTGTAGTGTGAAATACATTAAAAAAAAAAAAAAGATAAAATATAGAAACCCTAGTTGTAGGAATTACTGAAAACTGCTCTTCCTTACTTAGAGGCTACAGATGGTATAACATAAAAGACATGAAGACAAACAAAATGGCTTACTTCAGGACCTGCTGCAGATCTGCAAAGAGCAAGGAAGTAAATACCTCTGTCAGGGCCAACTTTTACCTCTACAGCTACCTGCCACCACTCAATTTTTCTTATTAACTTCTTCATTTTTTCTTGCTTTCAAAATGCAAGTGTTAGGACTGCCAATCCTGACTGTATTGTATGGCCCTCATGATAAAATTTTGCCAGATTTTGTAAACTCACTCTAAATTTGACAAGTATTGCAATTCCCTGTGTACAGTCCTCTCTGAAGTGGGAATGTGGGATATTTCTTAGTCCCAGAGTGCAACTACATAAACTTTAACTTGAGGTTAGTGTAACTGGGTTTCTTCTTCTACTGTGTTTCTTCTCCATGTGAGCTACCTAGTTCAAGAAGGTAGTGTTAGAAAGGGAGAAATTTTCCAAGAAGATTATTATTGGAATAACTAGCAGGATCCTAAGAGATGGGTGGAAAGTGAGGACAGGTGAGAAGGATCTGTCAGTATTCAGAGCTCCTACTTTCACAGCTGAAGTATGTGCCTTGGCTTCTCTCTTGTGCTGTCATGAAAGGGAGCCAAGTGCTGAAGCTGTTGCTTGCCATTATTTCATCTTTCTCCTCTTCTAGAGAGTACCAGAGGAGATTAGATGCCAGAAAGAAGAGAGTGACCCACAGAGAATCTGAGAAGTTGATGTTTACACTTTGCTTAGCAAATAGTGTGCTGAATGGTAAAGCTCTGAAAATTAATTATGTTGCATCAGGTTGGTGACTATTCATGCCAGGGCAGGGCTGAAGTAGCTCAGCTGGGAGAGCGTTAGACTGAAGATCTAAAGGTCCCTGGTTCAATCCCGGGCTTCAGCAGTGTTTTTTTCAAGAAATTTTGGAGTTTCCTCTTCAGGCTTGCCAGAACAAGACAGATTTGCTATGAAGATATTGGCGAGAATCCAACAAAGGGACAGGAAGATGCTGAAAGGCTGAAAAATCTGGGGCTGCTCAGCCTGGAGAAGAAGGGGGCTCAGGGGGAACTCATCCATGTCTAAAAATACCTGCAGGGAGATGCAGAGAGAATGGAGCCAGGGTCTTGCCAGTGGTGCCCAGTGCCAGAACAAGAGGCAATGGCAAAAACTGGAGGACAGTAGGCCTTGCCTACATATCAGGCAGCACTTCTGTGCTGTGTGGGTGATGGAGCACTGACACAGGTACACAGAGAGGTTGTGGAGTCTCCTCCTTGGAGATCTTCAAAAGCCACTTGGTCATGGATCTGGGTAACATGCTGTAGGTGCCCCTGCTTGAGCTGTGGATTGCAGCAGATGACTTCAACCAGTCCATGACTCTGAAACAAGACAGAACTTGGGACCCAAATACATGACGTTAAAAGAAACCCAAATATTCTCTTGAAATATGAGTTCAATTTTTCACTACTGTCCCAAATGGGATTTTTGCCATGTCTGCCTTACAAGTTGGTCTGGCTTGTGGTAAACATACATCCATGCACAGGTAAGTTTTGCAAAACCATGACAATCTGACTTTGGAAAAAATAAAAAATAAATAAATAAGAACTGTTAAGGAGCCAGGGTTAGACTGGGAAAAGATATCTGTCCATGCACTTCTCTTCAAACCATTCGGCCGCATCAGTGCTAAGGAAATCTAAAAGCTGGTATTTTATCATGACAGAGAATGTGGGACTTGAGACAGGAGATAAGATCTTGTTAGAGCATGGCTTATAAATGTCTGTATAAAGGAAAGAGGTCTCCTGGTACCAGCTGTGTTGGCTGAAGAGAAATCAACATTGGTCTGGGGGATGCTGTGGTTGCAGGCACAAATGCCCTCTAGTTTTCTACTGCAATCTGCCAAGTTGTCCAAAAAGAAAAGAATTAACTTTACCTCTGATTTTCAAAAGAACTAAAAACCTATCTAAAACTCTGCCATCACTTCCCTTGAGAGTGCTGTACCAACTGATTGATGGAGGACACCGTCAGGGAGACCCTCAAACAGCTCCTCCTCCAGTTTGCTGTTTACTGTTTGCAAACATGGGCACTTAGATGGTATATGAACAGCAGAAACCAGAAGTTCTGGAAAAAATTATTTGCCTAGCAACCAGAAATGATTACTCTGATTATATTTCCCAGTCTCTCTTTGTGTGCATCCAAACCAACAGAGAAAATCAAACTGGGTGTTGACCCTGAGGTGCTACTGCAGCTGGCATTATGATAATTACAGATAATTATTATGGTATGAGAATAATGGGATATTCCTCATGGCTAGAAAGTGGTCAGATGAAAGTGAATTAATGAAAAGAAAGCAATTTAGTGAACCAGGGGCCTGCTTTTGTTGCTGAGACTGGGAACATAGCAGGGTTTATAAAACAGAATACAAATATGGAGAATTCCAGTAGTGAAGGTAACTCACTCTGCTCCCAGGCAGATAGAAAACCTGTGAGAGAATAAATGCACACCTCCCCCTTCCCAGAGCTAATCAGAGATTCCAGAGGAAGAATATAAAAAAAAATAAAATAAAATGGCATGCATAAAATGCTTCTTCCTCTGTACGTTTCTCCCAGCAGCTGTCAACCTGAGAGATGAATATTGCCATATTCAATACCCTACAAGTACACAGATCATATGCATGCAGCAAGAGTTGAAAAAGTAGTAACAGATTCTTTTAAATGCCCAGAATGTGTTATTGAAATGTACTTTTGGAAGGTTTAAGGTGTTTTGTTTGTTCCCAGGAATGTAAGTCTGAAGTCTGGTGTTTGATTTGTCCTGAAGAGAGCTTGACTTAAACCCAGGTGGCTGGTCCATGGGCTGAAACATGAGGATGGGTCCAGGTGTAACACTGACTGGTTCTGGTCTCAGAGGTTGTCAGGAGAAATGCTAGCTTCTTACCCATGCTAAGTAGGTTCAAGCGGACCATGAAATCTTCTGCTCTGAGTCCACTTACCTTGATGGTGACATGGAGGGAAAAATGGGTGATTTCATATGGAAGATTCTTATAGAAAAATAAAAGAGACATGATGATTGTTCATGTGTGTGTGTTTCCCCCTTTCTAAAGTATGTGACTGTTGCTAGAGAGGGATTTCTGATAACAATCTAATTTTCTTACCCAGAGATTTCTGGTGCTAATATACCATGAAGTCAAAACCTGTGCCCTCAGGGCAGCTCTCAAGAAGTTCATCTCACAGATGTCCTATCACAGGAGCAACTTCTGAGGCCAAGGCAATGATGACAAATCCCACACAGGCACAGACTTCTCCCTGTTTGGGTGGTCTTCTCTGTCCAACTGTATCACCTTCAGAACTGTCTTCAACAGGGACTAAACCTGAACTCCTGCTTTTGCAGACTCCATAGAGCTCTTTAACTGCTGTGGAAGAGCGGCCCTGGAATGAATGGGAGAGAATACAGTGTTTTTGCTGAACCCATTAATCAATTGATTACAGCTCAAATTAATTTTTATGTGTATTTCTTCTTACCCATCAAAACACAAAGCAGATGTTTTAGTAAAAAGAGAGTCTACTCAAATTATTATCACGATGTGAAGGGAAAGCGTGTGGAAGAGGTAGTCTTTCATTGGGTCGTTTTTCAGGTGAAAATTTGTTACTGAGAATCACACAATGACTGTCTCTGCTTTAAACCCAAGCACCAGCAAATTTAAATTATATATTAAAAAAAAAAAAAAAAAAAAGTTGAGCATGTTATCTATATTGTTTTTGACTTGCCATTCTTTATCGGGCAATTAAGTGCAATGTGACATTTTCTTGACAAAGTAGCTCTGTACAGCTGTGCCTTTCTCCAGACAAAACACAAAGCAAATTAGATTGCATGCATCCATAAATCTCTGTGGCTGCAGCTGTAGCAGGGGCAGAAAGAGGGGGAGGAAGGAGCGATGACGCATGGAGCTCTATACAAAAATCAGTATCACCTCCAGCTTAGTTTTCCTTTTTCTTTATTTTCTTTATTACCTTCCTGAATTTAAAAATGATAAGCATTATATTGCCCCCTGATAGACTTTTCTGTCTAAGGATTTCAGTATGTGAGAGCCTGTGGAGGGAATCTCACAGCTCCCTGGTTTTGGTAGCAAGCCACTGTTCCTTGATGTGAAACTGATGGGCAAACTGAGACCTCCAGTAATGAAGCAATTTGGCTAAAATTAGAATTATGAGAAAAACAACAACAACAACAACAAAAAAACACAACATATGGAGACACCTCAAGTACATTGTGCTGCCCCAAGGCAGTGTAAGTTAAATCGTAACCTTTCTCTGGACAAAACCCAGGCTTGTGCATCCAAGTCCAGCTCATTAATTCAAAACCCATCCTTCTCACCTGTACCAGATGAGTGTGTGCTGGCCACTTGCCAATCGATGGACTCATGCTGACCTTGGCAAATGCAGAGTTGCTGTGCTGGATTGCTTTCTGCCTACTGCAGATGCAGTCACTCTCTGGACGGTGTTGTTTGCAAACCTCAAAGATTGGAGGAAGAGAGGAGATCCCAGGACTCCCCTGGGTCTGATTTCCTGAAGCAAAACTGATTAGCCATTTCCCCGCACTAGCTGGCAAACTGTCTCAATGCTGTGTTTACATAAATCACAATAAGCCTAGTTCAGGCAGCAAGCCATGTGCAAACAGAAATCACCGCCAGATGCTCCTGCAGACGAGGACACTGAAGAAACTGTCAGCCAATGCAGTCACCAGCTCCCACAGTCCCAGGTTTTGTGTTGGTAAACTTGGGGTAATGGAACCCAGGAGATATGGGCAACAAGGTCTGGAGATTTGCAGCCCTTAAGGGTATCCACAATACCATGTCAGGGAGTACTTAGAGCAGTAATATTTTGTGAGTGAACATGAGTGCTTCTCATGCCACAGGTATCAGAATTTTATCCTACACGAGGTTGATAAGGTATTCTGTCCAGAGTTCACCAACAAACCAATGCTATCGATTCCTTAAAAGTAGCATTAGTTAAGGGTCCCAGCACTAACTGGTGAGCTTGAGGGATGCCCAAATTCACTATCAGTAGTGTGGAGGTCATCCACATCTTTCCCTTGAGCTGTAATGGGGACTGACATCTTCACTGTGATGGTTCCAAAAACCACTTCCAGAAAGAAATAGTCTGTTTTGGACATGAAAACAGTTATTGAGCTGTTGTGAGGTCCCCTAAATCTGTGCTACATCCCAAGCATTTAGCAGTACTTAGCAGTCAAGGAGCTGGGCTCTTGACAAATCAACTTCTAGTGGCACGTATAATGTAGGCAGAGCTATATATCTCCTTTCCACGGTGCTCATCTCTGTTAAACAACAGTAGTAAACAATCTGGGGAAGCGGGTGCTACTTATATTTTCCAGAAGGCAGTTTTTCTGTCAACCACTGGAAAATGATGCACTCTAGTCTTAATCACAGATATCCCTGAACAGATTGTTCAGAAAATGGATTAACATTGCTCTGGGTCAGATAAAACTAAGTGTGGAGCATCTTAGATGGCTTTGGGGATGTCTGTACCCTTAGGCAGGGATTTTGATTGCCCTTATAGAAATAACCTGTGAAAATAAAAAATAATCTGTGATAACTTCTATGATAACTTATTCACTGCACACAGTTGACACAATGTCATCAGTTACCACGAGACAGCTCCCAGAAATATTACTCCATCTCCAACCTCTAAGTCTTGATCCTTTAGGAAGATCTGTGAAACACCAACTTAGGGCTGAGCCCAAGTCTACTGGGTCTGGCTGGGATGAAGTTAACTTTCCCTGCAGCAGCTCATACAGTGCTGCGTGTGTAGTTAGAACAGCACTGGTATCAATAACACCAGTGTTGTGTCTACTGCTGAGCACTACTGGCACAACATCAGGACTCCCTCTAATCCCTCCAGTGCCAGCAGGCTGGTGGTGGGCAAGAGGTGAGGAAGGAACATCACCAGGGCAACTGACCTATACCAAACAAAGGGATATTCCATACCATATGATGCCACACTCAGCAGTAAAAGGTGGAAGAAGGGAAGGAGAGTGGAGAGGTGGGCTCTCATTGTGAAAATGTCTGTCCTCCTTGTGAGAAAAATCTCAAATAATTTTCTTCAGACAATTTTCTTCAATTTTCTTCAAACAGGATCTCCTGTGAAGCTTATTTTATTTGCGATTGCAATGGCAGGCGTCCTGTAAATCAGGAGCGCATTTTTGTAAACAAATCTTTAACCTTTTATTCCCTATTATCCGACACCTGATCACCTCTCCTGTTTCCTCATTGGCTGTGTGCTACAGGTTCACAAGCTACTCGGCGCTCCTCTATACCATGTATGTGCAATATTTCTTTTTTTCAGCCCTTTAATTTCTCCTTTCTTATGTTTTGAGAACTTGTGAGCTTTATTGCTTTTTTATTGAAGAACACTCAGACCACCCTCCCAGATAGCTCAGGCAGACCCCGCAGTGACTGAGAGCTCGTGTGCTGCACTTGTATTAGCTCAGAGCAGATGCTGAATACCAATTTCTCCACATCCCCATCTCTCTGGGGCTCCAGCCTGCACTCTGCAAGATGCAGGGCGAAGATGAGAAGTCCTATGACTGTGAACAGGCTGAGGATTCAGCCCCGTGCTGATGGAGCATGATGCTAAAACACCTTTCCCTGCACTGATGCCCTTGGGGCTGCAGTGCCCTTCTGTGCCTTTGGCTGGGCTAGTCCCAGCCCCTGGGTCCTTCTGGGACACCCTTTTCCCAGTGATCAAAGTAAACTGGTCCACGGTAGAGTAAAAACCATCAACTTGGGTGGTGTTGCTGATTCACCCAGCAGGATTAGCCCTCCTGTCCCTCCTTGTGCTCTCGTCTCCCTTCAGTCTTTCCACCCTTGCACTGGAGACTAAAAATCACCCCAGTTTCCAGCAATATTTGTGCCCAGCACCTGATGCCAGGAGTGGCAGTGGGTTTTGCCAAGCTGGCATTTATTGGCTTGGACAAAACCCTGGTACAGCTCCCAGCATCCCAGTCCCACTAGGACTTGAGCCCAGTCCCACTTCCAACCCTGCTTGGTGAAATTTAAGTGAATTATTTTCTATTTCAAAGAATAACACATTTTTTTCCCCCCAGGTTTACTAATTTTTCAAGTATCTACATAAAAAAGAATTTTCATTTTCAAAGTAGTAAATCTCAATGATGTCAATTGGATATCAGAAAACAGATTAAATACTAATAATATTTATTGAATTAATTAATAAATAATAAAATTATTATTATTAGATAATAGACGGTAGGTAATAGATAATATTAAAAATATATAGTAGATAAGAAAGAGCAGTCAGGCATTGGAATGGGCTATACAGGAAGGTGGTGGAATCACGGTCCCTGGGGGTGTTCAAGGAAAGGTTGGATGTGGTGCCTGGGGACATGAGTTATTGGGTGGCATTGGTGGTTGGGGAGTAGTTGGACCAGATGATCTTGGAGGTGTTTTCTTACCTTAATGTTTCTGTGATTCTATGTTACACTGATGAGAGGCTAGAGCCTGAGCTGGAAAACTTCATGTGGAAAACGGGAGGTGCAGGGCAGTCTCTGTAGCCGAGGGGCAGCCTTTCTCTCAAGCAAGCCAAATGGCCCGGGGGAGCCAGCCCCAGAAAAGGGGCCCTCAGCTCTCCCAACCCTGCTCCTTCCTCCACGTGAGGGCATCTTCCAGGCCGTTCCCAACACAGCCGCCTTTGGCCACGCATGGGCCACTCCATCACAGAGGCTTGCTGAGGTCACAGTGGCCACCACTGCCCCGCCTTTGCTGCGGGCCCTATAAAACAGGCCCCCTGCCGCTGGCCCACCACTCGCTGAGCTACTAGGAGACTAGAGGCAGCAAGGCGAGAAGCGGCTCTGCTTGGTTTGCGAGGACAGCCATGCCGTCCAGAGCAGCACCAAGAAGGAAGGCAGCTGACAAGGAGACGTGTCGTGGGCAGAGAGATAGCGCCAGCAGCACAAGATACACCATTGCTCGAGGGACCTCTGGCACCCAGCCTACAGGCACGTATATGCAATTTCAATGGCACCACAGGCGTGAAAATCAAGCCGACAGTGCCATGGGACCTCAGGGTGGAACAGGTCGACCCCCTGGTGCAGCACCCTGGCCGGAAAACATGCCGAATTGAAGGCATCCTGTTCGGGCAGTCCCGGGCACAGACTGGCTCATCCTCCTGCCTAACACCGTGGAGCCCATGGAGCTGGATCCACCAGAAGATATGGAGGAGGCAATGTAAGTGGATCCACCACATCCAGAACGGACCTGGGACTACCCTGACATGTCTTCACTCTGTGCCATCGGAAAACACAAACAGCATCACAGGAGTGCCCAGCCAGCTCCCTGCTTATTGCTCAGGCCCCATCCCAAGCATTAGCTTGGAGCCCCCAAACTCACGGACATCCTGCAGGCTTGCCTGCAAGATGTCCTGGCAATAAACAACTCTTGCCAATTCTCAGGGGTTGTGTGAGTTCTTCTTTCCCGTCCCCCAGCCCTTGTGGGAGAAGTGGCATCCCTTCTGCACAGAGCCTCCAGGAAGAGCACAAGAGAGAACACAGCTCCCTTCGGGCGGCCGGAGGAGTCCCCAAGGGCCACCATGCACCTTTAACACTTGTGAAAGTAGACTGAGGGGTGAAAATGGTAGTGTGTGAGTGATTATAGGTGGCTGATTTCTTATATTAGGAGTGAGTTTCTACATCTGAGTAATTGGTAACAACAGGCATGGGGAAGGCTGAGGTACTCAGCAACTTCTTTGCCTGCGTCTGCACTGGTAGATGGGCTTCCAAGTCTTTCATTTCCCTGAACCCATAGATGGAGGCTGGGGGATCAAAGTCCCACCCACTGTAAGTGAAGAACAGGTTCGACACCACCTGACGAATCTAAACATGTACAAGTCTATGGGACCTGATGACATGAATCCCAGGGTCCTGGGGGAACTGGCTGATGTAGTTGCCAAGCCTCTCTCCATCATAGTTGAAAAGTCCTGGCAGTTGGGCAATGTCCCTGGTGAGTATGAAAATGGAAGCGTCAAGCCCCTACTCTTCAACAATTAAAACAAAGAATTGAACAAAGAGCACTACTCTTCAACAATTAAAACAATTAGGGGACATTTCTTCTCAGAAAGAGTGGTCAGGCACTGGAACACATTGCCCAGGGGGGTGGTGGAATCCCCATCCCTGGAGGTGTTTAAAAGACGTGTGGATATGATGCCTGGTGTGAGAAAACATCTCAAATAATTTTCTTCAGACAGGATCTTCTGTGAAGCTATTTTATTTGCGATCGCAATGCCAGGCATCCTGTCAATCAGGAGAGCATTTTAGTAAACAAATCATAACCTTTTATTCCTTATTACCCGATGCCTGATCACCTCCCCTGTTTCCTCATTGGCTGAGTACTACAGGTTCACAAGCTACTCGATGCTCCTCTGTACCATAAATGTACAATTTTTTTTTCCAAACCTTTAATTTCTCCTTTCTTATGTTTTGAGAACTTGTGATCTTCGTTTAACTGTTCTCACACTGCTCATCCTGTTTTTCTCAATCTTCTACCTTATTTTGGAACAGTGAGGCCTTCTACTGTCCACTTATCTACTTAGCATTTCTCCTTATTATGACTACACAACTACCTTGGAATAAAGAAAAATAATTCTCTACTGCAAAAACATAACATTATTTCTCACACTCCTGAACAATGGCTATGTGCATTGAGACCCTGCTTCAAAAATGTGGTCAAGTATCACTTGTTGTTGGGAAGTAGAGAGGAATTTCTTTCCTCTGTACTTCCACACAGCCTTTGCTTCATTTTTGTTTGTTTGCTTGTTTTTACTTTATTTTTTAACCTTTCCCTTTAGCTGAATTATTTAATTAATAAAAATTTTCCCTTAATAATTATTTTTCCTTTTATTAATTTATCCTTATCTCAACCTGTGAATTCTTTCTTTCCTTTTCCTCCTATCCTCCTCTTCTGAGGAGGTGGAGTGAGAGAGCAGTTGTGGTGGAGTTCAGCTGCCTAGTTGTGTGTAAAACTCATACACCAAGAAGGGAAAACAAAAACAAACAGAGAAACAAAAACCATAATCTAAAAGCCATAGTTTTTCTTTCCCATTTCTGTATCCTGAATGTTTTGCACAGCAGAAAATTCATGGTATTTTCAATACAATGTCATGGTTCTTTAAGACTTTCTGAGATGTTAGCAATGCATATAAGTATGTACCATCTCTTGAAATATTCCTGGCCTGCTTCACCCCAGTGGCCAGGCAAAATTTAAAAAGAATTAGAGGTCATACCCATCAGGTCTAGGTGAAGGCTGCAAATCAGCCTGACCAAAGATAACAGAGGAGAAGAACTTGTACACAGCACTAACAGCAGACAAAGAACTCATAGCTTAGCAAGGGAAGACAAAGCACAGGCAGGGAGACAAAGGCACAGTGAAGTATCTTGGACAAGAACATCTCAGAAGTCACAGCAAAAGAAAACACATTGTGTCATCTCCAGTGTTTAGTACCTGAGACCTCAACTGTCTCTAGCCCATCTGCTGTTAACTAGGCAGTTTAGGCCAGGATAAAGAAAAATCCCAGTTTCTCCCAGAAGGGATGGAGAGGAAAGAATTTACCCAATGTTGGGTAGAAGCTAGGAGCGACTGTCAAGGTTGTTCTCAGCTACAATCTTGGTTAACGCTGTGCTTGTAATTGCAAAGGCAAGAAGAAAAATGAAGTTATGCATCAGTCTCAGTGATTAAATGCACTCACAATGTGTTATGTACAGCAACGTTCATTAAAAGTATTATTAGATGTTAAAATTTGTTCTGTGTTGGATGCCACTTTTATTCTATCAAATACAGTTAAAGTAATCAGACTTCAAAAAATGGATTTTAAATTGAGTAGGGAAGGAAATTTTTTTCTTGTCTAGTAAGAAAGAAAAGGAGAAGAGAAGAGAGGAGATGAGAAGGGAAGAGAAGAGAAGAGAAGGGAAGGGAAGAGAAGGGAAGAGAAGAGAAGAGA
>CM021698.1:153692448-153723426 GCA_011074415.1 Stictonetta naevosa
GACATGACTTTCATTTCATTTTGATTCCCACAACAGGACAATATTCCTACCACAGCCCAGAGCCTGGAGAAAATGTGTCACATCATGTTTGCAGTTCAGGCTTCAGTCCTGAATGTGGTTTGCATGTGATAGTCAATGACAGGGGACAGCCACGTGCCACCTTTTCCAAAGGCTGGGCTAAGCTGCTTTCCCACAGGTAATTAGTGGGAGCTGTCTTGCCAGTTTGGGGTAGCTAGAGTTTACTTCGTGTGAAGGCATCCTGAGATGTAGAAGATGTCTACAGACATCAGCTTTAGCAGGGGCTTTTCATCCTTTTGGGGGAATAAATAGTACTTTTTATAGGCAACATACTAGTTGCTAACCAAATATCTAAAAATGTTTATTTTCTCTTTTTTTGCAAGCCAGCTGGAATGAAGTCCCTAGAGGAGGTGCAAACAGCTACATGTGGAAAATGACACTGAAAAACCTGTTGTCTCAGTTGCCAACACAAAGGATATTTAGAGCTGTTTGAAATATGCCTGGAGGTCTCCCCAGCATCCAGCTACCAGTCCAGAGGGGCATGAGTCTCCCATTATCCCTGTCCATCTCTTGCCTCATACAGATGTCTGATACCCTAATGGATCATAAATGGTCTCTCACAGGGGTTCACCTGAAGAGTAAACCACCCTATTTTGTCTGGTTTGGCTTTCCCAGGTTTACCCCTACCATTCTGTGCAAAAGCTGCCTATCTCACCGTAGTGCACTGATATCACCAAGGTGTCCATCCCTAGTAGTCCTCTGGTAAAGTTGGGACAGTTCATCTCAGATCCAGCAAGCCCTGGGCTCTGCTCATCTCCATGTCATTAACTCATGCTTTATAATTGCCTTTTGCACACATAGAGAGGCTAAAAGACAATACCACAGGTTTCTCATAAAGATTAGGGGTGAGTATTCCGTCCTGTTATCAAAGGGGTGGTCTGACTTCTTCTGTGATGATGAGGCCACAGAGGCAGTATTTCTGAGGTGGTACTCACAACGGCATTTTATCATGGCCCTCTTCCAGAAGAGTGGGTATTCAATATCTCAAATTGTGAAATGCTGTTAATACAAGCCTTCAGTAGTAAATCACAGAGCCAAGAAATGCAACCAGACACTCTTACCATTGTGTTGTCCATTCCCTCACAACCCAGCTAGAGAGATCTTCATGCCTGGACACGATTCCTCTTTTACCTCTTTCCCTGAAGTCCGTAAAGGTTTTGTGAAGGATAGAGGATTTCTCTCCAGGAACCTGAAGCTCTTTAATCTCTTCCTGAACTTGATTTAATCTTTAATTTTTCATCAACGGCAGCTAGTTGCTTTGAGGATTCAATTTTCTCCTTTTTATTAAAAGAGGAAGAATTGCTGAAATTCAAGCTATTTCTCACTTTAAGATGAGGAGCTGAGTAGGTGGTTTTCTGACAATGTGAGAAGGGCAGCTTCGAGGTCTCACTTCTGACACACAGACCTGCCTAACCACAGAAGCACCTATTCCTCCATGCCTCAGCTTGCCTCCTTTTATATATCCATGCATTTCTAAGACATTTAGTGAGCCTTGATTCATTAAGGGCCCTGTGGGACTTTAAATATCAGTTGGCATAATAGGATTCAAATCTGTTTGGGAAAATTAGAAGGCAAAATCATTTTCAAGCTATTGATTTGTCTTTTCTAAGTGTCATATCATCCATCACTGTGATACCTGTTCATCTCCCAAGACACTGAACTGCAGCATTCACACATACATTCGTCTTCTTCTCTTCCAACAATTCACTTCTTCATTCCCTCAGTCTCCACTGCACTGGCTCCAGGAGGAATCTCCAACTGAAGACACCTTAAATTCTGTGCAAGTTGAATAAAGCAATGTACAATGTATATGCCTCACTCATCAAATACCCAACTATTACCTGAATCTGACAGTAATTCCAATGGGAAATTAGAAAGCATGCAGTGGGATGAAGAGGAAGGACAGGTCATTTATGAGGTATACCATACAAAATTAAATATAGTATTTCCCCAGCTGAATTGCGTCATCTCTGAACTCTCTTCCTTGGGATGCCTGTGCTAGAGATAATGGATGTAATAACATTTTCTAAATCACTATTCAGTGCCTGATGAGGATATGGCTAGTGATGTTCAAAATCTACAGGATGGGGATTTCCATTGGGCCCTACCAAAAATAAGATTATGATGCCATGGTGGGATTTACTTCAACATTCAAGAGTTTGCCTCCCATATGGGAAATCTAGAGAATTCAGTTCATTTCCTCCCTCTCCTGGAAGTGCCTGAGCTCTAAAGGTACCACAGTCATTGTCTTGAAACTAGGGTTTCATACCTCTGCTAGGGGGACAACAAATCCCACCCCCAAGACAGTACTTTCATCCCCCATTCATTTTCCTGGTTGGTAATTGTGAAATGTATGAAACTAATTGAGTTTTATCATTTTAGAGATGTGAAGAGATTCATTTTAGAAGTGAATGGTAGACTTTGCAAAGCTTCAGCATGAGGTCATAAGGTGTGAGGCTATTTCTGTATCTTCTCCAATTTCCATTTAACAGAACAGACGTCAAGAAACTTTTATGCAGGAACCAAAGTTCAGGATATCCTTTTCTATGATAGCTTTTGCTAATGTTGTAGAAATAATAGAATCATTAGACCTGATGGCTGTTAGACAAATGAGACGTGTATAGACAAATGAATTCAGCCAAGTCCTGTCCCCCAGTATCCCCCATTATTGACCCCAAAAATCTGTTCTACTAGGAAACAAGAAAACTTGTGCCAAGAGACTGGGAATGTGTCTGGAGACAGGACGTGGGCTAGGTCACATCAGTCCCTCTGATGCTGTTCTGTAGCTGTGTCTGTTACATATGTTGTCCATGGGAGACATTAAACAGCCCCTTTCCACCTTGTAGCTTCATCTCTCAGACTCCAGCGCTGCCTCTTCCCATAAGGTCATGTTCCTAATGGACATAATTTTGGTGCAGACTATAAGAAAACAAGAGATTCTGGGCAGCAAAAGTAATTCAGGACATCTTCTATTTTTCCTTGTATTTACCGAATACCTGACAGAGATTTCTCCATTTTCTTCCAGTTTGGATCCATTTTTCTTTACAATGGAGTTCACATTTGCTTGCTCCACCAGTTACCTATAGACAAAGCACAAATGTGTTTTGCACATTATTCTCAAATCTGATGTGGTCTATACTCAAAATTATATGGTCAGAAAAATATCTGTGCTACATGTTAGTTAACCATAAACTTAAAAATCTTCTATAAGGATATCTTAGGAACAATGATATAAATTCTGATATTCTTAATATTCTGTAAACCTCTATATTCTTCTTTGGGTTGATCAGCAGAACCTGAATCAAGGGTATCAGTCTTTAAAAAGGGCTAGGGTCCAGCTTACCTAAGGAGAGATGATATTAATTCCCTGTTGCCATCAGATAGCTTTTTGTCCACACTGGTGTGAATGTGCCCAGTACACTTGGGAAATGTATAGCACTAGAGATTTTCCATATATCAGCTTTTCTTGCTCTTTAATTTTCTATTGGCAGTCATGGCGGTAGAACTGGCAATTTTTTATTTTTTTTTTTAAAAGCTAACAAAATTAGTGTGTGCCTTATTCCCAGTACCCTATACGCTGCCTTTCCATCATTTGTTGGGAAGAAAAAAAGAAAATATGACATTCACGTGACCCTACAGCAATATACTGGATTGTATAAAGCTCAAGAAAGAGAGACAAACAAACAAATCTTGAAGTCACATAGGAAGTGTATTTTATTTTTGCTTGAATATAGTAACATATTTCAATTTCAAGTTTTTAGAGTTTCTGTTGAAGAAAAAATAAAAAATAAAAGCTGAATTATAAATGGTAGGAAGACAGAAAAATACAAGAATGAAATCTTTATTTTTTGTTTTTTAAATTTGAATATTTGAGGTCATTTTTTACACAATAACACTTTTCCAATAACACACCTTTGTCAGTACAGAGAGGACTCCCAAACTCTAAAAAGGCATTCTGTAACTTGTCTGTTAGGACAGAGAACTCAGAGGAACCTGTGCTCTTCTTGCCCTGTGATCCCCTAGAGCATCTCCAAATCTTTCAGATGCCTATGTGCAGGCAACTGCGCCCATACATCTAAGCATATCAGATCCTCCCTAGATTGCTGCCTTACCTTTAGACAGCTAAATTAGGTGAGCTGAATCCTGCTTATCCTGGCCTTGTTCCTGCCCTAATTTTGACACCTGCATCCTCATGTAATAATAACCTTTTCAGAACAGGTTTGATTCTGGGAAATGTTCTACAGACCTACAGTTTCATTATGTGAACTGTTACTTTCACATTGCATCTTCTTAACTGCTGCAATTTTTAATGCGAAAAAAAAATACATCGCTTCAATGTGACTACTTGTAAAAGAAGAACTGGAGGCACCTAAGTACAGAAAATTTCAGATTCTCAGAGCTAGTGGCATTAAAAATATAATCAGGGAAGTTTGTCTGGGCACACGCTGTGTGAAGTGAGAACATTTCACTGTTATCAGACAGGTTGCTAAATGACCTTTAAGTTCTTTTTCTTCCCTTTTCCCAGCAAGGCACATTTAACTTTGCATAGTCTCCTGAATAAAAATCTCTCTAATAATTACATTTTCCAGCTCCTGTGCATTTGTCCCTAGATGACTTCTAAGTAAAGCCTACTACTAACTGCAGGAAGCTTGGGTAGTTACAGCCATTTTAGATCATTGCCTAGGAGAAAAACAGATTACTCACCAGAGGTGAAAAATGACAAGAGGCATTGGCTTTCCAGTGGAGCAGAGAACACAAGCTGACTCTTTGCACAAGAATATTATTGTCCTTTAGATCTAGGCTTCTGTTCAAGCTTTTGCTTTTCACATAACCCTAACCTTTCCCTCAACGTGTAAGACAATGACCTCCAACTCTACATGGGATTTCTCCAGATACTATGGCATGAGTTGTAGTAACTCAGTGACCTTTTATTGTCCTCTCTCCAAAATTAAAGCTCCTTCTGTAAGGAATATAAATGGGTCTCAGGAGGTCTTAAAGTTGGTGGGAGAAACAAACTCATCGTTTCTCAGCTCCATCCCCCTTTATGAGTGGAGATACTGGTTTCCAGCATCTTCACAACATCAATGAGCTTACCTGAAACCCCCTGCCACCACTGTTGCTTCTGCTTTTGTTGACATTTTCTTATGACCCACCCATCCCAATTCAATTTTGTAAGGAGCAAAGTGCCATTATAAAGATTTATGAGACTAAAGTATATTTCAGTGTACAGAGGACTGGATCTCCTACTTCTGTGAGATTGTTCTGTGACAAAAACAACCTTTCTTTGATGAGCCATGGGCAGCCCTCCACTGGTGAACTGATAGATGATCATGCCAGGTTGTGTGGGTAAAGGTTCGTTACCATAAACACAAAGGCCTAGTGATGGTCAGAGGGATCCTGACAGATGAAGGAAACTCCTAATCAGGGTGAATGGAGCATCCTGAACTTGCTGCCACTAAGGCTATCCAAGGATAACAGCAGAAAGAAGACTACTGGAGACTGTGTAAATTTATTCCGGGATGATTTTAAGGGGATCGTGTGAATATATGAGGCTTACTAGGGAATGTTTAGGAAAAGGGTCAAAAGCAGGAAAAGGTAGGGATCAACATCACAGAATCACATGGCTGGGGTGGCTGACCATGTATACACATATATTCATATATGAATATATATGCATATATATATATACATATCTTTCAAATATATTGAGGTGGGGCCACCCATCTAGAAAATGTGCTCAGCTTTTCCACTGGCTGTGCCTGGGGACATAGAGCAACCCTACACTCTAGCAAATCTCTAACCGGCCATCAGCTAATTTCAGGGACAGTAACAATGATTTTTAGCAGGCTGTAGGGGACCAAACAAACAAAAAACCTGCAAAGAAAACAAACAAACAAAACCACAGTTGTACTAAAATCAGAAAATGCTTGTACAACAGTAAAACATCAGGGAAGTGTCTTCCACTTTTGCCCCTCTGCAGTAAATGCTGATAGCATTTTTAATTACTTCTCCCATGATTGGAAGGAGACAAATGTATGTTTTGTGAGTAAGAACTGCATCCCTCCCTCTTTCTTGCTTCCAGCTGGGAGGCTGTTCCACAATCTTCCTGTTCTCACCATTCTCTGTATTTATTCCTGATACTTTATTTCTTCCACATTGTGTCAATATTGGCTGTCTAGTAGATTGGTGGCTTTCCATGGTCTGCCTTCTGCTCCTGGGGATTCTCCAGGTGGTGCCTGAGAAAAGACAGATGAAGAAAATTTATTCTCCAAAGGGCTTTAAAGTTTTTTAAAAAACCCTATTAAATAATACTAATAATTATTAATAATAAAATAATAAATAATAAAAATAATAAATTATTCTCTCAGCCTAAATTTGGCTAACCTGTCCAAGGA
Source organism: Stictonetta naevosa (assembly GCA_011074415.1). Taxonomy (NCBI): domain Eukaryota; kingdom Metazoa; phylum Chordata; class Aves; order Anseriformes; family Anatidae; genus Stictonetta; species Stictonetta naevosa. The sequence continues at coordinate 153,698,922 of CM021698.1, forward strand.
CTTTTCTCATAAAAGAGCTTCCCTTTACAAATTTGCTCAGCTTACTAAACTGCTGAGTTTTGTCTTCTGAGCATGGGTACTGGGCACAATAGGCCAGGTGAGATCTTATCAGTACTAGAGCAGGAATATCTCCTGATTAATTCTGTAAACATTTTACCAAACTCTCTCTCTGACTGTGCTCAGATCTCATTTCCTCTGCCAGTTCCAATGGATGAGCCTTGATATTAGAGGACAAGTTATTTTTATCATTTTCCCAAATGCACCACTTTGCTCTCAACACTATTACCATTCGTCTATCTCATGCTGATGACTATATTTTTCAAGGTGGTGCAATTCTTCCAGTGTGTTATTTTCATCCCCTTCTGAACTGATGTTTCTCAGCTTTGGCACAGACTTCCTGTTACCAGCAGTTGGCTTAATCCCTCTTGTTTCTTATTTAAAAAAAATGAAGAGTCTAATGAGGCATTTTATAGCTGTCCTCTCTTGCTAAATTGTCAGATCTTCAGAGCAAAGATCATATTTTCCCAGGTGAATATTCAGTGCCTAATGCATTGCAGCCTTGATTATACTGATGCCTTTGGGTGGTGTTCTCATACCAATTTCGCTACACCAGAGAGGACAGCAGGAAATATTTTAGTGTCAAGAAGGGTTTCCAAGGGATCTTCAGTGAAAAGAGGAGCTTAGAAGCTTCACCGATTTATCTTCCATGTAAAAATCACAGACACTGTTCTGAGCTCAGCAGAAAAGTTGAAAAACCGCCAACAGAACCAGCATGTAGCATTTTCATTGGCATGATGGTTTTCCTTGCAGACCCCCATGTCACAAGAGAAGGTTGTGTCCTGGTGAATAATTATTGCTAAGGGTACTATGGTGCCTCTATCCCATATAGCCTCCTTACTAAATGCATAACATGAGGAGAAAGCTCAGCAGGTGTCTTGGGTCTGCCAGAGACATCAACACAAAGGAGAGAAGCCCCCTTTTCATTTTCTGGAAAACATTCTGCCTCGAAGCAGGAGGTTGGAAAAGAGGATGCAGGACCTCTGCCACTGCCTGGGACACTCCTGACTGCTGCAGATGCCTCAGACAGGTTCAGATGTCTTCCTCATAGATATGCACTGAGCATTTAGCACAGCTAGAAATAACTCTCGTTTCTGTATTTATCAGGCAGCCTTGGAGTTCCTGCTCTGACAGAAATGGGGACACAGGGAGACAGATTTTCTCTGTGCATTTACTGAGGGAAGACTGTGCAGCTACTAACTGTTTTTTCAGTGGACTATTAAGCATATTTTGCAGATGGCAAATTGGGGCATACAGAATTTAAGGGTATTTTTAGGTATGTGGCTGTATTTAGGGATCTGACAATTACTTAAATGTAACTTCCTAAATACGAGGTGCACACAAAGAAGTTAAAGACATAAATTTTTTCCAGCAGTTGGTAGTTTATAGTTCCAGAGTACCTCAGGATTTTGGTGTAGGTAGATATCCCATTCTGAAAATTAGAATTCATGTTTTTAAGTTTCTGAACCACTTCTACAGATTTTATCTATAAACAGCGTGCTCCGCAGGAAGAATATGTGGAGAGTGCTGTTTGTATAGTCCAGAAATTGTGTATGGCCCAACCCACTCTACTTTCTTCAAGGACAGCACTGGAAGTTTGATATGTGTTGGACAAATGTTTCAAGGGCAATATCTGCAGTTTAGATGTCAAGTTTAAACAGTTTTGAGCTGACCCTTTCATCTTGACATGGGAAACTTGAAATGAATCTTTAAATGAAACTTCAAATGAATCTTGAAATGAAACTTGAAGTGAAGGCATTGCCACCTGAGCAAGTCCCCTTTAGAGTGAAAGGATTTTGGTAAGCTGCTCATCTCCTTTAACAGAGATGTTTACACGGGCCAGAGAAGTCACACTCCAAGCTCCACAGCCCCTTTTGACTGGAGCTGCATTATAGCTGGAGCCTGGATGTCCTAGTCAGAGAGATTCTGAATTGGTTGCCATCTTTCTTCCTCTTCTATGTGTCCCTGCTTGAGCATGGGATTTGGACCAGATGATCTCCAGAGATCCCTTCCAACCTCAAACATAGGTTATAGATATTTATTAAATATTCTGCTGAAAACAGCTGAATACAGTACAAAGTTAAGGGAAAAATATTCAGCCCAAAAACTCACATGCATGCCAACAGAGCTGAGGAGTCCCAGCTGGACATCTTGGGGCCAAATGTAAAACAATGAAGAGGACCAAGAACAGCACAAAGAGCACATCTAGCTGATGTGCTCTGTTGCATATCCTAGGAATCCCCTTCCTCTTCCCTTTCTCCTCTTGCCTCTCCTGTGCTGCTCCCCCCAGCCTCCCTCTCCACCATCCCTGCAGCTCCAGAGCAGCTCCCACTTCTGGTGTCCTGTTGGACCCCACCACTTCCCCGCTTCTCTGCACAGTTCATTGAGACGAGACATTTTACAGTGCAGTGCCTGCTAGAAGTTGTTTTGCCACCAGCCTTGAAAGAGAGCTGATTTGTAAGGCACGGACACCCCCTCCTGGCTACTAAGCTGAAAAGAAGATATCCCAGATATCAATAATCATGAGCTTGTTTCAAAAAAAGAGCAGCCATGCATGCAATGATCACAGCAAAGTAGCTCTCATGAATACATCAGGAGAACATCCTGAGCATTCACGAGAGGTGCTGGCACAAAATAAATCGCCTAATGCAGCAAGGAAATCATTCAGTCATAAAGGCAGTTTATACTTTGTATATTTCATTATTTTTTTTTATTACTGTCTAAAAAAAAGAAGGAGGAAGAGAGAGAGAACACAATAATAATGGCATCACTAAGAAAGAGTAGCAGATCAGAACATGTTGATCCATCAGCCATGATGACAAAAGACAAGCTGACAGCAACGTGGCAGCAAGGAAATCTGTGTTGAACATTTTCATCTAATAGGAAAATTTCACCCCGCTAATGAGACATCCAAATGAAACTAACACTCAGAATTAAAATCTACAACCCAGAGCAAAACAAACTAGACTGCTTTCAGGTATGGGCCTGGGAAGAATCAGTATCTGTAGTGAATAAATGTAGAGAAAAAGAATGTTGTTTTGGACTTGCTTTTTCCATCTAACCACCTAGTGTCAGGTCCACCAAAGCTATGTAAGGAGTGATCTTTGATTCAGTGTTGTGGCATGATGAAACGAAACAGAAATTAAGACTGGTCACTCCAAGTTGGCCCACAGGTCCATATAGTCCATTGTTGCCTCCTTCCTAGGCTGTTCTCCCAGATTCTGAACCTAGTATCTTATATTTCGGTTATAGAGACCTAAATTATGTTTTCTCCCATGGGTTCGCCCCATAGCTTTGTAAACTCCTATAAACATGCAACATCCACAGCCATCTGCAGCAAAGACCTCCACAGCTTGGTAAGGCTTTGTGAAGGACCAATCTGTTTTCTTTGCTCTGAATTCGCCACCTTCAAGCCCTCAGTTTTAGTACTGAGAAATTCTGTGGACAGTTTTTCCCCGTCTGTTTTCTCTAGACTACTAAATAGCTTTATAGACTTCCTTCATACAATTTCTTTACTGTCTATTTTCCACAGTGAAGACTCTAGAGCTGAAGACCCTTGCACCATGGGGTGTGCTGAAAGTAGACCCTTTGTCCATTGCTTCTGTTGGCAAGAAGGTGTTCACTTTTTCTTTTGCCATGGTTTGTTACAGTAGATGATGCAGACAGCCATCTACACTGTTAAAAATGTGGTGGTAGGCAAAAAAAGCAAATTTGCAGATATGGAAAATTTCATACTTGTGTCTGTTCTCTTCTGTTAAAACTGGCAAGTGGAACACCTCAGTCTCTTGTTCTTTTTTTTTTTTTTTTTTTTACTGGTAGGTGCTAGTGAACTGGCTGAAACCAGGACAGACATACATTTCTCACAGAAGAGCTCAAGTGGTCTGAAATGGGACCCCGCTTTCCACCAAGGCTTCCACAGCAGCTGCTTGGTATAGTAAACTAGATATAATAAGATGGGTTCCTGGTGCTGTGAGTTATTTGTCTGTTGCTTTCAGTGCACAAATCTTTCCCCCTGGCAACACAAAACAATGTCTTGCTGCTAATTTTAACAAGGGGAAAGAGATTGTTTGGACTCTGGAGAGATGCTTTCTGCGTTCACCTTTCACACTGCCTTCTCTCAGCCTGAGAGATGCTGTGCTTAATGATTTCAGGAGTTACATGGGAACTCAGAAAATTTGTACTCTCAGCCTAACTGTGGTCTTGCATGACATGAGGCACTGGAGCCATTTCAATAACTTTGTGGTCTCTAATAAAGCAAGTAAATAAATAAATAAATAAGATGGCAGTCGATATTATATTTTCTCTTGTCCTGCTGAGCATCTGTAAACTGAACGAAGGGTTTGCAGGTTACCTGGAAGGTGCCTATGTTCACTTTTAATGCTAGTGTCTGCTAGTTCCTGTCATGACCTTTTCCACAAGCTGTGTGTATAGCCTCGAGGTTGAGCCATTTATATCAACTTTTGAACATTAATCACTACAGACTTGCCCCACTCTCACCTTAGATCAAATCTGGGTAATGACCTGTTTCTTCCTTTCACCAACTCACCAATGATGTCCCTCTCAATTGTACCTTTATCAGACCTCACTAACTGTATGTTAACTCAGATGAGCCTGATCTCTGACCTGTTCTTATCTCAGAGCTCCTACCTCATCCTCTTGACCAGGTGTTTTATCAGCCTAACCTTATCCTGAAAAGAAAAGGATGGCAATTCTGAAAAGCAGAAATTCTTCCTAGAAATTCAGGAGTGGCAAGGCAATCCCAACCACTGCCCCAAAGAGAAAAAATAATGCAATCAAGACATTTCATGGTCTTTAAAAGACTAAGTTTATCTCTGCTGCTGTCAGGATGGCCAACCTGTCCAGCTGCCCAGCTTGCTGCAGGACCGTGCTATCATTACAGCATCCTGGCAATGCCATTTTGCTCAGGAGACATTTGCTCAGTAGCTTAATGCCACAAGCTGGCATACAGCTTGCCCCAACCTCCGGATGCGTTGGAGTATCCCACATGCCTGCTGTAAGCCTGTCACATCCCTCAACTACTATTACCTAACAAACATAGTTCTGGGGTGCAGCATCTCTCCTCGCCTGGCAGTGATCTTCTGTTTTCACAGTAACATTTTGACACTTTTTTTCTAATGCTGATTCCCATTATGATAATGATGAGAATTACCTAGGTGTGTGGAATGCCTCCCGTCTACCAGGCTTATTCTTTATATAGCAAGGCTCTTTGCAAACACACCTGAGGTGGATCCCAGCAGTTATTTCACTAGAACAAGTTGAGGACAAGAAGTGATGACCATTGCCAAGGAAAATTTAAGATACCAGACTTCTAACGAAATGTTCCCACCAGGAAGCATGTACTTTTTGAAGTAAGAGCAACCTGTCACTGCACAACACCTGGCCCCTAGGAAATGACAAATATGACACTCTTTGGGATCTATAAATCAAAAATTTGGACAGCCTTGTAAAGATGTTGCAAGGTATCACAAATATAGCTGCAGTAGTTACTTCATGGGGTTAGGGCATGGTTTGTACACACAGTTAGCATGGCTTGCCAGGACATCCTGATCCAGCTGGTTCCCTCACTATTGAGGACATCCAGAAACCAGCCATCAGAAGTTGACCTACCACTCCCAGGGAATGCAAGATCAGCCAGGATCTTTGTTCATAGAAGAAACCAATACCTTCAAAGGCCAGTCATGTGAACCTCAAACCAAAATTACTTCTAACCTCACAGACCAGGAGAGCAGATGTGCCATTACAGAAGTCCAGTATAACATGTGTTGCGAAGGCATGGATATGAGTTCTTCGCACTTCCAGGGCAGTGAAGGGTTTCACGGAGGAAAGTCCTTCCTGCTCTTTCCCTCATGGTGGTCATCAGGTCTTCCCTAGGAACTGACACCATGAGATCCTATCACCATGATTATTTCTCTGTCCCAAATACTGTGCTGCCCCACTCACATGCCTATAAAGCTTTGACTTGAATGTTCAAGAATGTCTTTAGGAAAAGGCACTGACTCTCCTCCAGTTGCTCCAATTTGGAGTCTGCAAACTTCAGGGGACTCCCATCAATGTTAGTTAGTGTTAGTCAGCCTAAAAATACATCTCCCAGGCAGACCAGCAGTGACCTAACACCCTTTTTAACACTGTCAGATCCAATCACGTCCTGCCTTGACTGCCCAGCTCTACTTGCTCTCTTTGGGAACTTTGGTATTCTCAAGCAAAACACTGGGATTTGCTTTGAGTAATGAATGGCTTATAGACATTTAAGAGTGTGTGTACGTTTGGGGTCATAAAACACAGAGAACATGTTAGTAAGTAGCCTGTTCACAGGTTAATGTTTTTCTAAATAGGCTAACCAGCTGAACAGTTGAGCTATCCATCAGCGCTAACTTTTGCATTGCTTTCAATTACAATGTCACTAAATTCACAGCCAGGGTGGAAAATGCATTTACATATTAATCCCAATGCTGGTTTTCTCAAGGTTACTGGACAAAATAAAACATCGAAGCAATCCAATCAGTCCTAGTGCTGTTGTTTGTTTTATTAAAATTCATGGCCTACCTTATCATTTGTGTTAAACAAAAAAGCTATGTGAAACCTGACAGCTCTATCAGAGCAAATAAAATTCAGAGTATAGGAGTTTTAATCTCTATTTCCTTTTTTCTACTAAACTGATTGCAAAACGATATGCATCTTTTTCTTTTCTTCTCTTCCTTCCATCTCAAATGTGTTTTACACTCACAATAACAACACCACCTCATTGACTTTGGAGCAAACAACCCAGTTGTGCTCACCTACTCTGGCTACCTGCCTTGTCCTGGACACAGATTTCCACTGGCAACTCCTTGCAAGAAAGATCCACATTGCAGAACTTATGCCGTATTCCAGGTGTCAAGTTTTTTCTTGCTCCTGTTACCCACCTTGGATATTTCATGGTTGGATTCCTCTGAGGAAACTAGACCTGAGGTCTGAGATCTTCAGCTATTCCCAGTCTTGTTAAGATTAGCAGTTGACACGCTATAGGTCTAGATATATGTTATCCTCCTCTCAACTTGTTCCAAGATAACATGGAATCGTTATCAATTAATATCATGGATTGTTTCCTAGCTCTGGAGAAATACAGGGGAAAAACAAGGATCACTAAGCTAGCTTTGTGAAAGTTTCCTCATTTATGGCATTTTGGGGGTTTTCTCCTTAGGGTTTAGACTGACTTTACTACTAGAGCAAGGTAGTGCTTCCCAGCGGTGGATCTGCTGGAAGTTCCCACCTACTTCTTTGGTATCAATTCTCCATATAGCTGATGCATCCTCAAAAAAAGAAACACATAATCCCATGTATTTGAGAGCAGCACTGTGACTTACATGTTGTTTTATTTTTGTTGTTTCATTGAATCTAGCCCGTGGCTTTGTCATGTCATCAAATCACCTTAGGCAGAATCAAGGAAAAGCAGAAATCTGCTTCAGGGTTTAAGGCCTCATTAGTTCCAGATGGTATGGAATTGGGGTGAGAAATTCTGGCCACCTAACCACCTCATAGCAAAGAGTATGGTAAAAGGACCTGGCATGAGAAACAACCCTAAAACACCAAAGCTGGTGCGTAATCTTAGGGAGTTAACATAGCTGGTAGAAGCATGTCCACTTAAATATCTTTTCAAGCCCAAGTCTGCAGAAGTCATTCCAGAGATGGACTTCAGTTCAGCTGGAGCCTGGCTTTGTCTCAGGCTAGTGTCATTCCTATTGAATGCAGAATGGGCTCAGAGACCTTTCCAGCATGTTCTTGGATCTACACACTGGGTATGCAGTGAATGCACAAGCACCAGCAAGGTATTTCCAGCTGTCATTATCTCAGTTAGGATGCTGCTGCTCTGCTCCTGTTGGCTGATGATTTATTAAGAGCTATTTATGCCTGAGCCAATATTTCCTTCTGTTATCCTATCTATTTGCAGTGTCCTCTGCAGCTCCACTACATTGCTTTGATTTATGATTCATGCTATTTTATTTTCTTCAGAGTTCTGCTATATTTATTTATGTTGCCCTCAAGAGCCGATTTGCAAATGTACCAGGCCCAGCAACTTCATACTGGCCCCCTCCCAGCCTGCACACAATATAATCTCCTGCTTTTGAATAAGCCATTGCTTTTATAGAGAGTAATACATTTTCATAAGACTTTAATTTAAGACCCAGTGTTGGGGTCATTAGTAAACATCTCTCACCTGTTAATGGGTATGATTTGAATTTCTGTAGTGTTTCTGCTAATAAGTAAAGGCCTGATTAAGACATTCATAAAAAATAAGCTGTTGTAATTAATTTGTTTTAATGGGGGATGGGAATATATTGTTACATAATTTTACTAGACTAAAATAAATTTATAGACTTTGAAAAAAAAGACCTCTTTCCATATTTTGACAGAATATGCAAAAAAATCTTTCTATCTGAGCTGAAAAGAAATTCTAGGGCACTGAGAAGAAAAAGGCAGAAAAGACTCATTCCCTGAAGCCATTTTCCAGTATATATCTGGACTATTTGAAATATTCCAAGCAACAAAACCCCTTCCCTTCCCTTCCCTTCCCTTCCCTTCCCTCCCCTTCCTTTCCCTTCTTTTCCCTTCCCTTAGCTTTGTAGGCATTTCCACTCCAACTCCATTTCTTTTTATGTCATTTCATAGCTGTTCCCCAGTTCCATCACCCTTTAAAATAATTTTGGCTCTAAAGAGTATATGTAAAGGATATCAGTGGGTTTTGACCATAAGGGTCTCCATTACAGTCTGTTTATTCTGCCAGGTAATAACTACAGCTTTTTAGCTCAAAGGAGAGATCTGTGCTGTACTGAGGTCATGACTATCAACATTGAGTGATGGTGAGAGAGAACCTCTCCATGGTCTTTGCCAGCACCTTCATGGGTGTTAAGAAACCTTTTGTTTTCCACTGTGCATTGCCATGGTTGGTCTGGTGGCAATCCTGGTACGGTATGCTGGGAAAGAAAACCACAGGCTTGATCTTCTGCTGGATATAGCTGTATCTTAGTTTATATTCCCAGGCCCTGGAGCCAATAAATTTATCTAAATGAGAAATTCTACTCTCCAAGAATTACACTAAGAAGAACTTGTGCCACTCCCCGCACCTGAAGTTGATCTCCCACAGATGAGCCCCACACCTGAAGTTGATCCTCTCTTCCTGCAGTATGATTGCACACATTTCATGTCTCCCTTGAATGACTGCTTTTCACTGCTTTCCCATTTCTGTGGGCACAAATAAGCTTCATGCTCCCCCACTGTATGCTTTTGCATAGCTTGCACTGGCTTTGCTTACTGAGAAGCTTGGCTGTGCTCCAGCCTCTAGCTGTCTTATTGTAAAGCCTCATTCATTCCTCTCATCTCCGGCATATGACAAATGATTGTGTCATCCTTCCACTCCTAGGTCCTAATCTCTGTGACAAAGAGTTTCTAATCTCACCCCATTGTTCATCTCTTTCTCCCTTTAATCTCAATCATCTCAATGTGTCAACAGCACTTGCTTAAAATCACTTATCACATGTGCAAGTCTGTCCTCAGATTTATTTAGAATTAATCAGAGACAATTTGAGGTGTTTATTAAAGCAGCAACAGTCTCAGCTTGACCTTGCAACAAGATCTTTCTTTCTTTCTTTCTTTCTTTCTTTCTTTCTGTCTTTCTGTCTTTCTGTCTTTCTGTCTTTCTGTCTTTCTGTCTTTCTGTCTTTCTGTCTTTCTGTCTCTGTCTTTCTGTCTTTCTTCCTGTCTTTCTTTCTTTCTTCCTGTCTTTCTTTCTTTCTTCCTGTCTTCCTTTGTTTCTTTCTTTTTTACTTTCCCCTGCCATGGTGTTGAAAACTTTCATTAGGGAAGTAACAGAGGCAAAACCAGCTGCAGTATTTCCAGGAACTGCCAATGAAAAAAAAATCTGCTTAATAGACTCTTGACTTTGTCTCTCTCTCTTTCTTTGTTTAAGACAAGAAAACAACAGTTTTGCAAGAGTCACCTGCCCAGGCCCTGCCCAAGCTGAGTCAGCACCTTCTTGTGCCAGTTTCACTCCCCAGACCTCACACCCTTAGAGAGACAGGCAAGGAGAAAAAAAGTCACACTGATATGCAGAGACAGGAAAAGGACCTTCCCACTGTGTTTATCCTTTTCTAGATCACTTGCAAACTATTATTAAGACATAGTTGACTCTTTTGTGTTGAAAAAGTGTTAATTAAGCTGGGATGGCTTTACCAAGAGCACACAATGGTCCTCAGAGATGAGACCTGCCCCTCAGATATCTCTTTCTTTAGGTGATTCTCTACGTCCCTAAATTAAATTAAATTAAATTAAATTAAATTTAAAAATGCCAGTTCAGTAATTAGGGTACAGTGCTCGACTGCAGAAAAAGCCTTGCACTCATCTTTGCATATAGGCAAAGTAGGTTCTTCTGCTGAAGGTGGACTCCCCTTAACTCAGAAGTTGCAGTCAGTGCCAAAGTATGTCTTTACTGTTAACGTTTATTTTTTCCTCTTTCATTTACCTAAGCCTAAACAATTCAGAGCTGTCAGAGATTCGAATGACCCAAGTATTAATTCTGATCCAGTCATTTGTGGACCTGGTCTATATGCAAGGCAGATGGTCTGCTGCATTCAAAAGAAGCACAAATTGAAAATCAAGTCTGTTGACTGCTGGGAACAACTGCTCCTTTTGAAACCTCAGCATCTGCAAAGACCTTTCTTTCTGGGAGTGCAGAAAGGCTTTCTGAGCTGCCAAGTGTCTTGGCAGCTCCCTGTCAGCCAGAGACAATTAAGCATCTCTTGTTAACAGCTCTCCACTGTTACGAGAGCCTCAGCGCAACACACAGATGAGCTGGCTCTCTAAATGAAGTAGCAGCTTGGTCAGAGTCACTGACCTCATGCTTCCAAAACCATTTCTTCTTTAATCAGGCTTGTCAGAGCAGATTGGCTCTCCCAGGGAGATATCCGAGCTTCAGTCACTGCCATCCACAACTCCCTCACTCCCCATCTCTCCACCTTCGCCATCCAAGGGCTCATCTCTTCTCATATTCAGACTTATGTCCATCAATCAAGAGGATAAGATGGATGCAAGCTCCTGATTACACCGTAGGCAGAAAAAGATTAAGTCCCACTAAATCACTGCCCCAGAGAATGGTATATCAAATCCTACACAAATCTTTTGCCCTACTAGCACAGGGTTTTCCAAACCCAGAAATTTCTCTAGAGACATCAGAACCCTGGTTTAACACAGGCCCCTGTTATAAAATAGAATTCCTCGAAATAGGAAAGGGACAGGGAGCCATCTGACCTAATGCCAATGTCCGTATAGCATCATTTGTGGAGAACAAAGAAGGAACATCTGTTCTCTTGTTTTAGGAATTTGCCCCCAAAATATTATTTTCTCCAAGTTCCCAAGTAGTTTCAGGGTAAATGAAAAAGTATTTGGGGAAAGCAATTAATTAGCAAGGTGAAATAATTTCCTAGCTCATTCTTTGAGCATGTTTAGTCTTGGCATCCATCTCTTTACTTTAAACTGGTCAAGAAATGTAAATAATAATGCTGTATTTCAGGAGCAAAAAAGCCACATGCTGAAGGGATATGATTAAAAAGGGGAAAATAAATGAATAATTGATAATTAAACCTTTAAAATTGTTGGAGCAAAGAAGTCCTGGATGGTTACTTAGAACCTAGTAATGAACTACTGAAATCCATGGGCAAGGCCACCTGTATCTTCATAACACATATAATAAACTTCATAACCGAGGCAGTCAGAATATGAGGAGGATGACCCTGAAAGCATGTTTCATGCTACAGTGGCTGTAAAATGAGCACGGGGATGTCTGAACCAGTGGATACATCATGTTAACCATCAGCTGACGTGCCAAGAAATATCCACCAAGCCGCTCAGTTGCATCACAAGCTTTCTCTCATTAAGAATTTATTATGTGATTGAGATTTATAAATTAACCCATGAACAGCTTTTATTTGCATACAAATATTCTGCCGGACTGTGCAAATTAAAAGTTTATGTATGTGTGGAGTTATCTCAGTCGGAATTATACTTCAACAATCTCATTTGCATAAGTCAGAGATTGTAATGACTTACTCAACTAAGCATACCCATGCAGTTAATTACTTTTTTCCAAATGAAATGCCAAAATTATTTCCCAGCAGAGAAAGGCAATCGCTCACCCAAGGCAGCGCAGGATGTTGTAGGTTTTAAAACAATTAATATGAAATTAATTTTAACAGACCACTGAACCATATTTAGTGAGCAACGTGAAGCATAATGTGACCAAATACAGCAGCTCAAATAGCAAGTCCACTTCTCTGCCATCCTTCGGCAGGAAATTCTGAGACGGAGAAACACATGAAGCACCTTAGTTTCTGGGAGACAACAGTCCTGGGAAGGTTAGAGGGGAAAGCATAGCTCCTGAAAGAGTGAAAGTGCTTTGGAAGCACATAGTATTACAAAATCAGAAATTAGTAAAGGCAGACACGTCATATTCCCACCACATATTCCCACACCTATATCTCCACCACACAAGAGGGAGTGCAAAAGTTTCCAGAGCTTGGAGGGGACAGAGAAAATGCAGTGTCTTGGCTGAACAGTCAAAATAAAATATCAGAAGCAACAAGCATAACGTGATACCACCAGTCCAAGACTGGTCTCTCCAGGACACGTGGCCACCCTTATTTACTAACTCAGATTTCCTTACAGTTTGGACTGAGTTGTGCTGGTCTCCCGGTGGGAATGTGGGAGGGAGCTGCCCGTATCTTTGGTCTGAGGAAAGTAACAGGCAAGATAAAGCAGACTATAATATTTCATTAGCATGGACTGGCATGGCCACTCACTGCCTTGGCGTTCATACTGTGAGCTTGTTCTTCCATGTCCCATGGTTTTTGGACAGCCATCTCCAGAAATTACACAATGGGTGAGTTTTTTTCCAAGTTTTTACAGTCCAGAGATCATGGGCAGCTTGTCAGGGTCCCTATAACTTCTGGCAGAGTTACACCAACATTAGAGTTTTTTTGTGTTTCAAATATGAACTCAAATGAATTTTAAAACTGCCAAATCAGCTTTGAACAGATTGATCTTTCTCTGCCCTACTCAACTTTCAAGTAAAATCACTTGGAACTACAATAGAGCCCGTATCACCCCCGCTGTCTATTGAAACTCATTTTTGCCTCAACCAGAACTTATTTAATCTGAAGAAAATACTAGCTGGTGCCCTGGGGACATTCAGAGACTCTGTTGAGTGGGTCTTTGTACAATAAGTCAAGTTTTCTACAGTCAATACAATTCCAGAGGGCTTAATAGAAAAACCTTTGGTCTGGAGAAGACACACAGAACACTGGACAAGCTGGGGATGAAACCCCTGTTACAGACGGAGGGCTGGAGAACAGAGAATTGCTCCGTGGTTTGATGCTCTTACAGCTCTGCTGCACCAGCAAGTTGATAACTCACAGATTAGCGATGTGATACTGTGATTCCTTCTTTAGAAAGTGCTTCTCAAGGAGCCTGATTTACTTTGGTTTTAACGCATGGACTATCAGTTTAATTTATTTCCACGAGGTTTTAAATAACAAATTTAATTTAGGAGATTTTTGTCAAGCGATTTTTAAAATTTGCATGTACTCTGCTGGATGCACTCCCAGGAATTTCTGACTTCCAAAACTGCATCTCTTGCCTCTTGTTGCAAAACCCAGGAAGATTCTTGTGACAGCAGTCTATACACTTCAGATCCCTGAGAGCCACGAGGGGCCTTTGCTCCTCTCCTTTCTGTGGCAGAGGTACTCCAGTGTCACTGCAACGGGCCTTCTCCAACACAGCTGCAGCGATGACATCCAGGTCAAGCTACAAGGCTGTAAAGCATGGACTGAATGTAAATCATTCTGACTCAGTGCATATATCTGCACTGCACAACGGAGAGTGGGAATGAAATTCTGGCCAGACCAAAGGTCCACCTGGTTCCACATCCTGCCTGACAGTGACCCTTGTTGAATGCTCAAAGAAAGACAGAAAAGACTGGGCATGCAAAGAGTGACCCAAGGAGAACAGGGCCATATGACATGGAGATCCAACTCTGGGACCAAAGAGCAGTGCAGCAAGCCTAAAAACCTTCCCCCACAGCATGGTTAGTTTGTTCAGTCACAGCTCCCTGCGGAGGGTGAATTTTGCTCACTTTTTTTTTTCCCCCCAAGCCTTTATTGACATCTAGCTGATTTGAATACAGGTAACTGATGACTAATAAGATGCATCTAGACTACGCCAATCCAGCAGCATAATACCCCTGCAAAGCTGAGATCAGAATTGGGGTCCGTAGAAAGGAATGCGAAGGGGTGACACTTTGATGCATTTGACTTTTCAGGATGTTTTATCATTTTGTTCACATTGGCTATCTAGCATTTCCACTTATTATTTAACTTTCAAAGAAAAAGCTAATCAAAGGCAAACTTCAGTGACAGCAGGATGCTTCCTTCCCATTAAATGGAAATTGAAATGTACTTGGTATTAATAACTGCAGGTGTAGAGCTGCAAATTCGCCCATCCTCTCCTAAAAAAAAAATGCACCTGGAGGCATTTCCATGACTTCCTGAACCCTGTCTGCAAGACATCAGACATGCCTGGGACAAGGTGTGCTGTCCTTAAATTTTCCTGTGGCAAAATTTACCTTTATCAAATCTCCCTGTGCAGCACATTTGGGAGGCTTGAGGGAATATGTAAGAAAGTCTTTATGTCAGAAGATAAGAAAGATCATAACACAGGAAAGTTCAGTCCAGCCCAGCACCCTATCTGCAGTACTGCAAATGCCTACAGTGGAGGGAATCATGAAATGAAATTCTTCAACATAACCTCCAAAGAACATATGTTGTGGGGCTTTTTGAGCTAGAATTGTTACCTTTGGTTGTCATTTTCTTTAAAGAGACAAGATGAGGAAAGGCAAGGGAAAGAGCACTCTATCTTCCACATCTCAGTGACCTATGAACAGCTGTAAGAAGATGATTTAACCAGAGCATCCTTCAGAGGCCAGGATTTGGGAGTCTCCAGTATGATGTATCACCTCTCAGCTGATTACCCTTCATCTTGAGAGACACATCTCAGTCTCAGCCCAGCTGCCTAAGTATAAGCATCACTGGTTGCCAATGTGGTTGTGAGCAACATGGATGGAGTGGAAGATGGGGGCAGATGAGTTGCGAGATGAGCTCTGGGACTCAGATTTGATATCACATGCTCTTGAACCTTGAGGACCTGATTTGCATTTGCTTTAAAGTCTGTTCCAATAAAGAGACAAGTTCCTCAGCACAGAGAAATGCCCCACTTTGCTACCACTAACTTTGAGTTGGTGGTTCTCTCCAGGTCCACATGAAAAGTCGTATCTTATGATGCTTGGCAAAGAAACCAGTGAGAACAGCTGTCTGGAGGAGAGAGGATTTAGGTTGCAGGTTGTTTTGAGGAGGAATCTGAATTAGGAATACTTTTTCTCATTTCCTGGTTACTAAAATAGAGGTGGAGCTATCGTTGTGCTTTATGTGTATTTAGAATCGTTTGAGAAAGGCAGATGTTGCTTGTAATCCATATATCTCAAAAGAAAAAAAAATAGCGAAATATACGACCTTCTCTCTTCCCTGTCTCTATAATACACCAATGAAGCGTCTGCTACTTGGAAAGATTATGGGTTTGGGATCCTATTCCTAAACCTTTTCATTCATTTTATTCTACGCCTTCCAAAAATAAGGTTTTTTATTACTTGCTGTTTCATACGAAACTGAGTGGTCTACAACTACCTGATTTTACTTCTCTGAGGTTGCCATACCATCCCTGAGTCTGAGATGACTTTTGCTGCATAGGTAGGCATGAATTCAGGATATTGAATTTATTTCAAGCCATACAACCCACTCCGATCTTGGGAACTGACCTTTCCTAATAATACACAGGAGCAACACAAAATATAGCAGGAAGAATATCAGATTTCCATGTCAGCACTTACCAAGGTGGTCTGGAAAGAAATTTCCATTGTGGACCAGAGTGTTGTCCCTTTAAAAACTTGGATAGTTTATGACCATATCTGAAAAAACAAACAAACAAACAAACAAAAAGAAAAAAAAAAAAAAAAAAAAAAAAAAAAAGAATTTTAACGTGTGAGGAAAGTCTCATACACACATACGCAGATTCTTAACAGGCAAATTAGAAACACCCAGCAAAAGAATCACACAACCTTGAGAGTCATCGGCCTCTCTTAATCTACATGTAAATTTTTTTTTTAAATCATTGCTTCTCAAGAGTTATTACAGTTCTAACTATATTAGACGTGAGCATTGATAGCATCGCAGGCCCTAACCACACCAGAAAAATGAAAAGTGGTGCTCCGTTCTGCAAATGATATGCTAATTAATTTCCCAATCTATTGCTAAGGAGTCATGAGCATTGCTATTTCATAATTAAAACATATTGGGAATTTCAGATTTATTTTGTTGGCCTGTTGTGTGTCCTCACTTCCCTCTTGCTCTCTACCCTTCATGAAAATCTTGGAAGGAAAGAAGGGGTCCAAGCTGCTAGAGACAAGCTTTGTCGTCAGGGGGTCATGCAGACTTGTCCTAGTCTTCTTCACACAAACACCCACATACGTGAACAGAAAGAAGCTTGCCCATAATACAAGCACCAAAAGCAAACGTTTTATCATCTACATCATCGTGGTGGTAAGGATTTCAACAGATTGCACCCCGCTCATAGAGGGTATTATTGCTTCTAAGCTAACCATCTGTACAAATAAAGGGTGTGTTATCTCACTGATTGCTGCAATTAAATCGTTTACCCAGACACTTGGAAATGAGAGCTGAACTGAGACCTTCTGAATCCCCAGCCTGGAGGTGTTCAATGGTCCATCTTTCTCACTAAGGACCCGAGTGATAGTCCAGTCTCCAGAGCTCAGCTGTGATAGGGACCCCTAAGATTCAATATTCAGTGATGATGAGCCAAGAGGGCCTACATTTCACCAGTGCTCTGCTTTGTTCAAGTTGGCAAGCAGGTTTGCTTGGGACGAACCCAAGTACAGTAGGTGCATCCAAAAGTCCCTCCGATTCCACATGCTGAGTTAGTGTTTAAAACACCCTGAGCTTGATATTCAGAGGCAGCGTTCCCAGACCCATCAAACAAAGACAGCTGCATGTACTCAGCAGGCAGACAGCCCGGACCACATTTTACCTGGCTTTGCCAATAGGAGAAAACCCCTTGCAAAATGCTGGAATGGCACGCTGCTGACTCAGAGGGAACATCTTTCATCCAGGCACCAACATGGTCTGAAACTGCTTAGCCTGCAGAGCAAAAAAAAACTGATATAACTTCTCTTGATGGAATGGAGGTTGTGACAAGTTGGCAGCCTCAGAAAAATATATGTTTAAAATGCAGTATATTTAATATACTGGGCTATAAAAAGAGCTTCTGAGAGAAAGAGAGGAAGAGAGTGTGCTGGGCCCCTTCTTTGTGTGGTTTTGTGCGTATACATGTAAAAAAAATACATATCCCAATTACTGCTAGGAAACCAGCAGTTTCCTGACAGACAAGAAATTTCAGTATTTTACATTTTGCTTATCCCAAATTAGGTCAAAAATATAAAATAATAAAAATGATTGTGGGCTAGAAATCCTCCTGAGTCTCAAAAGCAGGTGAGATCAATCTGCATGTAAATCCTTTTGAAACTTGTTTTTTTCCATCTCAGCTGGTAACTATACATATATATGTATTATTGATATCTTCTTCTTCCTCTTCTTCCTCTTCTTCTTCTTCTTTTTCTTCTTCTTCTTCTTCTTCTTCTTCTTCTTCTTCTGCTTCTTCTTCTTCTTCTTCTTCTTTTTCTTCTTCCTCTTCTTGCTCCATTGACAAAACAAGCAGTCGTTTCAGCCCTGTAAATGGAGTTTTGATGTTTTCTCTGGGCAGAGCTCCACTGGGTGTTGCAGCATATTAAAAAATAATCCTGCCCAATATTTTTGGCAAGGAAAAAACTGTCTCTT
The DNA here is from genome assembly GCA_011074415.1 of Stictonetta naevosa. Taxonomy (NCBI): domain Eukaryota; kingdom Metazoa; phylum Chordata; class Aves; order Anseriformes; family Anatidae; genus Stictonetta; species Stictonetta naevosa. Next base: position 153,716,984 of record CM021698.1, read on the forward strand.
TCCCACCTGCCATTTCACTGTTGACAGACTGACACTTTTTCCTATGCAAATAAGTAACTTCTGGAGATTCTCCACCCAGCTCAATCCCAGTGTTGCTGGTAGCATTTTCCCAGCTCTTTAAGACAACATAGACACACATGAAGAGAAGCTCTATTCCTTGTGCTGCCATGTATACCTGAATCAATATATTTAATGCAGGTCAGCATGAAAATTGCTTCACTGCGACTTATGTGTATAACAAACACTATGTTCTGCAGTAGCTAGGGTTTCACTGGAATGAAGCCATGCAACAGCCATTATCTTTACCAGGAGGAGCTGATGGAAACATTTATCACCTGGGATAAGTGTGCTGAGTGAAGCAGAGATTTTCCTGAGTTTCAAGGAAGCTCCTCTCTCAGTAAGTAGAAATGTTGTGTGTACGTCCAATCAGTTAATGTTGTCTTCCATGAAAGGTAGCACTTTTCAAAAATTAATCCATCCAACATTCTCATCTCGTGTTAAGATGTAAATTAGTCTTTAATTGCCCACTAGCTAAACCGATCACTGAGATACCCATCAAACCGGATGTACAGGGGAAATACAAATGATTACACCGTAGACAACTGCCTCCTTTCCATTAATGGGAGATGAAATATGCTCCAGCAAAGTTGTTTCTTGCCTATCAGTCCCCTGCAGGGGTCTTGCTGAGTTCTGCTCATTTAGACTCTTCCAGGTCTCTTAACTTTTAATTTCCAGTGCATGAAATCACATGTGCTGGATTTTCTGATGGTAGAGGATCGTCAGATCCTTGACATGCCTATTCTGGGTCATGTAACAAGTGACTGCTCTGGCTTAGTTTAAGAAATATACTCTGCCAGAAAGCAAGGGGGATATTAGTATGATGTGTGAGACAGCAGCATCCCCTAAGTGATGGCCATGATCAGTGGTGCTCATGGAGGTGGACATCCTCAGAAGCCTGTGACCTCTATCCCCAGCCGATGCTCTTCTAAGAGAGAAATACCAATGTTAGTGGAGCACAGAGGCAGCTTGAGGGCGGGGGAGAGCAGCCAAAACTCAATTACCTGTTTATTATCCCTGAGTGTTGATGAAATTGCTATAAAACCAACTGTACTTTTTAAAGCCTCTCTCCCACTCTGCTAAGCTATTGAATGGGGATGAAGGGTAGAGGTGTGAAGTTGCTGCACAGAGTTAAAAGCCAATGCATTTAACACATAACATAAATCATCAGTGACAGCCTGCAGCCAGGTAGCTCCTGTCATCACAGCTTTCAAAGCAATTAACAAAGCACGGTAAGTGAACAGCCAAGTCAAAGCTCAGCTGGGGTGAAAAGGCTGCACGGAAGTCACAGCTCGGTTCAGAAGCGGAGTCACCTTTCCTGACAAGTACTATGGATCCGCTGCCATTTCTTCACCTCTCCTAACCAACCATGGGGCTGCCTTGGGACTAAATCTCTAGAAAACAGCCTAGGGTTGAGCACACAAGTTGCAGACCTTGCAATGGAGGAAAGGGCAGCAATGATCATTACTTGATGTACACGTTCCCACAGGGTATGCTAGTGCATTCATGTGCACAAAAAACAGAAACTTTAGTGCATGGATAAGCTTCCCAGAGGTTTGGACACTGCTGTGTTAAGTGGGGAATGGTATTTTCCTTCAGTATGGAGGAAGATTTTGCAAATGATTTCACTAAATCCATGACCAGTTTCTGCTGAATCCCCCAACTGCCTTTCACCACTGCCAAAGGACATGAGCATTTCTAAAAGTGGGAGTGAAAACAAAGAACTGGTCACAAGATGTTCATACTACTCCCTGACATCTTTGTAATCTAAAAATCTCCAGGGTAAGAAGTTTTAAACCATAATACTCCCCAGACAGAATAATAAAAAGGAGGATCACTTGTGCCAGATCCTGAGAATGGCAAAGGGGAAACACCCCTCCAGAAAACACGTGGAGTCCCCTGGTTCATCACCTGCATTCATGGGGAAACACTGTTCCCCTCTGGGATGCAGCTTGGTAGTACCTAGTACATGCTGGGTATATTTTTCATTTCTGAGAACCCGTGTCTTTATAAAATTTTGCAACTGTTTTTAATTTTGGACCTTTAAAGTGATCTAACTTTAGTTTAACTTGGATTACAAAAGATTAAAAGGCCCCTGGCACCGTCCAGGTACTCTGATGCTGCTGATGTGCTGGTTTTTAAGACTGTCTAATGATATCATTATAAGGGCATCGGTCACTTGCCTCAACATGGGTACCCAGAGGGAAAAGAGATGCCCTTGGGATATTCCCTGTCTCCCAGACACCTAACCAGAAGAGCATGGTCCTGTCTCATATCAGCTTAACCTGTGTCTCAGATACCTTCAGGTGTTTGAGATGGAAATTGGCACTTAAGTTAAGGCTTCTGAATCCAGCCCCCAACAGTGACAAGATCTGCAACAAATCACTCCATATTATTCAGAAGTGTTATGAAGTACATCTGTACTTCACACCTTTGGCCAAACTATTATGTGGGAATCCCTACAGAAGCAGGGTTTTCTGGGGTTTGATTTTACCCAGAAAAAACCTCTGGATTCTAGCAACAATATTTTGTTCTACCCATGTATCCTATAACCCTACAAGTGCTGGTGGGGCTTTCAGCAAACTCTTTTTTTTGTTGTTTTTGTTTTTGTTTTAAACATGCCTACAAAGTTTTGTTTGTTTGTCCGAAGTCTTTTTGAAAGACTTTTGCATTCAGAAAATAAGAGGAAAGGGAAGGTCATCAAAGTTACACTACTGTGTGTCTCACACTCCTTCTACCCAATACTAAATTCTTTCTGGTCATCCTTTTTCTCTTGCGATCTTGTGATCTGTTTCCTAAACATGTACCATCTATTGCAGTCAACCGTAACATTTACCACAATGCATCTCATAATGGACAATTAATCTGAGTGTTGGATTTCGGTATAAAAGCACAATCAGGGCAGGTGAAGGTCTGAACAGTGGGTGGAAAATGAATCACAGTTCAAAACTGTGTTTATCAACACCGGTCCTGGCTGATCGGGAGATGGCACTTCTGGCAGGAGCGTGGGTGGCATCTGAATGTTGTGAGGTCCTGTTTCATGGTCAAAAATAATAATAATAATGATGTTTCTGAAATGTTTGGAACTAAAACTTCAAAAAATTTAGCAGCTGAGAGGATATTTTTAATCTGATCTGGTGCACAGCACCTCAGCTCCCTAAAATGTAGCAGATTTTCTGCCCTCCAGTTCCTCCTTCTGCACAAGAGGGTGGGATTGGTATTCTCCCTATAAACCTGTGAAAGGGATGATGGTTGTAAGAGTGGTCCTGCCCCGTTTTGCTACAGCCTATTTGCATATTTCCTAGAGAAAAATAAAATGCCAATTAAAAAATATTTAAAGCCCTATTAAAAACAACTTACTGGCTTGCTGGGGAGAAAAAAGAACACACAACTTTGGATATATTTCATGGACTGTGAAATATATAGCGCTGTCCGGTGGGCACTTGAGCTCTGCTGCGCATTCAGATTAGCTCCTGCTTTGAATGAATCACCACCTGGTGCTATAGATGATCTTGGTTAATTACCCCCCCTTGACATGAAGCAGAGCAGTTGTTGCAATTTTATGAGTCACAAACTGTGCTGGTAATAATAATAATTCTGCCACTGAGCCTTAGCTTTATATCTTAATTGGAGTGAATACTGTTCAATTGAGAGGTGTGGTAGGAGGTGTGGGGGAATAGATGTGGGGAAAATTAATGCCCATAAAAACTTTCACAGAAACTCCTTATAGTGCCTGAGATCCATAATGCAACAGGAAGATCAGACTTCTGACAAACGTTGTATAATTTAATGCATGATATACCATAATTTAATTTATATTATAACATATAGGATTTTGGAAAGTAGAAGCGGATGAAGGCATTCATTTATGTGTGTAGCTCCCAGCACCCCTGCTCACCATAAACTCTGCACAGTGGAAATGGCTACCCAAGGGGCTACTCTATCTCCTACAGTCCCAATCACTCTTGAGATATTTAGTTCCTCTTTGCCTTTATAAATAGCCATATGTCATTTGGCCAACCTAGATAGGTGCATGAAGACCTGCAGGGTAAAACCGGTCTTAGAACTGATGCATTCTGTCCCTGTCACTAAACAAATGCTTTTGCACCTCTGCTATTCTGTTATTGTGCTGCCCCATCATGGTGCCTTGATCTTCTCATCCTCTTGTGTGTTAATGGGTGGGAAGATATTTGAGGGGGACAGGATCCAGAACAAGAAAATCCTGCTCCCTCTTGTATTTCCAGATGTTTTTGCTACCAATAGTTGAATCTGTGAAGGTTTCTCTGGATGAGGAAGCATCACAAATATGGGATAGAATAAGAATCCCTGATGGACCAACTGCAATGCAATGGAAGGACAAACTATTTCTGACATATGCAATCCAGTGTGAGGTAATATTTGTTTGGACACATGATAGCCAGAATGGATCAAGGATGATGGAACTGCAATCCATCTGTCCTCACCCCATCTAGCAGTGTGAAAGATGTTTTTTTCCCCTTATCTACAAGATAAGAACAGCAAAAGAGAAGGTAAAACCATCCCTTAACAGCCACTCATCACCTTGAGTGGCTATGCCAACTGCAGCCTGTGATTCTTTCATCCTGGACCAATCTCTTCCTCCTTTTCTGATTCTCCTTGAAGCCTTTCCTCCAGACACCCTTTAAAGCCTTGTTTTCCATCATGAAGATAACAAGGTAGAGGATTTCCCATGCTTTCATCTCCCTTTCCCTAGAACCACTCTGGGATCTGTACTTCTCCCTTCTCAGAAGCAGATGCTCTTGTGAAGGATGATGCTGCCCTTATCACAGGTTTCACATTCACTGGCAGGTTTCCAAGGACAAGGTAGGAAGGGGCTCATCATTTTCTTGGCTTAGCTGAAATGTATACAATAATGGCCTGGAATTAAAAACTATAAAGAGGAGTTAATAGCATTCTTACACAGCTGCAATGAGAAAACATTAGGCTGCCACTTAACTCCACTGTATTCAAGCATTACTTGCACAGACCTTAAGACCACTTCAGTAAGCTACTGTATTCCTTCTGTGACAAATCATTTTAATTTTAAAGTTTATCAAAATAAATGGATGGAAAATGAGACGTGGGTCAAGGGAGATAGAGAAGGAATGGCAGAAGAGTGAAATTATTATTTTTTATTTTCTAATGAGAGAAGAAGGTATTGCTGGAAATCTTCAAATTCAGAAAACAACCAAATAAAGGAAGTCAGCCCCCTGGCAGACTTTACAAGGACAGACACTAGCACAAACCTTTCCCAATTCTCAGATTAATCAAGACGTGAATGGGACCTGGAGCAGAGTGTCTTGGTGAGTCTGGGTCTAACTAAGTTTTCATAATGATTGCTCATTATTGTAACCCCTGTTGTCATGCTTAAAACCATTTTTTTTTAATGTGTGTGCCAGTTTATGAAACCAGATGGTTGCCTTCACATGTCCCTCAGCCTCCACACTGCTTCTCAGAGCTGCCAGCTCCTCAAGGGAGCAGGTAAAGCCTTCAGAAATTAAGAACCAATATCTCCATCTCCCATATTCACTACACAACTTTCAACATACTGAAAAACCCCACTACAATTCACTAAAAGTGCAAGACTTTTGTAAAAAGTGAAAAATCTGTGGTTTTTTGCTCATGACACTGGAACCATAATTGGCCTTCAGTCCAACCTCTCATAAGAACTTCCTGTGTGCAAGATTTTCTTTGAACCTCTCATAAAAATGAATTAACACCAGGCCTGTCTATTACTGTTGCTCAGGCAACTCGAAGGTTGGCATTTCCCTCCTTTCGAGTGTTCTTGGCAACCTTATCATTCCCTTAACAGAATGTTGTCATTTGATGAATAGGGAACATTCATTCAAGTTTGCAATGTCATCTGAGGATGGAAAGTGCTCATATATGGCCTCATACAAAGAACAGCAAAGAGTGAAATGACTCTGGTTGACTTCAGTGTGCTTTAATCCAAGCCCTGAATCATAGCAGTTATAATTGGGCATAATCAAAATGTGACTTTTATTACTGGGCAGGATATGTAGAAGCTTAAAAAATATGTTTCTTGAAAATAATAGGTTTCCTATACTTCTCTCATTAATACTTTGATTTATTGCCAGAAACACTGTAGCCAAGGCCTCTTCCTTAAGCCAGAAAACTAAAACTTGAGCTCAAGATTTGCAAGATGATTTAATGGCACTAGAACTTGGTGGATTGTATATTCTGGATGTTTCTTGCTTTGGCCATATTCCCTTATGCACATATGTCTTCATTCAGTAGTACATTCAGGACTTTAAATGAGTATTTCATGCATGGATGACATATCTTCAGTTGCCAATAAAATTTTCTGCTACATTGCAGTCAGGTACCCTTTCTTTTTTTTTTTTTTT
>CM021698.1:153723526-153832889 GCA_011074415.1 Stictonetta naevosa
CTTTCCTTTCCTTTCCTTTCCTTTCCTTTCCTTTCCTTTCCTTTCCTTTGGTTCCAGAAAAATAATAGACTTAATTCTCATACTTTATTAGAAATCTCTTCTGGCTTATGTCCAATAGTAGAAGCAAAACTCAAGACAGCCAGAGATATTGATAGAGATTTATGGTTTTCCCAACTGGATTTTGTTGACGTGGTTGTTTTGTAGTCTAAAGCAGATGTCCTTCTGCAGGTGATACTCACCTCTTTCTAAACCAGCTTTGCAGCAAATGCAGACTTCTCTCATTGCTGGATGATGTCAGTCATGTAAAAGTTCAGCCAAGGTTCACCTCTTTGAACTCTCAATGGAGGTAATCCTACTGCCCCAGAAAGAACAGTTTAGAGACACTTAAATGGGCAGGTCTCCTGGGAAGGAAAAAATGGACCTTCAAGAAGGATAACGGAGTCTGGCAATGTCCTTGTGAACATGGGCATCCCAGGATAGTCTGAGATCCCACTGCCAGTCAGATGCTGAATGAACCCATTGCAGCATGACAGCAGCTCTCTAATAACCCATAAGTGATTTTTACCCTTATTCTGCCTTTCCTTGATCCCCACCACCGTGTCCCCTCTGTGTTTTGCCGTATATTAATGGCTTTGTCAGTCAGGGTGATTCATCCCAGAGGAAGGCATCAGTTTGAGGATACATATTTCAAAATGAAGAGCAAGCTGTGTAGCACTGGATGAACAGCACATGGAGCAAGAGTCGAGAAAATCAATAGGTTATTGAAATTGTAATTGCAGGAACTTATTTGTTTTTAATAATAATGTTATAAATCAAAAGTCCTAGGCTGAGAGATGGGTATCAGGCAGGAGGGAAGGAGGAAAAATCAATTCTAGTGATGACTTGATTCTCAAGTCACGCATGGCCGCAGTTCAGTCATAATCCTTTCCTCATAAATTAATGCTTTTATCACTCCCAGGAGTGAGAGGGATAAACACTGTACTGGCCTGGGTGGAGAGGGAGTCACAGATAGTGATGAAGTGGGGATTTAGAGAAGAAATTGAGCAATATCGCTTCATTTTGTTTGACAAGGGGAGAGAGCTGCCTCACTTAAAAGATAGTGGTCCCTTTGGGCCGTGGGGGGATATCTACCTTACAGAATGCAATAATGGGGGGTTAGCAAACTGGATTTGAACTAGCTATGAGGCAGAGGGAGCAGGGAGGCTGTGGTTAATCAAACAGATGTGTTCAATGAGGAATGGGAGGTCCTTGCCCTGCTGAATGAAAGACCATCAGCTCCCTGCTGCCAGGAGATGAAGGGGGACATTATGCCACAGGAATCTAGAAATCTGCTTCTCTTTCTCCCTGGAGAATGAGATGGGATGGGAGGTCTCCCCTCTCCACACAAGCAGCTTGTGATGAGGATGTCAGCTGCTCTAAGGTGGCTCCAAAATAGACATGGGAGGAAGGGTGTGTTTGTTAATAATGTATGTGGGGAATTTTCCCCCCATCTGAACCACTGCCATATGAGGCTGCCTTCTTTGCAAACACCAAAAGGACAAGGTTTTATTTTCTAATGGTAGAGATATTCAGGATAGAGGTCTCTATCTGGGCTAGTGCTGCCAACAGCTATTTTGCAGGCAGTGGAGAGAAACAGGTCCTTTCAGGGCTTATCTCAGCTGCATTGTCCTGCCACATCACACCCAAAGAAGCAGCAAAAGATTGCTTCAGTTATGTGGGCATGAAAATTCAATAGGAGTCTCATCACTACTATCTAAGCCATAGTCAGTCTGGCAGCCCACAACAGATAGAAAGCACATGGGTCATGAGGCTCCCTCTGCTTCCAGCAAATCCTTTGGTCTTTGTTGATCCTTTTGCTGATGCAGAGAAATTCATTTCTGCCTTTTCTGCCAGTAGCTGTTTCCCAGCAGGCTAATCTGAGCTCCATTTCAATGAGCAAATTAAAATAGAGGAAGAGACCCATCTGACATCAAGCTAAAGCAAATAACCCATCGGTTGCTTCTATTTCAAGGCTGCATCACTGAAGGGCTGCAGAGTACAGTTTTGGCAAAGCCACAAGGTGACAAGCATGTCAGATAAGGTTAGGCACATCGACCGTGCTCCTTCTTTAGGTGGCAGGCTGCCCAGCAGCTGGACGGAATAGTTATGTGGGCTTAATACCCTCTTGTATTTGCAGCCAGTGAAAAAAAAAAAAAAAAAAAAAAAAAAAAAAAAAAAGACCTGATGCAGCTTGGCACCCAGTGAAGGATCTGTGGGCTGTGCAGCTCTCTCACCTCCTGGCACATCAACCCCTGAAATGCAGGGAGACAACAAGCCCCAGGGTTGTCTTTTCCTCAGATATGTTCAACACTCTTAATGAATCATTCCTTGTTGACCTTCCCTGACTTGTCTCTCCTTCCACAGCCCAGTGTCACTTATAAAGGTCTTTGATTCAAAAAAAAAATGCATGTTCTCAGGTTAGCCTGAGTCTCATCTGAGCTTTGGGCTTCCATTTCAGGATGCTGGATCACAGAAACACACTTCTGTGTTAAACAAGACACAATGTCTGAAGGGCATTTTGCAACCCAGAAAGTCGCTTGTATTCTGCACCTTCCCTCCCAGACCATGAAGCTGTGTTGGGTCAGGCTTAGGGGCACCAAGAGAAACAGTGTGAAAGCCTCTCCGAGCACAATGCCTCTTATCACGGCTCTTTTGGAACTGAAGATATGGCTCTGGGCCACCTCACCTCTATTTTCTAGTCATTTCCAAGCAAAAGGGTGACCAAGGCTCCTCATTTCCAAGGATTCCTGATGATATTAGTCTGTGAAAGCAGACAACCATTCTCTTCTGGGCTATCCCTCATCAGCAAAGGAGGATTTCAGATGTTCTTCTTGTCACTGTGGTCTCCATTCATGGTAGGCTGATGGGACTCTGCTTCTCCTCACAGTTAATGCTACAGCAGATAATCTGGGGAGAGAAAACCCAGATTCATTTTTCCCTGACAGGTCTAAACATTCCCAATGGTGAAGGAAATGTGCCTCTTTTGATGGGTCAGAGATTGTATACAGATGTTCAAAAATTCTAACCGGCCACGAATTTTTACACTGCTTCAGATTAAATTCTTATTACCACAGATCCTTTTTAGCTCCCTATTTAACTCCTTAGTAGATAATATATGTATATATATGTATGTACAAAGTTCTTTTAAAATAAAATATATAAAAATATAAAAAATAAAAATCATGAAGAGACTGCTGTGCAGTCCTTAAATAGGAAATGAAAGGAATTGGGACAGATCTAAAATGTGAGAAGATGGGCAACTTTTTCTGCAAGTTGCTGTCATTTACAGGATAAGAGGTTTTTAAAAGTGTTAAAAGTGTGCTGACTGCTATAAGCAGAAACATAAGACACTGTGGAAACCCAACTGGCAAAAGCAAACCTAATGACTGACCCGTAAGCCTCTTTTCATTCATTTTGCATTTGCAAATATTTCATAAAAGGTGAAAGTCCACATTGCTCACTTCAAAACCCATATACAGTGAAGCAAGAGTTTCCCAAATTGAAATTATTTTAACTGAGGTCTTTAGCTCTCCAGGTTCCAATTCTTAGAATGATTTTATTTCCAAGAAACCTTTGGGAATCCAATCATACAAAGAGTCCTGCAATGCACATATCTATATGCTGGGTAGTATGAACACCATGCTAAATAACCAGCTCAGATATGGATATCAGCTATACAGGTCTAAACCTGTTCATTCATTGTGTCCTATGCAGCTCACAAAAAACATATTTTCTTCTCCAGTCCAGTCCATCATATGGACAGTATGAGCTGCAGTGAAATTAATCATCTACTTGCAAAAAAAAATATGTGTATATACTGGTTTGGTTTGGTTTGGTTCGGTTTGGGAAAAAAAAAAAAAAAAAAAAAAAAAACAGCAGGAAAGCCTGGCACGTTTCAAGGGACACCTGATAGTGAATCGAGAATAGGTCTTGGAAATATTTCAGGAAGCAGCTGTTCATCTAGCAGAGCCCTCCTGAATACAGGCCAGTGAGTTCTGGGGTCTGGATCAGTTGCCATGGTTTGTGGAGCACTAGTAGACCACAGCCCAGGACCCATCTTTCTAGGAGACACTTTGAAGCAAGGGTGGGGTTAAGGTACACTTAAGGACAAGAGTAAATTATTTTTTTTTTTTGGTAGTAGAGTTCCTTGTTTTGCATAGAAAATGTGATTCGTTCTGCATTTTTATACTAATGCCATAAGAACATTTCCATCTCTCATAATTTTTATTACATTTCATGATTTTATTATGAGTCTTGCATTATTTATTATTTTTTTCTTAAAGTTCTAGCTAGATAATTTGGATCTAACATTTCTTGAATACACGTTGAGTAATTTTTTAGCCATGAAAAGGAACCTGAAAATACAAGATCTCCAAGGCTATGTGGAGGTATTCTGTTTTTATAGCTTTTGTTTATTTGTTCTACACTATGATTTTCCAACCTGACCAGGGATCTAAGAGTGTTTTTCAGGTTGTGTGTGGCAGCAGGTTATGTTCAGATTTCAAGGACTTTGAGTTTATAAAATCATTTAGGTGGAGTTTAAGGCACCCTTCTCCTTAGTAGGAAAAAAGAGTTACTGTATAATAATAGTAGTAGTATTACTGTCACTATAGTAATATAGTAGTATTACTATTAATAATAATAGTAATAATAATAATAATGACAGTTATTATTATTATTATTATGTATATAACGTGGGGTGATGCCAGCTCTGCTATCCAGTGAGAAACAAGGACTCAGAGTAACTAGGGTTTAGAAAAATTCCCTTTGCTGGGTCCTAGAAACAAATAAACATCAATTTCAGAAGAAGAAGAAAAAAGAAAACACATTTTTATTCTGAGCTGGTCTTCCCTCTCAAATGTCTACTGGTGCCAGATCTCTGTGGTTATTTCAGGAAAGCATGAGCTTATGGCAGGTCTAATTCTGAAATATGTTGCAACATTTCGGGTGCATTTTTATGAATTCCCTGTTTGCAGAAGGGAATCTCTGGGAGATTTGCATGGTTGGTTTGGAGGCACCAGTGCAACTCATGAGTGCTGAAAGCCAAGTCCCAAGAGGAGAGGAAAGAGTTAATAATGAACGACGGCGCTAGTTCCTCAGAGGGAAAATCCTGGCTGGATTAAAGGAAGTGGCAAAACTCCCAACATTTTCAGTAAGGCCATAAATTCTATTTTTTTTCATCACATTAAGAGTATGGGTTTGAATTTTTAATCCGTAAAAGGTTGTGTGCAGAAATGATATTGGAGGGTACAAATGTATATATAGATGTTGGTGGGTATGCACTTTAGTTGTATGTTGATGCATATTATACAGACACCTATTTATAATCCTCGTAAAGATACAAAATATATTCATTTTTTTCTCTTCTTAAATTTGTTTTATTGTACAAGAAACTTTGAGAATCACGCAGAGTACCTTAATGACCTGATTTCTGTAAACACAGCCACATAACCTCTACACCCCTGCAGGATGCAAACCCTTTTAAAGCCTTGGTCTGTATCCCACAGAAAACAGGAGAAAACTCTCCTGATCTTCAAAGAGAGCATGATTCTGTTCTTTAAATCAGGGATCTGGTGTAGAGAGGTCTGGCTCCTCTGTGAGCTGAGCCATAACCTCTGTGAGGTTATTCTGGTGCAGCAACGAGAAGCTCATTTTGCTGCAGAGGACAGAATAAGTGAGCCTGGATTCAATAACAGCCAGAAGTCCTGAACAGCATTAATGAAACATCTGTCTGTGGAATATCCTCCCACCAAATCAAGGGTTTAAAGGCTGCAGGAGCTGTTGTTATATTTTGTGGTTGTGCTAATAAGAGGAAAAGCATTTCCAGCTAATGGCTTCATTCACGTGAGGCCAAATCATCTTCACAGGGCTGCAGAAAGCAGAATCTGCAGGCTGCAAAATATTTTCCTGGTATTCATATTTATGATATTTTCCAGGGTAATAGCCATGATGGCACTCAGTTAATAGCTGTAATGACACTCAGTGCAGGTGTTTCTACTTAAATACTCATTAACACTCTAATTTTGCTCTTTTGGCTTAAGCATTATTTCCATCCTGTCACGGGCTCCAGGGAAAGCAGAAAGTGATTCTGCGGAGCATCTCTGTGGTTCTGATCCTTAGTGAAGAGTAACTGGGTTTCCTGCTCAAGAAAACACTGAGGTCCAACATCAGTGCCATTGGCCTGGGCTAAAAATCATGCCCCGAAGCTGTAGGGTCCTATGTGTCATGAATTTTCTGCCAGTGTTTCGAGTGAATGAAGGCCATGGGATGACTTCCTGTGTCATGACTTCTTGCCTTTGAGGAAGATTTGGGGAGGTTGAAGTGAGGAACTGGTGTCTGAGCAGGGAAGAAGTCCTGAAAACTGAATGTTTCCTCTTCTTTATGCAAAAGCCTGGGGAAGTGATTTGACCATGAGGCAAGTGTGATAAAAGTTCAGATTACTAGCATGTCTCCTCTAGCACATAAGATAGTAAGTACAAAGTCTGTAGTTACTTCTGCTAACTTGATGAATTGTGAGCGTGCATCAAAGGGGCAGACCTTACTGTTGGACCTAGCCCTGAAGGTGAAATTCCTTCATCCAAACCATAAAGTCTTAATATGGATATGTCTTACTATTTTACTACAGTTCTGAAAATGGAAAAAAAAAAAAAAAAAGAGATTCAGGGCTCAAAACATGACCTACATGTTATAACAAAAAAACATGGCTAATGAAGTCAGTAGGTTTACCTTAATCCCTCCTGGTTACCTCCCTGCACCTAAACTGGTGAAAAAGGACAAATAATCACACTGCAATCTGCTTCAGCACCAGTTGGTGTGGCTTAACAGAGGTGGTGCAAGTTGCTTTGGCTAGTGGAGTTGGAGCAAACACTTACTGCAGCCCAATATTTTGGTGCAAAAACTTCTTTGCAAATGGAAATGACACCTTCGGCATGTTGGAAATAATATCTTCAAGATGCTTCCAGGCTATATATATATATAAAAATATACATATTTACTTATATATATATTTATAATTTTTTTGGGGGGTGCTGTTGAGGGTCACCCAGTCCCGTAGCAGTAGAGACAAGAGTAGGACAATCTGATACCCTGTTCAAAACAGGGTGTCCCTGTTTTCTTGTCCCCATGACACAGATTTCCCAGCGGATTGCTAATTGAGATTCCCAGTGACTCCTTCTCCAGCTCATTCCACATTCATCCAGAGTCGCTTCTTTTCAAAACTCATTAGTGGCATTTATCCTCATTTAAACGAGAAGAAGCCACGTATGTCAGATATACAGATGGCATATTGTCTGTGGAGAATCGTTAAAGCTCAGAGTAGATTTAATAATAAAAAAAAAAAAAAGAAAGAAAGAAAAAAAAGAATTGTATGCTGAAGAGATAAAAAACTCCCGCAGCAAATAATCAGTGGGAGAAAGAAGGAAAAAGGCCTGCTGGAAGGCAGGGATCACTCCAGGGAAGGAGTCAGGCAATCTCTGAAGGATCAGGGGGGTGTCTGTAGAGAGTATTTCACCTCTCAAAATAATGAGAAAACAAAATATCAAAACAATGATTAAACAGGTAGGCAACAGGAGTGAGCTGATGAGCAGGAATACAGAACACCTATAGAAAAAGAGTTCTAACAGCAAAGTTATTTCTAGATGAGGGAGCTGGAAGAGTTCTCCAGAGTTCAAATCCTACAGTTTTGGTCATCTCCTGACTCTGTAAGCAAGACCAGCACTTTCCTTTCTGCACGGATGTGGGACCATTCTCCAAGGAATTCTGTTTCATGACCCAACACCTTCTCATTTACAGCATAAAAGCATTCATGCATCATTTCTATATTTGTCTTGCACCAGCCTTGCCTTTTGCACTGTTTCTGCCTTTACATTTCTCTGTGTTGAACCCCCTGACATTTCCTGAAGTGTATAAAGAGGACAGTGATATTAATCATTTGCTTTTGGAGGATACCTCTGCCCACTGCACATATGTACATGAATTGCACAATATGACTCAGGTAGAAAAAACAAATTAATTTATGCCACTGAGGAAGCAGCAAAGAATTTCACACCCATTTAGCTTGCCCAGAACAGCCTTTTTAGCCCTAATGTCTGGGTGTTTCTGCCCAATGTCATCCAGGAGAGCCATGCTCATAACCTGGCAGGTAAAATCAGGGCCCACAGGCAGAGGAACGAATACAAATTGGTGCCAGGACAGCTGCTCAGCCTTTGTCCTGAATGGGTTTGAGAATCTCTTCAATGGGCAACCCAGCATGTTTTGTAACATCTGTGTCATCAAGGATTTCCCATTATCTTAAGCATCCCACCTATCCTTGCATGTTCTGCTTTTGATACTTCTTTTGGCCTGATTTAGTTTCAAAGCCTCAATTTATACTGCATAAAATGTACCCCCAGCAGCCTATAATCCAGGATGTGTACAACACAGAAATTATATTCCTGCATAGCATTTTAAAGTTTATAACAGAAGTCTGTTAGCAATATTATGTCACCTTTCCTCTTCATACAATTATCTGCTCTGGGATAGAAGCTACCCTTACTGTGTGTACAGCACTTGCACAATGCAGTCTTGGTCTACATTTGGACTTTCTAGATGTTGTCAGTAAGTCTACAGATTTATTGGATGAAATTTTGTATGACAACTAAGGATGCCTTCCTGGGATAATGGCATCCATGCAGCCCACTCTGCAAGTGCTTCATTGTGAGAACCTGTCCCATGGAGTAGCCTTCAGCCAGAGGAGACAACCATGGGTGCCGTGGAATGCTAGGGGAACTTGTCACAATGAAACCAGAGGACAGGGAGCTTGGGATCCGGCTGTAAGGCTCCTTTCTGAAGTCCCTCCTGTCTTTGCCAGTCCGGCCTGACTGTGAAAGCACCCTCAGGTAATATGACCACTACCTGGCTGAAGCTTTGTTCAACTAAATAGGGATGATGTACATGATCTGCATGAAATGAGTTAGTCAGATATCAAAATGGTCCAAGTATGGCAAAACAGAGTAATTTATAGAGTCAAGGAACAATAGAGTAATTTATAAAGTCAAGGAAAATTTATACAGTCAAGGAAAAATTTATACAGTCAAGGAACAAGGCAAATTAGCAAGCAGTGAGGTTTCTTCAAGGAGTTCTTGTCACAGACTGGCCCTTCTCATTTCACTCTAACAGCACCCACAGGGCTGAGCATGAGCCTCAGGAGAGTTGTGCCATGCCCTGAGCTGCCAGCAGAACGGCAAACTTAAGGTGATGTCTTCTTGAGATCTGCTTCCTGGTGCATCAGCCCTACCCATAACCACCTAGCACAGCCCTCGGCATCTGGGTAATGACCTTTTCCCTTCCTATTGCTTAGTTATCACTCTCTAGCTTGGTGCTCAGTAAATTTGCTGTGGGGGCTTCTTGGCCATGCACCTTCACAATCCCTAGCTGTTATGGTAGGGTTTGCATCGTTGTGGTCTTATGAACCGCACAGGGCTCACTCGTAGCTCTTGAATTTACTCAACTCAGGCTATTCTTCACTTCATTTCAGGGCCTGGATGAAAACTAGGCATGCTTTGAGTGTTTCGGCTCCATCAAGGCAAGGCATTATGAAATGGGCCAGGATTTGGAGAATTTTAATCACAGATTCACAAAATGTTGGGGGTTGGCAGGAACCTGCAGAGATCATCTAGTCCGGTTCTCCTTCTCACAGTAGCATCATTTGGAGCAGTTTGCCCATGGCTGCACTCACTGTGAATATTTTCAAAGGTTGAGACTCCATCACCTTGTCCGGGCCAGAACTTCTCCACCAGCTCCTCAGGGCACTCCTGCATTAGCACACTGACTTGGGCCTGTCCTGCAGTGTTTTACAGGCCTGCAGTTTTCACTTTAACTGTTCACAGTGCTCCGAGGCAGAGCTTTGGGTCCAGCCTACCCAGCTCTTTTGCAGCTGGTGCTTGGACAGAGTTCCAGGGACCACCTGAGCCAAGACCTTCCCAACAGCTAGCTCAGCTGGATGAAGACAAAGCCAGAGTACCTCCCACTGGGGTACAGATCACCCACATACTTTTCTAAAATGGAGTGGCTTTCACAGATGTGACCAGGGCTGGCTGTTCTGGAGAAGATTTTCTTGCTGTTTTCATTGATTTTATGAAGAATAACAATAAGCATCAGAGTCCTTTTTTTGATTTAAAAAAAAAACAAAAATGAGAAGCAAAATAAAATATTCTCTCTCTTTTTTTTTTTTTTTTTTCCTCTGCACACCAGTACTGCTCAGTATCATTATTTAGGCAGACTGGAGAAATGAAGAAGAAGGGTTCAGTGACTTCCCCAGAATCAAATAACAAAACAGCTGAGGACCAAATCCCCATCTTCTGAGTATTGAGTCATGCTTTGTCTATTGGACTGCATTGTGATATATGGTTATTTCTCCCTTTTAACAACCTCTATCCCTACCCCCACACCAACTGAAAAAAAAAAAAAATAAAATAAAAAGCAGATGAAGGAATAAAGAAACATGGTGGCTGCAAGATAATGCCAAATATATGTGGCTCATATCATCAATCCAAATTCTTAGCAATGAGAGAAATTAATATGAAGGAAAAGGTATTGAAGAGAACTGTGAGTTCAGGAATCTTTTAATCCTCTGGGGAAGGAGGAAAACACCTTTCATCTCACCTCATGCAGGTGGATGTCTCCATCCATTTGTCACCTCTGTGTAAACCAAAGGAGAAAAACATGTTCTGAGAGACAGTCCATCTCATTTATTGTAGATGCTGACTTTTACTATTTTTCTCTCTATAGTTGTATCATTGAAGACATCCTAAGATCTTTTTTTTTTTTTTTTGGCCTGAATATGGATTTCTCTACTGTAAACATCTATACTTGAGAAAGTCACCCTTTGTACTCCCACACGCTACAATATTTGTCTGTTTCTTCCGATGATTTGTGCCATTCACTTTATTTACTGTGTTGTCTAGATCTCCCATGACTGTAATAGCAACCTAACCAAGTACCTCAGAGACATCTGATCTGTCCCACAGTCGTGTATAGAACTTCTCTTCTTTAAGTAGAAATGATCAGTTTGGCAGAGCTGAGGTTGCCCAGACAATTTTCTATAAAAATGATCCAGCTGGAATTCCAAGGCCTTAAAAATGTTAAAAAGCATTAACAGCATCTTGGAACATATCACACAAACCCTGTTTAGTTTCGTGATGTTTCCCTAGGCAGAGAATATCATGAAAAGCACCTTGTGGTTAGGAGTCTATACAATGAGCTCTTGAACCCCAGACAACAGACTGTTCATCTGTTTGTGCATCAGAAACTAACAAACCCCTTCTGCTTGCACCTCACTGTCTCATTGCAGTCAATCTGACCTGTTGGGGACAAATTCACTTGGTATTAAGCAACTCCACTATAATCCTACTCATGCTTTAAATAACACTTTTTACTGGAGGATTATCCACCTGCCAACTCTCAAACACTATCAGTTACTCTGTATTCTTGTTTATTCTCCACAATTTATCTCTTTGATTTGTATGCTCATGCTGTTCTCTGCAGTCGGCAAGTCCCTGTTATCTCCCAAATTGTTTTCAAAAACACTTTTTAAATGGCACACAGAATAAGCCGAGGATCATCCTCCACTGCAGTGCAACCGTTCGGGTTGGAGTTGTCCCAGCGGTCACACACATTGCCATTGACAGGAGGAGGAAGCTGGGAAGCTGGGAAGTATGAGCTGGAGCTGCCTACACACCCTAGGAAAAATATGATATGTGTGTATTAATGTACACTGTTTTACTGACAGTAGGTGAGCAATGATGTAGGAACACCCAGCTGGACCAGCAGGAATGGCAGATTGAAGAGCTGATGTGTGCTGGTTATTCACTGTCCAGTGAACATTGCTTGGCATTTCCCAAACTCTTGCAATGCATTAGAAAGTTGCTACTCATACCCCACTTTTGGATATCCATATGTAAATGGTAAAGTTGGAGAATGGGTAGGTTAAAAAAAAAAAAGCCTTCATAAGAAGGAAGAATCAGGAATGAAAGTCCCAAATTTCAGCTGCTACAAGTAGAAGAGCTTTTTTTTTTTTTTCTGTTTTCTTTTTCTTTTTAACAAATTCCTTATCTTTCTTGTTCTGACACTTGCATCAGGTTGTCCAGGTCTCGAGTCCCTGACCATAACTGCTTCTACCTCAGGCATGAGTCTGCTTTGAAACCTAGGGGATGCTATGGCTGCTGCTACCGAGACTAATAAACCAGACAGTCTCATTACTTGATTCTGCTCACAACGATTTCACATTTTCAAGTTATTTTCTCCAGGCGCATGGGTGAGAAACATCCTTTAAAAACCTCGACTCAGATTTTTGAGTAATCCCATGGTTTCATCAACTAGAGTTTACAGAAGAAGCAGATGAGTACCCTGAGGCTTGCAATATAAGCAAGCTTAAGACCCGTCTATACCTCGTTGAACATACCTCAAAGCACATTTGGTACCAGGAAAGAGCATGCTCTGTTGGGGGGCCTGGCTACTGGGAAAAGTTCCAGGAAAACAAAATGACATGAAGAAAGAAGAAAAAGTGAAATGCAAGATCTCACCCATGCATTATACTAAAGGGTCATTTTCTGCGGCAGACTCCTGAGAAAACAGGCTCCTGTGCAATGGAGTCAGGCTATTTTACCCTCCCTCTTAACTACTAATCAGCTGTAACTAGTAATCAGCTAAGCTGCCTTGTCATCTGCTATCATTTGCTCTGCCCACATCCAGCTAGAACCATTTACTCTATCTTACAGCTTTAAAAGTACAGAAAGGTGAAATCAGTCATAAATGATAGGGGAAGAGATCTTATAACAAGGGAACAGTGTGGAATGTTTCTGCTTGTAAGAAAACTGCTCAGTGTCATTAGCAGAATGCATATTTCCAAGATCTTCATGTTAAAATGTTAGTGAAAACTAGATGTGCATTGCCACACAGGAAAAGATTCATCCATCTATTTGCAAAGACAGGTATTTATAATCAGGTCAGCCACAAGCATTTAAAAAACTTGAGATAAGATTAAAAATGACAAGAATTTTAAAATGCAGTAAGGATTCACTTAATAACCTCCCTGGCTTCCTTGTTTGTAGGATATGATACTTTCATGCAATTCTCCTGTGCCATGTGGCCTGTAGCAAAACAAGTGAAGGCTCATCACAATGGTCCTTCTTCCAGTCCCAAAATATCTTCATCTGGGGTGGAAGACATCGATGCAGAAAAGGGTTTGTCTCCAAAAACCACAGCTCTCACTATGCAAGTGCAAAAGCCATCATGGTCCTGTTATAATGCAAAATGAAAATAGGACCCAGAAATGGAATACTCTCAAAGCTAAACTGTAACTTACGTGCCATTTTACTGAAAAGTCCATAACCAGTTCATAATTTTCAGAGTTTGTTGACCTTTTAGAGCACCCAGGGTACCCAAAGATACTCCGGTGTGCACCCAAAACAGAAGGGAACATCTCCCCACAGGGGTTCAGTGCATGCTGCAGATGCAGAAGCCCTTTTCCAAGTGAGAACCACATTGAAGTTTTTGCGATTCAAAGGCTAATACATGGAGCTTCGATTACTTTTCTGACCTTGCAGTTCAGAGAAATAAAGAAGTTTAATCAAAGATTACAGTTATTTTTATCGAAAAATAGCCTGGACATTTTCCACTGTTTTCAATCTGTAATTAGCAAGATAAGGGAGATAGGATTTGGCAAGGAGAGCATCAAGCCTCAGTCCAGTAACTTCACCATCCAGGGTAAGGAGATGCTGCCACCTCTTTGGCTAACAAGTGCCTCTCACCATGAGCTGTTTTCAGCAGCCAGCATTAAGGGCTACAAAGATGCTTTGAAACCACTGGGAGAGTCTGCAAGGCAAAATGGGCATCCCCCATCTCAAACCCCGAACTGTTCTGGGAGATCCAGGTGCAGAAGACTTCTCCAGAGGAAGGAAAACAGTCTCATTTTATCTTTCCCCCATTCTTTGCAGTCAGGCTACACAACTTAACTTAAAAACCATGACAAAATACAGGTGGATTTCTAACCAAACATTTACACTGCTGTATATACACATGATAGACAAGTGCTGTTTTCTAACTGATCACATTTTTCTTATTTCTTCTATGTCTACAGAAGCAAACAGAGGCACACAAGAGTTAAGCAGTGTCATTTGGTTTATTAAATGTGGTCAGCATCAAAAGCAATGGGATCTGGTACCCAGCTCTGTTTTTTAGACACCGTGGTTGTCCATGTCCATCTAACACGGGCTGAGCATCTGCCTGGCCCTGACAATTCAGGAAAAAGTGGTGATAAAACACAATAATGCCACCAATGTTTCCTTGATGACAACCGTCACTGCATGCCGATGTAGTTACACTACCATCTACAGGATAAAAATAATCTTCAGGTCACACCCACAGCACCAGCAAACCTTGCATGGGAGGAGGTGGTGGCCAGACAAAATTGTCCCATCTGCTGCATGGAGTTAACGATGTCACTCAGAAGAACATTTGCTGATGGTCAAGATCTGCTCCTGTCGATGTCTACAGGCATCAGCAACAAAACCCAAAGGTGGGCGAGGGCACATGCTTTGGAAAATAATTTCCACTCTGCTAGAGGTGTTCAGGAGTAAAAGTCCTTGTCAACTTTTTGTATGTGGCCCTTAAAATAGGCTGCTAGCCCACTGCTGCTGTCATATTTGTATCAGCAATAGCCTGGGCGCTTCACCCCATGTTTATCCTCTGTTTGCACAATACCTCACTAACACCTGAGCCGAGAACATTTGGCAGTGTATTTACACAGCACATTTCTTGAGCACACCTCACCCTTGCTCTGCAGGGCGTGCTTTGTCTGAGCCCTGTCTGAGCTGGAAAGTTTGCAATATAGCCACTGAATTATCTAATTTTAAGGCTGTTTGCCTAGCCACATTTCATCTGAAAAATGTTGGCAGAGCTCCTAAATCCAGCCTTCCCTAAGAAACATCAAATTATTGACTAAGCATAAAAGTTGTTAAACCTTTCAAACTCTGTTTGGTGTTGACTTTATGTTCTCCTGTGAATCGGTCTTTATGGGCAAATGCACAGGCAGAGTAAACTGCTTGTGATGTTTCCAAGTAGAAAAACAGAAGCAGCTGAAATAATCTTTGAACATTTCATAAAGGGAGTGTGTGAAAGTGTAACATCATTTGCTGACTGCATAAGTAATTAAAAACACAGAAAAGATCTAACTCTCTCTAACTCTGATCACAATTATCCATTATTCTTCTCTCGGTTTAATGAGTGTTTATACTAAAAGCCTGTTTGAAGTTTTAACTAGAGGGCTATGACTGACATCTAGATAATGAATTTCAGTGATTTAATATTCTTGAAGTTCCCTGTTCTCAAAATGATCCCAAAGTGCTCTGTATTTTTTAGAATTCTGAACAATGACATCCAAAATATCGGGTTTTCCCCTATTTGTCTCCCTGTCATTACTCTTAAGGAACAATGAAGCCATGATTAGACTTGGCTAGGAAGACAAACACTCATATTAGAAGATCACAGCAATTTTTTTTGTCTATTGAGAGGATCTATCTCATGAAGCCTTACCCTCTCCAACAGAAAAAAATAATTTACTGTGAGGGTGGCCAAACACTGGAACAGGCTTCATAGAGAGGTGGTTGTTGCCCCATGCTTGCCAGTCTTCAAGAAGCATTTGGGCAACACCCTAAATAATATGTTCTAATTTTTGGTTACCCCTGAAGAGGCCAGGCAGTTGGACTAGATGATCTCTGTAGGTCCCTTCCACTTGAACTATTCTATGCTGTGTTATGCTATTCTATTTCATTCCATTCTATTTCATTCCATTCTATTTCATTCTGTTCTATTCTAAGGCATTTATTTCATTTCTTTTTGAGGTTTGGGTGTTTAAGGAGAGATATCAAGGTCATCGGGGAAGATTCATTTTAGATACCTTAGCCACTAAGTCAGCACAAAAGATAAATCACCATCCAGAAGTATCTTTTTCTTTCTATCAGCTACAGAATGAGCATAGACACTTATCGAGAATGAGTCACCTAATTTATCGATGGGAAGTTAATTAAGGGGGACCCAGCTCTTGGAGTTCAGAACTGTATCTTCTTTCCCACACAACTGTACCTCTGGGTCATGTATTTTCCTCTCACTTGCCCATCCTTGGTCCAGCGTTGTGAGTTTGACTGAAGCTGATCTACAAAGGCACCTTATTTGTTTTAAAGGCCTGAAGAAAATAAAAATTCATTCCTTCTCCTGAGAGTCTTTTTTCCTTTTTTTTTTTTTCCCTGATAATTAGTCATCTCCACACGTACTTGAAATGTTTGCTTCATTTGGTAGTTTTTCTAACCTTGCTTCCAACCATTGGCTCTTGTTACACTTCCCTCTGATGGATTTAAGAGCTCTTAGCAAACTTTCTCTTTTTTTTTTTTTTTTCTTTTTCTCCTTGTGAAAGCCTTTATTTGCCTAATCAAATCATTCTAACTTATTTTGTTTGGGTAAACAGATGGAGTGCACTCTGCATAAACACAGAAATAAACAGGAATGGTAACTTGAAAACAAGGTGGATTCTTCCTGGGTTTGATGAAGTTCAGCTGCAGATGATACAAACTTTTCCACTTGCTTTTTGTGCTCCCAGTGCCCAGTAAATAAATATATGGGCTTCCCAAATGGTCCAGGTAATGTTGAGATAGGTTTCTACCAGCTATTTTTAGAGGAAGAAAATATATTTTAATTGGGAATAAAGAAAAATATTCTAAGAGAACCCTTTTCCAGGATGGTGTTAGCTTATGGGCTTTTCTGTTATTTTGTTTTGTTGTGTTTTCCCTTGGTAGTGGTCTTTTTTTCTTTATTTCTGGGCTATATTGAAATGACAAATTCCAGCTAAGGAATCAAGCTACTCTTGGTAACACAGAGGAAGCAGCCTCCTGAACCACAGATCTCCTCTGGCAGGGAAACAGGGTATAAGAAAAATAAATAAATAAATAAATAAATATTTTGTTTTTAACCAAAAATATACTATGTACATTAAAGTATCCCCTGGCAAAGTTGTTGCCTTAACAGTGAAGGCAAAAACAAAACAAAACAAAACAAAAACAGAAATAAACAAAAATGATCACTAGCAAGTAATCATTAAGTTTCCTTTATTCAGAAGTATTGCACCTTATTTCCTCTGCCTTGGACTTTGTCAAACAAGGGTGGAAGCTGGTCACAAGCTCCTGAAAAGATTTGCCAGGGTTTGTTTCAGGCTTGGAAATCCATGTTCATAACCTGAGTAAAATCATTCAATCCTGATGTTCCATCAGCAGCCCTGAAGGCAAGCAGTCCCAAGCTGAGGGGTACCTATGGCCCTGCCCCCATGGAATCCTGCCTCTCTCCTCTTTCCTGTCCTCCTACATCATCTGCTTTCTACCAGATGAATCCCCAGACAGAAAGGTTCAGGAAGGTTTAGGCAGACACTGCTGGCACCTAAAACACAGCCCCATGCATCTTCCTTTGCTCTGCCTGGCTCCTTGGTGTGCAGGTACATGACAGAGGAACCATAGGGGCCATAATCTGTGTTTTAAGTCTATCTCTAGTTGTCTGGATACATTAAGAGAAGGTGGAGGTCTCAGATATATATTCTGAAGATTATAAGGGAACTGACATCTAATAGGATAGTCTAAATATTTCAGCTATAATAACCCTCACCTTTCCCTTCTCTCCCTCCAGTAACTATCTTATTATTACGTTTCATTGTGTTCCTCAGGGGGCTTAGTCTGCTTGTTACAGCTGGATAAGTCTTTTATCACTCCAAGGCTGTCTATTAGATCTCTCCCTCTCTAAATCTATCTTCTTAATTATTCTCACACACTTTCTCTTTTATATTACTAGATTTGAGCTGGAGATTCACTCAGCAGGCCCCAGCAATTCCCAGCAAAGCCCTCACTCGCCATCAATCATTTGCCTTCAGTTAGCTTTGAATTGGAAAACTCTTTTCTATTCCCATGTCATGGGCTACTCCAGGGGGTTTGTGTCTGGGAAGAGTTGTGCTGGAGCAAATCAGCGCTAACTCAATGGGACGTGCCAGGGAGACCAGTCTGAAACATGGCAGGGGTCCCCAGCCACTGGCTCTGCTTTCTGAAGATTTCTGCTTCTGAAATAATAGAAAATAGCAGTGTTAAAAGCTTATTGTGTGTGTATGGAAGGGGAAGGAAGGCAGACGGATGAAAGACAACATTAAAAAGGCCAATCCGTCAATGTTTGAGACGTGAACCCTTTGGGTAGCCATTGTGTGTGATGGATGGATGGATGGACGGACGGACGGATGGACGGATGGACAGACCAACAGATGGAGCTAGTGTTTTCTCCTCAAGTCTAAGATATGCACAGCAATATTGTGTGTCTCCCAGCCTCTGCTTTGTCTAGAATTTTCCCAGGTGGATGAAGTGACATCCAGCTGAGGTGTCTGACGCCCTGTGATGGTGCCAGACATCATAAAAATTGTAGTGAGTCACTAGTCCACATCTTCAGTGTTAGGTAAACAGTGTTCTGGCATGTCTGTGAATTGTGCCCTCTCACAATCATCAGACTGCATGTTGGAGCTTCCCACAGGAAAAATTAAAAATATATATATATATTTTTAAAAATATATATTTTAAAATATCTTTTTAAGACAAATGATTTTTCTTTTCCTTTTTTTTTCTGACTTAATTCACTTAATTTTGCCCCTGATATCTCTAGATTTTGCACACCTCCTGTTATGACACCTCCACACCCCCTTTTCCTTCTGTCCCTCCATGCAGTTATGGTCTTAGTGACTGGGCCACCTTCATGTTCTTCATCTCCAGTGTCTTAGGGTTTGGATCTTAGGGTTTGGTTCATGGAGTATTGCACACATACATGTGCCAAGTGGGTTGTCATGCCTGTATTTGGGGTTAGTACCTCCTCACAGCCCAGAAAGAGAGGGATAATTTCCATGGGTGCAGGTTGCATGCAGGAAGGAGGTGGACACCAGGTCAGGCACACCAGCAACACCTGCAGCTCATCGTCACTGCCCCACACTTGAGGCAAATACAGTCCCAACTGCAGGGAGAAACTATCAAGCAAACTAATCAACTTGGACTCTTCCATTGAACACTTCAGATCGACAGGATCAATACCAGAGCTGGAAGCCTTTAAAATAATGATGCCAAAGGGCTGCAAATTATCTCCATTGTTGTGGGACGCGGAACGGGGGAACAATTTTCTTACCCGCTTCTTGCCTTGGCTGCTCTTTCAAACTCCTTTGTTACTTAATCTGTGTTTGTCACTTTTGCAGGCTGTATTTTTTGTTTCTGTGTTTCAGCTACCCTGTAAGAAGCTGGGAAACGTAAGAGTGGCAAAAACAGGCCTGTCAATCAGTGCAGTAATCTGGAAGGCCTGGGAAAAAAAAAAAAAAAAAAAAAAAAACACTCTATTTTTGAGACTGCAAATTTCCCTTCAAGCAATGGTCATTAAGTGATCCGTGTGGGTGCTAGGACATGGGGAACCTCACGAGGGAGAGTTTTAAAACAAAATGATTTTGATGATGACGTATTTGAAGCGCAACGTGTGTGTTTGTGTCTGTGTGCGTGCATGAGGGACATGTGCTTTTGCAAATGATCATTTTCCAGTTAGCAGCAAGAAAGGCTGGAGGGCTGCTTTGATGCCAGTCCTCTGGGCTGGTGGCTTCTGACAGAGTAATGTTCATTTGGCCAAACCTCTTTTCCCTGTAATTGCAGTTTAGCAGCCCAAATGGTTGTTCTGGAGGAGGATGCCACCCCCCCCCTTACTCACTGTTTGCCCAAATAAATCATGCTCATTCATTCGAGATACGGATTTTGCCTCAGTCCTCCTCTCCAAGCCCTCCAGGAGGGTGGGTAAATCAACATAGTTGATGGTGTCCTGCTGCGTTCCCTTAATGCTGATCTTGAAGAAGGCTCAGTCGCTCTGCCCCAGCTCGGGGAGGCAGTTGTGCTTTTACTTTGAGCCTTGCTAGGAAACCGGTCATAAAGTTCTGTCTTACCAGGGGCAGGCATGTTCATGCGATCAATAAGGGATGCGTTCTTGTGGTGGTTTTACCGTGCTAGGCAGCTGAACACCACAACCGCTCTCTCACTCCCCCTCCTCAGATGAGGAGGGGAAGAAGTAAAGGAAAGAACAACTCATGGGTTGAGATAAGGATAATTTAATTAAAGAGAAAAAAATATTATTAAGGAAATATTAATTAAACAATTAAAGTAAAGGGAAAAAAGGGAGAGGGGAAGAGGGAGGGGGAAAGGGAATAACAAAACAGAACAAGTAAAGGCTGTGTGGAAGTGCAGAGGAAAGAAATTACTCTCTACTTCCCACAAAGGAGTGATGCTTGACCACGTCCTTGAAGCAGGGCCTCAACACACGTAGCCGGTGTCTGGGAGGAGGACAGATGTTTTTGCAACGAGAGCCCACCCCTCCCCTCTTCTTCCTTTTTCCACCTTTTATTCCTGAGTGTGACATCACATGGTATGGAATATCCCTTTGGTTGGTTTAGGTCAGCTGCCCTTGTGATGTTTCTTTCTCATTTTTTTGCCCACCCCCTAGGAGGGTTAGAGAAAGTCCTGATGCTGTGCCAGCACTGCTCAGCAGCAGACACAACACCGTTGTGACACCACTGCTGTTCTAGCTACAAGTGCAGAGCGCAGCAGGGTATGGGCTGCTGCAGGGAAAGTTAACATCCCAGCCAGAGCCAGTACAGTTCTGCACCGCCCTTTTTGCCAACACCTCTCCAACTAGCTGCATAGAAATCCGGAAACATCTACAACTTCCACAAGACCCTGCAACTCTCGCCCTGGGACAAGAAAAAGGCATTTATCTCTCCCCCACACCAAAACAGGAGATTTAAACTTTTTTAAAAAAACTTTTTTTTCTTTTTTTTTCTCCCTCAGGCTGCAAACCCATTTCTTTGAGTTGTCTGACACTCAGATTTTAAAACAAAGGAAAAAAAAAAAAACATATCATTACATCTGTGTTTAAAGATAGGCCAAGTTTTTGAAAATATGGGTTTGGGACACTTATAGCTCAATAGTGGACTTATTCCCTGAGCTGTGCTCTCATATCAGCTCATGGTTTCTGCTCATAAAAGAACCCAAAAGGTCCCTAAAGGGCTACAGCTCTTTGACACATTGTGGGCTTTGAAACTTGGCATCATCTCCATAATTTATTTTCCTGAGATTTTCATCTGAGTTTGCATGTTTTTCTGGTAAGTTATTTGATCAGCTCCATCAGGGTGACTCACAGCTGCTGACAGGTATGTTATTTTTTAACAACTGCAGCTTTCCAAATGCCAATCCTTTACATCAGAGACCCCCAAAAAACTTATTCTGGCAGGTAAATAGGCAGCTGATTGTCACCATCACACAATTTAAACACAGATACATTACTTTTTAATGGCAGTCTGTATCGTGTTTTCCCAAACTCTGTTTTTCCTTGCAAGTCTCTGCTAACATCTCTACATTACCAATTCTTGATAGCAGGGTTTTCTGAGAGCTATAGGAAAAGGTTTCACGTAGAAAGCTCAAATGCACTTTCTGGGTTCACTAAGCAACTGATCTACAAATTGGAAGTTAGTAGATTTGATGGAGTGTATCATCAGTGGCTTGGTGACAATGGGTAAGGGTCAATTACGCTGTTTCCTCCATTGTGATGATGAGAAGTCATCAGAAGGCAGAATCAGGAGAAACAAAAGCAGGTGGTTCTTCATTTGAAGTGTAGTTATGCTGTTTTAGGATATGACGGGTGCTGAAAGCTTAGGTGAATTCATGGAATAAATGGGTAGTTCCTGAAAGATAAATCCATCAAAGGCTACCGAGACACAGAAACCATGTCTGGCTTTGGAAATCTCAGAAATAAAAATGGCTGAGTTTAAAAAACAAGCAAACAAACAAACAAACAAAACAAAACAAAAAAACCACTGGTGTGCTCATACTCTATACTCTTCTCATGCTTCTGGTCATTCAGTGAAGGGGAGCTAGATAGGTCTTTATCTGATGAAGAATGGCTGATTTATGTTTTTTATGAGTGAGAGAGAAAACTAAAGCTGCACATAGATTATGTGACAAAGGAGAAGAGGGATGAAGAAGAGAAAGAAAACTGAAGAAAGTGAGCAGAGAAAACATCAGTCCAAACGTAAGCTCAAGGACCCATCTGTACCAGGGTCAGGTAAGTCAGAGGCTTTCCTAGATGGTTGTTATGGTCTAAATGTTTCTTCTTGGCTGTTGAACTGGTTCCACGCCACCAGCCATGCCTGCATACCCCCTGTACCTGAGCAAGAGATGCTGAGACCCTGAATGACAGGGTCATTCTCTGAGAACTCTACAGCTGTATAAAAGCCCATTTTATTCCTCTACATTTCCGGCATGCTTTATCTTCTCTGTGAGTTCTCCTTTCTGAATTTTGAGTCCTTCATGACAAACTTCTGACTGTGTCAGTGCAATCCTGGCAGTGGGAAAGGCCATCTCCAGTTCATCCTGGTTAGGCTCCATTTAGACCACTTATGATTCATCCTGTTAAAGGAAGAGAAAGATGAAGTCCACTGACTGCTAGCAATGGTTCTGCAGAATAACAACGTTTGTTATGTCCTCTGCCACGGGGACTGCTCAGGTGTTCAGCAGACAAGGTGCCTCAGGACTCACATGCAGTAGACACCTTGGCTCTCAAATGCGTGAAGGTGAGCAGCTCAGCCAAGATGTTCCTGACGCTCTGTATGCTCCCATGGCAGACATCTGCCATGAACCTGGAATGGAAACCCTCTGTTGGCCAGCATGAATGTTATCTTTTTATCCCAAGAAGAGGAGACAGTAACTGAAAAATACCAAAATGATAAGAATGTGAATTCTCCTTTTCTCATTCACATCCATCCTCAATGGACCATCTTGTTGTCAGGGAGTCTTTAACACAGTCATCTGACCTGGAACACTTCTGTCCATGGTGGCACCAGGGTTAATATGTGGCACCACACTGCTACTGGTGCTGGGACAGATGATGGGGGCTCCAAGCAATGAGCTCTGCTGCAGGAGGGGAAAGTATTGGTTGGGTTGCAGGGAAGACCAGTGCTAGCTGTAGATTGAGGTTTGTATTTCAATTCCCTCAGAAGTGGGGAGATCTCTCATACTTACCCTAAAGGATCTCTTTCACCATTATCTTCCTTTCTTATCCCTTTGCTTTTGCTGATTTTCAAGGACGACCCTCACTGGGCTGCCCAAAATGTTGATGTTGCAGCTCCACGTGGGTCCTCAGAAGGAGATCTAATCTGTAGATTCCCAAACTCCTTGAAAGACAGTGAGCAGTTTCAAATGAATTTGTCAGCACCAGA
Source organism: Stictonetta naevosa (assembly GCA_011074415.1). NCBI lineage: Eukaryota > Metazoa > Chordata > Aves > Anseriformes > Anatidae > Stictonetta > Stictonetta naevosa. The sequence continues at coordinate 153,746,907 of CM021698.1, forward strand.
GATCTTCAGCTGACGGGTCCCTGGACATCTCACAACAGAAAAAGGAGACCCAAACCACAAGGGACACCAGTAAGGCATCTCAGCTTGACCAGTACTACTGCTCACAAATAGCTTGGTGGCTTTTTGCCTTCTGATTATTTATTTTTTTTTCTAGTTGGCCCTCATTCTGCCTTGCTTTTCCATATACAATTTAATTGTTTCTATTTTAATTTCTGACTTCATTTGAATACATATATTTTTAATCAGCTCACGGTATCGGTGGCCATGATGCTGGCAATGTGTTGACTGATCACTCCATAAATAGAGCATTTCTAATGCTGCTGGAGGCACTTCAGCATTTTGAATCACTTTCCATTTTACTGTATCACTTTAAAATAACAGAAGTGATGGCCTGTTTTTCCTTCTGAGCTGCCAAACATGGCAGGGTTGGGAGGTCCCTGGCAAGAAGCCTGTAGAATGATTTCCAGTTCTTTCTTCTCTCCTTCCCTGGATGAAATGTTCTCCATTTAAGTTGACACTTGAGAGCCCCAAATATTTTGAATGAGCTACTGGAAATGAACCATGCTTGAAAATTTGGAGATGCTCTAGCTACCTTTTCACCCTGAAACTGAACACAGAGGAAAACAATTAGTGAGAAACCTTGATTTAATTCGAGATTTAAGAAGAAACAATTGGACATTGCAATGAAACGTGTCTGGAATGATATTAGGAAGAGTTAAAGAATAAAAGTCTGAGTGTAAAATAAATCTGAGTTCCCACATGACAGAGATTCAAGCAATTTTGAGTTTTAATAAATATAGGCTTTATCAGTGGATAGACTTGTCGCTTTGGCATATAGGCCATGGTGTTTGGCAAGGCAGGTTTCAGCATTCTGAACAGAAGTCACTGTGCCACAACTCACACCCTTAAGAGTGCCTCCAGCAGCCCCATGTGTCCACTTAGTTAAACACACTGGTTTCAGTGGTCCTGGTTTCAGCTGGTCCTGGTTTCACTGGTTTCGCTGGTCTTGGTTTCAGCTGGGATAGAGTTAATTTTCTTCATAGGAGCTGGTATGGTGCTGTGTTTTGGATTTAGGGTGAGAACATACCAGTTTTAGTTGTTGTAGAGCTGTGCTTACAACAAGCCAAGGACTTTTCAGCTTCTCATTTTGCCCTGCCAGCGAGGAGGCTGGGGGTGCACAGGGAGCTGGGAGGGAACAGAACCCAACTGGGCAGGGGGATATCCCACACCATGGGATGTCATGCTGAGCAGTAAAACTGGGGGAGAGTGGGTGGCTGCTGCTTGGGGATTGGATGGGTAGTGATCAGGAGGTGGCGAGCAATTGGATTGTACATCATTTGTTTTGTATTCATTTTTATATTGTTATTATTAGTATTTATTTTTATTATTATTATTATTATTATTATAATACCTTCTTTTTCTGTCCTATTAAACCATCATAACCTGAACCCATCTGTTTTTAACATTTTTTTTTACCAATTCTCTCCCCCATCTCAGTGTGGGGCAGGGGAAATGCAAGAATGGCTGTGTGTTGTTTAGTTGCCTGCTGGGTTAAACCACAACAACTTATCAATACAAGCCAGATGGTTAACACCCATCACCTTCTTACATTGTAGTAGTACATCAAAATCATCAGCCACATCCACGGTTTGATATTTATCATTTTTGCACTCATGTGTGATACCTGCCTTCGTTCCGTCTCCTTTACAAGTGAATAAATAAATTTGAGGATGTTATTTAGTGACTGGTCAATATTAGAGATGCTTTGGAATTTTCTTTGAATCTTTCATCTTCACTACTGCTGGAGACAAGGCATAATTTGGTGTCCCTGCCCATGGCAAGGTGGTTGGAATTAGATGATATTTAATCTCCCTTCCAACTCAAACCTGTTATGCTGGCGATCAGACAAGACAGGTCATAACAGTCCATTGTGGAGTGAAAAATTTATGACACATATGAAGTTCTACATTTCAAGAAAACAGAATATTCTTCCTGCAAGAATAGCTAAAGGTTTGCGTGTGTGTCCGGTGGTTTTTTTTGTTTGTTGGTTTGGTTGTGTTTTTTTTGGTTGTGGTGGTGGTGGGTTTTTTTGTCTTTTTTGTTGTTTTGTTTTGGATTTGTTTGTTTGTTTGTTTGTTTTGGTGGTGGTGGTGGTGGTGGTGGTGGTGGTTGTGTGTGTGTATTCCAATGCATATTTTTTTTCTGCCAGTCTGATCTCCAAAAGATTTCCTGAGGTTGGTGTTTATATTCTCATACAATTCTAAGATGCTTCCTGTCTCAATTTAGAAATTGCCAATGATGAATTATGCTCAATAAGCCTTAATATATACATATATGTAGTTGATTATCTTTAGAATTTAAAAGAAACTTACATCAGATTTCTCGTTTGAATTTATCTAGTTTTAGTTTCTGGATAGATGCTGCCATACCTTTGTTGCATGGGCTAAATAGCCTGTTCCTGATGTAAATTCTTTATAAGCTGTGATCGAACAATTTATTGACCTTCTTTCTGACAAGTAGGCTCTGTTCTTTTAATTTTAAACCAAACGCCATCCTTTAATGACTCTTATAGCCTTTCTCTGAACCCTTGCTAATTTATCAACTTCTTTCCAATGTAGCCCAGGCCATAATCTCACTAGTGACAAATGCAGAATGAGCACAACCTTGTCCAAATGAAGCATCCATGTTTATGCCTCAAGGAATCACATTAGCCCTTTTTGGCTCTTGCATTGAAGTAGGAGCTCATAGTTGCCTGATTATCTGCCATGAGTCTTTCTCAGAGTTACTGCTCTGTATAAACCCTGTAAAGAATCAATCCACTCTATATGTTAATTTTTAAGATGGAGTGAGCCCCTGATGGGTGAATCATCTGCCTTATTTTCTCTTAGGTATATGTAAAAGTTTGACTTTATTGAAATATACACTACTTGTCTGAATGCAGTTTACAAAATGTTCCATGTGTCACCGTACCAACAATGCCATCTTTTTTACTTAGATTCCCCCAAGCTTGGTGACATCTATAAAATTTGATAGCTATGGTTTATGCCCAGCCTCTAACCAGAAGAATATGCTTGATAGTGAAGAGACAAAAACTGATCCTTACAGAAGGCCATTGTAAATAACTGCTCGGGGCTGAACTGACAAAGCTGGTGTTATCTTATAGAAGAGCAGTTGCAGAGAGGATTTCCCATTTCTTGATCTACAGTGGAAGACAATTCCAAATCTGTTTTCTGCTGAGAAGCTCCAAGGTAAAATAAGGAGAGGAGGACTGTGTTTTCCCCTCAAATCCAGAGAGATGCAACACATTTAAATGAGAACTTCAACTACACGAAGACGTCATCCTCCAACAAGAAGACTTAATGACACAGTAGTGTGGGTTGAAGACGGCAGCCTACTCAATGAATGACAGGAGTGAGCTGTCACTACATGGCAGATGCTTTCAAGGGATGTCTATTAGCCTTACCTTTTGTCTGGCCAGATCCTGATGTCTTTTTCTGCTCCCTTTACTCCGTTCTATCACTTCTGTTCCCCAAGAGCTGGAAAAAAATGGAGTAAGAGAAATTATGTGACATACTTAGAGCAGTAATGGATCACATCTTTATGGCTATTCCTGCTCTCTTCTGGGTTCAAAACACAGATTCCTGTACTGACCAATGTGTCATGGGAAAATTCGATGGAAAATGCTTGTTCCTTTTGCTCTGGAGAACCTCCATATGACCTGGTCTCCCAGGCAGAGCCACACCAAACGCCGAGAGCTAACGCCATTTCAGGTGGGTGGCTGCCATCAGCCGGCTGAGGCATACCCAGATCTCCACTAGTTTTCCAATACCATTCTTTGCTGACAAGAAAAAGGCATCTCAGGCAGAAACTCCCACCCTGTCATAAATTAAATTTATATGGGACAAATTCCATCTTAGGTGACCCTGAGCAAAACATCTGGTCTCCCTTTAAAAGCCAATTGAAGCCTACAAGGGAGGATGAACATTAAAAAGACAGGAAACAGAAGAAATTACCCCTGCTCTTCCAATTTACCGTTAATTGATGTATTCTTTGGATGATCTGGGACTATAATCCCAATTTTTTAAATAGTTTTTATTTATTGTAGTAGCTAACTATGAATCATTGTTCCTAATTTTCTGGGCTCTATGTAACAGGCATATATAAATGAGCTTATATGATCAGCTAATAAAAAGATAGACCCTGCCATGAAGAAATGAACGTCTAAGACCTACTTTAATTATAGGTATAATTACTACATTTTGGCATTCTCTAATGCAAAATGCATAATACAGAGAGCCTCTAGGAAAACATTCAGACTGGTTTATTAGCCACTTGTTCCAATTTCCCCCCTGCTTTTCAGGCATTATCTGTACGGATATAAGTACTTTTCTAGATGTATAACCATATCCACATGACAAGTAGTACTATTTCATCTCTGCGTGGAGACAATACTGCATACAGTGTACCAGACCTCAAGTAACCCTGTTGCTATGGGTTTTTGAAAACCCATCTCTCTGGTATGAAATGCATCTGTTTACACTAGCAAACAAACAGCAAAGTTCATTTACAACTCATAGAATCCACACATCAAAGTTCATTTAGATAAGAGTCAGGATGTTAATTTAAAACAGAAAGCCATTTTTAATTAACACATTTTGTGGATGCTATTGTTCTAGAGTAAACAAGTCATATGAAAAATGAGTCTCTGAAATTGATTTAATTCACTTGAAATAAGGCTGTCTTGTTCCAGAAAATGAATATGTACAGGTGGAATTGATAAAGATGATCCAGTCTGGATCTGCTTACCATTGAAAGAAGCCATTTCAAACAGAGGAGTACTTAGCTTTTTGAAATTGCCCCTCATGATGGACCCATGAGAACGGGAAATGCTTCTTGTACTTGGTTTGAAACTGTCCTCCAAATTTCTTTTTTTTTCTTTGCCTTTTGGATTATTTTTTTCCTCACCAAACTGGAAATAATTGCCCGTGATAACTGAATTAGTCTATGCAATTTTTATCAAGAATGTTTGTAATTTAAATTGGATCTGTTAAAGGAGGGGGCTAAAAAAAATATGTTCATTTCACGCTCATTATGCATCTCAGTGAGACTGATGACATTTTAATATTAACATTGTTATGGGTTCCATATAACAAGAAATAAGTCTACTTAATATTCCAGACTCAGCTGATTGGAACCTAGTTATTCTTGACAATGGAAAATCAATTGGTATTTTAATTAAATAAGCAACACAGAAATAAACAAGACAAAAAAAATAAAAGAAAAGAAAAATTGTATCCTATATATTACATGAATGCCTGTGTTCACTCCTTTTGAAGCATCTCCTCTCCTTTTTCATTTTTTCCCCAATTGCCTAGTTTGGTCTTTGGCCTCGAGGTAGAGGAGTAAAGGTGCTCCATAAGACCAAGAAAGCATAAGCACAAAACAGTGCTTCCCCTACCCCTTCCCAGTTTTCCCTTGGCATTCTTTTAACTAGGAATAAAGGAAAGAAAACAAAAAGAAAGAAAAAAGAAAGTAAAACAGAGCAGAAGGAAGAAAAATATGCATTTTTTATTTCAGCATTTTTAAAAGAAGATTTTAATAATTTTTACTAAATTATGCTCTGCAGGAAAAGTTTCTGCTCTAACACACAGCCTCTCTAGAACCTTCATCTCTGAGCTGTGTGTCTCTCAGAAACAATCCTTTTTTTACTTGGTCTTATTTCATCTTTCCCTAAGAAGATGGGTGTGAATAAACAAGACTAAAGCCCTATTCGCTGACCACAGCACAAATTCTTGTATCAACTGCAGACAACATTGGATCGGGCAAGCTGCAGACGGGAACTATGATGCTTCAGATCTAAAGCAATGCAACTGAAGCATTCAAGCAAGACCAGGACCTTACAATGAACATGAAGCTTTTATCCAGACCAAGAAGCTCATGAATAATGTTCAAACTTTGTGCTTGACCTGCAGTTCTATAAAATTCTCAGTCTATAAGGATCTGTCCCTACCATTCAAGACCAATACATAAAGTGTATTAATATATCATGAGATTAGAAGAAAACATCATTCATTGACTATAGCTGTCTTCTTGGTAGTACAGAGCAAAGGGACAAGCAGACACAGATATGAGTGCCAACAAGGAAAATTCTGATGTGATGTTAAGGGGAATAAAATTAAGCGTGGGAAAACATTGAAGAAGTTGCCCAGAGAAGCCGAGAGATCCCCATTCCTGGAGATAATTAAAACTTGACAGGTCATTTGAGCAACCTGATGTGACTTTGAAGCTAAAATTAATTTCAAGATCAGCTTTGCTTTGAGCAGGTGGTTGAAGCAGACCTCCAGAGTTCTCTTCCAGCCTCTGATAATCTGTTATTCTGTGATCATTCTCACTTCATCTGTTCTCCAGACTGTGACAGGTCAAAGTGGTCCATGCCAGGACCTTGCACTGTCCCTTCTGGATTTCATTGCGACAGTGAGGAAGTGAATTAAAAAATGAATTATAGATATATATATTTATATATATAAATAAATTTTTTAAAAGGGAGGAAAGGTAACAGAGACATGGAGAGCAAAACCTGCTCTGGGATGTCACAACTGCACTGTAAACTCTGTCTGAGTTTTTCAGTGTAGCTCCCCAAGCAATTTAAAATGGTGTGAACATGTATTGTCACTAAGAAAGGGAAATGTTCCACTTTGTTGCTCTTACCCATTTTTATCTAGAAGATCAAGACTAATACAAGTAGAGTAAGGTAGGGGGGGAAGGAAGAATGAAAGAAAAATAGAACTGTCAGGGAAGCATCAGGCTGGAAAAGAGTTATTAGAGAATTCACCCAAAGATCAGTCCTGGGATTGAATTTACTTTTTCTTTATATTTTTTTTTTTTTCATTAATCACAATGATGCAAAAATCAGGATAGTCTTCAGTTCAATGCACAAATTTAGAAGGCATTTCCCTACCAATAAGGATCAAGCCATCACAGAGAGAGAAACAAATGACCTTGAGGATAACGGTATTCAAAATGAGACAAAATTTAGCAACATCAACTGCAAGGACCAGTGGCAAGAACATGTGCTCTAGGGAGGGAAGCTAATCAGCTGGAAGTGATGAAGAAGACATGTCTGAGGATGTTAATCAAACTCAGTGGGGTGAGATCTCTCTCATTTAACAGTTGGTATCTGCAACACAGGTGATCACACTAAAGCTAATCACCCCCAAATCCCTTTTCAGTCAACAAAAATTGACTTCATGTATTGATAGAGTCAATAACATGAATCATCTAACCAAACGCTAGTATCTTCTTCTCGGTGAAAAGAATAAATAGCACCTTCAACAGCACTGTCTTTATTACAACCTCCTCCTTCCCATCCACTGCTTGGTCTCCAAAATCCTTCTCCAACCATTCCCCAGGGTTTGCATGTGACAGATGTGAAAGACATTGCTTGTCTGCTACATTAAGACATGTGAGGGCAAAGGAATTAGAACAGGGTATAGAATGGTTTAGGTTGGAAGGGATCTTCAAGATCACCCAGTTCCAACCCCCTGCCATGGGCAGGGACACTTCCCAATAAATCAGGTTGCTCAGAGCCCTGTCCAGCCTGATCTTGAACATCTCCAGTGATGGGGCATCCACAGCTTCTCTGGGCATCCTGTGCCAGTGCCTCAGCACCTTCAGAGTAAAGAATTTACTCCTTGTATCTAATCTAAACCTACCTTCTTTAAGTTTAAATCCATTCCCCCTTGTCCTATCACTACACTCCCTGACAGAGCCCTTCCCCGGCTTTCCTGTAGCCCCCTTTAGGTACTGAAAGGCAGTTATAAGGTCTCGAGTTATCCAAGCCTCAAGTACAACCTAAAGTGGACCACCATATTCATTTCCCATCACCCACATTCACAAAGAACAAATTCCACCACGGCCTTGTACAACAAAGACTCTGGGGATTTGCAGGGAAAGCAGAACCTCTCCGATGTAACGAGGTGACTAGGTGAGCCGAGTTCAGGCAGCTGAACAAAGCTGGGCATGAATTGACCGCTGCCTAAAAATACACTGGGGAGCGGAGTGCCAAGGGATGAGAACTATTTGAACTAGAGGACATTACTGGCAAAAGAACAAACGGACCTAAATTAGCTGTGCATAAATGCAGGAGAGAAATTTGAAGGAGACTGCAGCTGATTAGAACAGCTTTCCATTTGGAAAAACAGAAGCAAACACTATTTATGTTAAAGTTTATTTGAAAAGGGATGTGGAGGCAGAGTGGGCCTTGCCAGCAGGGCACCAGATGCAGTGCACCAAGAGGTTCAGAACCAGGTACTCGTACCTCGTTATGGGACAGCCTTTGTGGAGGAAAGACCATCCACCTCTAGTGGCAGATGAACTTGCTCCAGAGGTCAGACTAACAATTCTTCCTGGCTTTACTGCAAAGTGCAGCAGAATTCAAATACAGGCAAAGAGTAATAGCCCCACACTGAGTATAACAGCTGCCTCAGGGCTAAAACACCTAATGGAGTGGAGGAATTATAATGTGGTCCTGTAATACCTGATATTGGTCAGGGTTCCAAAATTGTATCCAGCTGGGAAAAATAATAATAATAATAATAAATAATAATAATTTAAAAAAATCATTTCATTACCAAAAACAACAATAATGCATTGTCAGATCTAGCACTGTCTTGGAAAAGATTCTCAAATAAATCCCTCTTTTTCTGTTAGTACTCTACGTTTTATGGAAGAACAAATTGCAGTTTTTATTCCAGTTACTGCCCATAAGCTTATCAGACTACACTTTGAGGAGGCAGTGTCAACATGTCGGTCTTCCCAGACATTACCTAAATATTCCCAAACAATTCTCTCTTCATCTCACTGTTCTGCTTACCAGTGGTTTCTTAAGCATTCCCCCGCCCTGTTTAGTGATGGATAATATTAACAAAACAAATGTGGACAGATTTAACCAGCTTGCTCATTTGACTTTATTATTATGCTGAATTGCCTTTAAGTTCTTTGCCCAGATTCAGCTTGGCTGCCATTCAACCAAGGTGCCAGAAGAGTTGAAAGCCATGACATCTTTTGAGCCAACAGAAGGATAAATCCCCTCTGAAACGATCAGCATCTCTTGCTAATTGTTTCTGGCTCATCCTGACCAGCAATTATTTTAACAGCCCAGCTAAGTTAGCTCTGATGATGAGATATCAGTATCAATCACATTAATGACCCATCTGCTAGGAAGCCAAGGCAAACTATTACCAAGACCAACTTCATCCCGTAAGAAGTCTGTGTGGCTACTGACAAAACACCTGTATCATTTCTACGTTAGAAAGCAGTGGATTCTTGTCTGTCTGAGGTTTTTAACCACACAGAAATTTACACCCATCCTGGCTAAATGTAGGCTTTTACCACCAGCATTTTCCCTAGTCCTGCTGAAATCAGTAATAAGAAACGGGGCCCTCCAGATGGCAAGTCAGGCCACCAATGAGTTGAATTGTCCCTGGAAGACACTCATCACTGATAGAAGCTGAATAAGGCCATAATGTAGGTACTTCATTTCAGTGCTTAAAATCAGGTGGGTTGAATCTGGCCCTCTGTGCATTGGGAGCATGAGACAAGCTAAATTCAGTAACATCACGCTGTTATAAAAGTCTGTTTGTTTTAAATTTTTTTTTTTTTTCTGGCCCCTATCGCTGGAATGACACAGAGCTTTCTATTTATTTGAATATTTACCCTCATGTCCCCACTCAGAGTAAGATGAGAGTGAGTGTTATTATTAGGCTTGTATGAAACATCAAAATTCTGTTTAGTGGAAAATGTCAACATTTTAAAATCAGGTTTTCCTACAGATTAAAACAGAAACAGATATTAAAATACAGTTCTACAAAAGTGGATTTCTAAAGCAGTCTCTCTTTTGGCACTTTTTCTCAGAATTCCGAGACTTCCATTTTCAGTTCTGCTTATTAACAGTACATGATATGGTTTTATTTCATTGCAGCACTAGTTAGTGTGCTGTCCATATTTTTAATGAGATTTTTCATATCCACATCTCAAAACTTTTTAAAAGCTTGTGTAGCTCATTGTCTTTTACAGACAGGGAAAATGAGGCAGAGATAAAAAAAAAAAAAAAAAAAAAAAAAAAGTAACTAAGATCTTAGTGAGAATTTCTCAGCAAATTCTCCCCTCCTCTTCCAGAACATCTATTCATTTTTGATTGAAATTTGTTACCTGTTTTTCCTCCTAGACTACCTTCTCCTCTGGTTTCTAACGAGATGCTAGACTCTCACTCCATTAATGGTTGTGACAAAAAAATAAAAATAAAAAATGCTGTGGAAATCACTGCAGCAGGCTTGCTTGGCATCAGAAACTTAAACAAAACCACATCTGGACATTAAATCAATTCACTAGTTCAGCCAGGAATACTGCAGACAGCCTTAGAAAGTATCTATACAACCTGTAAGGAGTTTCAAGTTTGTGATATTAATGCAGATTGTAAATACAGGTATATAGAAAAAACTTCATTTCAAGACAGTTTATCCGCTAAGATGGACTCCTTCCACCTTCCTCTGAAGCACTGTGTTAGAGGATGCTGGACTAGAGAGATTGTGTGCCAGAAAGAATCACCATTAAAAATGGCTCAAAATGAAAAGGATCAAAGAATTAAAGGACCCCTCAGAAACAGCTGCTGATCAAAGAGCCACAGAGCAAACAGCACACAGTTATTATGAGAAAAGCTATCAGGAGGGATGGTGGATTATAGGTATTTTAGGTGGAAGGCAGCAGTTTTAGGAGTTAATGAATTCCCTGTTTGTTTTTTTGTTGTTGTTGTTGTTTGTTTAAAAAAAAAAAAAAAAAAAAAAAGCAAAACCTACTCTCATACGGCTTTATCGGTTTTTCACCACAGTACTTTCATATTAAGCAAGAGCAGGTCACATCCAAGTCAGGACAAATGAAAATATAATTGTAGTCACTGAGGGAGAGTGGACTTTTTTCTGCTGTTGCATTAAAGCTGAGTCTTTGATACAGAGGCAGAAGCAAATGTTTCAGTTTTGTTTTGCTGTTCAACAGCTTGAGTAACCCATACCAAAAGCTTATTTTCCTGTGAATTTCTCAGTAGTGGGCCAGGATATAGTACGGGTCAAAGATCATTCCCAGTGAGTTGTATTAATAAAACCTTTTTTTTTTTTTTGGAAAATAGGGGAGCAAAACAATAGGAAATAATGCCTCTGTGTGCCAGGTAGCATGCATCCCAGATAATGCTCCTCAAATAAGTTTAATTTCCTAACACATCCGGGGTCTCCCAGTCCCAGTGCCCTCACCCTCCTGCAGCTGGCTAAAAACTAAATCAAATTACTCAGATTTCCCCAAAGTGCACTTTTTGCTCCATAATGTGCCTGAGTTTTCTCTTGCCTTTAGTGAAAATTCTTTCATAGATTTTAGTGTAAGAATTCTCCTGCCCTAAACTCCACTGACTACAAAGGCAGCAGGAACTCCAGGTGGGATCATTTGCTTGGGGACAGAAGCCTGCATTTCAGGCAACCAAAGTTATTAATCCATAATGAATGACTATTCTTGGATGCCCCCCCCATCTCCCTGAACATACAGAGAAAAAAATTACAAAGGCTCTCCCATTATACAGTTCCCTTTTTACCAACACTGTAATCTGCTGAAGAGTTTTGTAGCTGGATGAACTGACGGAATAGAAATTATTTGTTAAATTTGATGTGTTCAGGTGCACACACATGCCATCAAGCATGTCATAGATGAGAGGGACAGCATGCCTTGATGTGGGTATACCAACACGTACCATTCATATCCTGAGTGGCTATACAATAACCTGAGCAGCATCAGAAAGTTTTACTGGAGCACTCTCTATTAAGCTGAGCAGAAATCCACTCTTCCCTCTTGAGCATTTTACAGAGAAGGTGATGAGGAGCCACATTCAAGCAATGTTAGAAGGTTCTGCACACCCATCTCATCTCTTTCCAGGTTTTTTAAATCACACCTGTCATCATGGTATCTGATCTGAGCATCTCAAGCTTGTTTAAAGACCATGCCAAGCATTAATTTGAAGCTTTAATGCATTTTTCAGTACTCCACAATAGTAAAATGAGCTTGAAACATTTTTCTGAGCTGAAGCAATTGTTGAGTGCTCTGATCAGAGAAGTATTTGCTCTCCTTTGGGATATACTTACTGACTGAGAGTGCATTTGCTTGGGCTGAAAGTCATTGTATTTTATGCTATTTTTTAAACAGAATCACTGGAGAGCCAGGAAATTTCATATCTGATTAAAGGAAACAACTCATTTGGCTGGTTTTAGTTCTTCTGTTTTATAGATTTACTTACCGCTTGCTCCATACAAGGTGAGAGAAGAGCTCTGTCCCACACCGTATGAACAAAGAACCAGAAGGGAACATAAATTACCAAGAGTAATCCCACCCTAGACCGCAGGCAAAGGGGATTAACACATTTTGTTCCAGTAAAGGTTACATTCTTTGAACTCCAGAAACCCCCACATTTCATAAAAGCCGTAAGACTTTTAACAAAAGACGGAAAGCTCCCAAACTACACCATACCTTGAGAGTCCCTTGCTGTTATAATGCACAGTGGGAGACCAAAACTGTTCTGGTTTGAAATTAAAATCTGCTTTAGAAGTATGTTTTTCTCATGTAGCAAAAACTCTCTTCTGGTAAGGCAATATTTAACATCCAGGTGGGGAATGTTTGTGGTTTTGAAATAGAAGGTTTCCACTTGAATTGTCATTGCTGAGTTATGCAGATGTGAAGGAAAGAGAAACAGTATTTAGATGATCCAAATGTTTGTAACAAGAAATGGAAGGTTGAAACTGGACAACTAAAGTCTGACTGTGTTTACATTCTTTCTTTAGGCCCTTTTCACCCTGTAGAGTGCTCTGAAGCAGGAAATATTTTGTTCTCCTTAGCTTAGAGCTTTCAACAATAAACCCTGAATCTCAATGAATATCAGCAATTTCCATGTAGCATCAATGTCAAACTGCCCAGCAGGCTTTATGCACTCTCTGATATAACTTTGACATTGGTTTGTGGTAGGATGCCTTTATTTCCATTGTGGTGCACTTTCATTACAGGTGAAGAGATGAGGTCAAGGGTGAGTGTGCATCCACTGCATAAAATCTAAGATTGTGGACCTGAAGCAATACAGTAACATCACCACATTATGCTTAACAAGGTTATGTTTTATACCCGAAGTAACATGTCCTAGAAGGACCTAACTTTTTCCATGATCTATCTACAGAGAAAGCCTAGACAAGTAGATGGGACTCATTAGCTGTAGACATAATCCCAGCTAATCCTTAGATTAGGTAACATGACCTCCACATTTAGTAGTGTTTAGGATTGCACAGGACATAGTTTCCACAGCAAGGAAATATCCCTGATTTTTCAGATCCCAAGTAAGCATCCAAACAACTGGGTGGTGCTTCCTTTACTAATGGTAGTTTCATCGTAGGTGAGTAATTAGTGAAAATCCCCAGCACATACCCCTGTAAAGCAGACTTGGCAAAGACGTGGATGATGTAAAGGACAATATTGAAACCAGCTGCAAGAGGTGGAGTTTTTTCTCTTTATTTTTGTCTTTCTTCCATGCGAAAGGCAATTAACAAGAGCCAATGAGGCTTGGAGGCATTTCTGCACTTTCTGCATGATCTGAAACTCAGTCTCTGTGAATACTTACAATGATTTCACTAGATTTTTACTTTAGCAAGAAAAGGGATCACTCAGAGAAGAGAAAAGGTTACCTGTATTGCCAGGATCCTGTTTCAGGAGAGAGCTTGAACACCTGATGCCTAAAGAAAAGTAAAATAATTGATATTCTCTCCATCAACTGTTTTTTTGGTGTGGGATTTTTTTGTTTGTCTGTTTTTGAATGGGAGGTCTGTGTTCAAGTCAGCCCCTGGCTTGATTTCAGGTCTGGAGAATGGCTGAAAGAATTTTCCTGGAAACCTGGTCCCTTTCTCCCACTTCAGATTCTTCCAGTAGCTCTAGTGATTTCTGGACTTGCCGAGTTAATTAGCGTGTGTGTAATTGGGCATCCTTATAGAATGCAGAAAACCCAGTGAGAAGCAGGCTAAGCTTAAAAGTTCAAAGCTTACCTTTAATTCAGCCAGCCTCCTTACATATATCAGCCTTGTTTCACTCTATCAGTCAGCTGCTGAACGGAAGGATAAGGCTCTTTATTCCAACCTCATAGTTACCTAGCCCCCAGGCTGCTCCAACCCCCTCCTTTTAATTATCGCTCCAAAAGCAGAGAGCCCACGGTTACATGAGTCACAAATTATATCTCCCGGCAATGCATAATGCTCCTTTTCACGCCTACAGAGGATGAGTCATTAAAAAATAATATATATATATATATAAAGGGAATTTAGCATTCCTCATTGATATAAGCAGAAGGAAAAACATAAAAAAGGAGTTACTGATGGACATATCACCCCAAATACAGCCAGCTCCCTTTGAAATGGACAAAACACAGAGCTTGTCTTCTGGTGAGTTTTGTCTCATAAAGTGCTGTAGTAGGAATATAAATCTATTATTTTTTCCCACTGCAGCTCTGCCCAGCTGTTCTTTAGTTGAGAACAGCAGGAAAACTCAATCTTGCACCAAGGGGACGGGCAACACAGCGTGTGCAGAAGAGCTGAACCATCCTCCCCTGTCAACTGGAATTGGTTCCCAGCACTTGTGAAGATGAACCAGGGGAGAGGAAACACAGTTAAAAAAAGTATTGGAAGATGGGATTGGATTCAGGGCCAAAGCACACTGACTGGATCAGATCTCAAACCAATACAAGTGAAGGCATTTTTGGTATGGCCACTGTATGTAGGCACAGGGTGGCTAAGAGACGGCCTCTTGTCCAGTCGCATTCTTAAAGCAGGGCTGTTTTGAAAGGTAAATCAGGTTGTCAAAGGCCTTCATGCAGCTCAGTCGCTCTGTTCATAATGGAGATAAACAGTCTCACAGGAGTATAGTGGGAATGTTTTTCCCTGGGGACATCATCATATATTATGGCTTTTATAGAGGTTTCTGTGTCCTCCATGGGCCAGCTGAGAAATTTTATATCAATGTTTTTCCTTCCTTTTATGTTAAACTATGCAACACTGGTTCTCCAAAAGTGAGATGTTTCGAAGAACTTACACAAGAAATATTTCTTTTAGTCTAGTAAGTTACTCGATGAAATCCTGCTTCTCGTGTTCCTTGGTGGTGATTAATAAATTCTGAGAAGTGGTGCATCTAGGGAAGATAAATTTCAGGTAAACAGACAAACAAACATTAGAGGAAAAGACCATGGGGAGACAGAGGTGCCATGAGCATTTACCAGCTCAGAAAAACATCACTCCTGAACCAGAATGTGCCGAGGAAGCTGTATGGAAAGCCAAGCCTCTTAAAGTATAAAATGGCTCACATTTCTACATCCTAGAATTAGAAGAGATTGCTGTAAAAGCATAATATGTGCTGTTGTTCTCTGTCAGTCTACAAGCAGTCCTCTTTTGCCTTGAGCATCTCTGGAGTGCTTTGTGTCCTTGCTCATTCTCTGCATCAGCCCACTGCCTTGGCAAAGTTTGAGACACTGGTACCTGAGCTCTTTCCAAAACCAGAAATTCAGAAAAGTTCTTTTTTCCTTCTCTTCTTCCCCCTGTGGGCAAAGATGAGGATGTCTTCCTTCTCTTTCCCTCCCTAGCCTCAAGGAAATAAATATCTAAAACTTCTGAGCTTCTTTCAGTGATATATAAATAGAGTGTTGGAACTATAAAGGTCTTTGTATTTAAAATCCTTAATTTCCATCTATTTCCATTTTGACTTCTTAATATTTTGTTAGAAATTTGTGTAACCTTGATTTTAGCATCAGAATATCCATATTGTCCAGTAGGCATGAACTAAGCTTTTTATAACAGCTAAGGAAGTCAGTGCCAAAGACAGTTAAGATTTTAAACAGACATGGGAAAAGTATAAGCCTGAAATATGGGAAAAGACAGAGCTTGCTACTGTAAAGTAGGCCCAAACCCATTGCTGGACAGAAATTTCTTAGATGTAGTCCAGTCCAGCTATTCCTGCACTCCTGATCCTACAGCAAGAAGATCTACAGACATTCAGAAAAGCCATTCGGCTGATGACAACAGTGTCAATTTACAGGATCTTGTTCCTCTGAAATTTGACTCAGTCAGAGCGCTTAACAAGCCAGGAGTTGAGCTAAGCATAGCTCTTTAATGGGGTTAATACATTAGGGTGCATGCGTGCTGAAAGACTAATGAGGCAAGCTCTTGGTCTGCCTCATTCCAGAACCACCTCTCCAGACACTGGCAGACTCAAGCCTGTCTCACTAAGGAGCTGGGGAAGAAAAAGAAAAGTTAGATCTTTGTGGTATCATGAAAACTTTACTTGGGGAAGGAGGAATTTGTTCTGCAAAATCCAAGTGTATGCCTATGCTAATAAACGAAAAAAAAAACTGGCACGGAATCCAACTCGCATGGGCAGGCCTTATCCATACTATTAAAGCAGGCTGGCATCCACGCTGCTTGCTGAGATCGTCCTTGTCCCATTTTAACTCCTTAACCAAATCTAAGATTTGTTGGGGAGAGTGCTGATTCAGACCAAAATCATGCCAAGCAACTTTCCGACAATTTAGATGTGTCAAAAACGTAACTTCAATGCAAGGGTTAACTTGCTAATACAGGTATAAAAAGCTCTTGATGACTTTTCTCATTTCTATGACGATGGTACCTCTGGCTGTGTTGGTGTTTTGCTCCTGCCTGGGCTATTTAACTTCAGGCTGAATTGGAGCCATCACAAGACAAAGCCACAGGCTTCCCTATCATGTGAGTAGTGAATGAAGCTCATGAAGACATTTTTCCTATTTTCTTCTGTCCCAAGCCAATTCAGAACATGCAGAGAGATGCAAGATCTCAGCTACAGGACACTGCTAAGAGATATGAGGTGAGGTTGTCTATGGTGTTACCACCTGTCAAATAATTTTGGATATTATCCAAATAGTTTGGATTTAGTTATCTAAATTCTACTTAAATAATATCTTATTGGCCTGAATCCTCTACTTGGCTTGCATGGATGTACTACCTAGTCATAACCTCACCCATTCAAGCTGGACCAAAGAGAGAGCAGATCTCTTTTGTTTGTTTGAATAAATTCATCTTTTTATTCCTATGTTTTCATTGCAAGAGTTGAAATGAAAGGAAGGACTTTTTCTTTTCTTTTTTCTTTTCTTTTCTTTTTTCTTTTTCTTTTTTCTTTTCTTTTTCTTTTCTTTTCTTTTCCTTTCTATTTCTTATTTTTATTTTTATTTCTGGGAGATGGGAAATACTGAAGATATTATCAATGTTTCTGTCCTGGTAAGAGCTTCAAGTCAGGAAAACCAGAGTGCACTGTTGTGCCTTTACAAAGCACTATGAAGGGGGTCAAGTCCAGCACTAACCCATTATAGCATAATTCTGCCTATAATACTGACTCTTGGGTGACTGCTGGCTCCTTCTTCATCTTATCCCCACTCATGATCAGCCCTGTGAGTGTGATCATGAACATTAATATATCCTAACCCTTCAATGAAAAAGAAATATAAGTCATTATCTAAGGGAGACCCCAGATCAAGTCAGTGTTAGTGAAATGTGGTAGTACTGAATGCCCTAACCAGGATACGGGATTCACTGTGGCTACAAGCACTCAGACATTTAGGGCAGGATTCATTCCAGCTACCCAGAGGACACGTATCTACATCTCACTGCATCATCTCAGATTTGTTCTATGGTTAACAGAGGAAAAGCAGCACTTTCATGGCACATTTCATTTGACCTTGTTTTGCTATTGATTTTAGGCTGAGATGAGGTGATAAAAAGAGTCTTGCACTTCTACACAACAGGAACTTCCCTTGCAAAGTGGGGATGTAAAATGAATATGTGGACATCTTGGGGGAAAAAAAAAAAAAAAAAAAAAAGGAGTTTAAGAGAGACAGAAAGTGCCTGAAGTCTTGTCTTCCGCATGCTCATCCATATTTCACTTGCTGTGCAAAGAACCATACCCTCTCCACATTGTCGTAGGTCTCTGTGGATTTCAGATGCTTGGTGGCTTGACCTTCCTTTCCCCCAGTGATGCAGTGGGTCGTGATTATCCAGTGGCAATCACTGGTGCTAAAAAGAAGAGCACCTGAACCTGCTGCTGCCCTCCTGCAAGCATCAGGGCCATGGACCGGAACAAGGCAGGCACGGCACAGACTGAAAGGTCACGCTGATGCATCCTGAGCTCAGGAAACCTCATCTCCAGGCTGTCTTAGAAGGCTCACTAACCTTTGCTAATTTTCCACCCTGCTCCATATGCCTGTTTTCCTGTTGCTTGTGTTGTCTTAATTGTTTGGTTCCTTATGGTGGTGAATTTCTAGCAACTTACTTTCCCTTTCACTTTTTATTTCTAGGCAAACCATTTAACCTTTGGGGCTGATGGATTTTCAAGGAGGTTGTGTAGCTGCTGGATCTGAGATGTGCAGAAAGGTGAAAAGAGACTGGAGAAAGAAAGAGTCTAGAATCACCCAAAGATATGTGTTTTTCAAGGCTTTGAGAATCTGTACTTCTTCCTGCCATTGGCCTGTCCTTGTTTTACAAGTTTTTGATTCTTAACAAAATACCAGCAAGGACAATAATAATATATTAGACATTACTGTTAATTAAATAGCACAATGCGGAAATCTTCTTAAGGGATTATCTGTGATGGAACCTTGGGATTAACACTGTTTATGCTCAGAGGTTCATATGACAGGCCACCAAAGAAAAGTAGTGGGTAGGTAGTTTTCAAAACAAATTATATTATTTAATAAACATGTTTTTAATACTGCAGTTTAAGAAAACAGAATTATCAGCATCTGATTTTTCCAGCGATGGCTATAAATTCACTCACAGAAAAAAGCAAGATTAGTCACTGGTTAGAAAGAACTGAGAGCTAAAATCAATAATATGCTATTGCTCAGGCAAAATTATTCCAGTCCTGTACTTATTACGTCTTCCATATGTAGCCTTCTAATATTTTCTCCAGCTGGAAAGTCAGAATAATAACATCTATCAGTATTCCAGGAGAATGTATTGCTTTGGGTTATCTGCCTTCTACCTATGTGTATATAGATACTAGAACATGCTAGGTACCACGGTATTTAGTGCCCTGAATACACTCTTTTGCATTAAAAACACAATGTTTCTCACAGTGCTTTTCTCTCTTATCTTCTCCTCTGAGAAAAAGTACATAAATTGGGCCGCTGATTTAGTTGGATATTCTTTAATGTATCTATTTCTGAGTACTCGTGTTAGAGAAAGGAAATCAAATGTACGTGCTTCATTCTTGGAACTGAAAAAGTTGCTTGAATTATAAATCACCATTAAGAAAAAAAAAAATGGGGGGGGCATACATTGTATATTTAAGGCAAATATAGGACTTTTAGGGAGTGAAATTGAGATTAAAGGACTGGATTTGATGCTTTTCACAGAGCTTAATCTTAAAATGCAGGTTGCTGTCAAGAAGACCCAGCGGTGTCTGGGTGCTTACTCGTCTGACCTGCTGCTTTCCAGAGGCCAGCCACTGATAGGGCATGATGACCAGAGAGCCAGAAACAAGCAGCAAAAGAGTAGATGCTCAGGAAGAGTTATTAGAAGAAGCAATAGTATGATAAGGGAAGAGAGAAAAAATCATGGTGGAATTAGCAAGCAACAGTAATAACAGAAGGAAAAGTCAATAAATACGGCATTGATTTTCTGATGTTCTTTTATGTGTGCGTGTGTGCATGTGCAATGCTGCTAACTTGGATTTTTTAATCAATTGAACCAGTCTGTATTGGTTATGTATTTTTCTGCCTGAATAACTTTGCACTTTGAATATCTTAGCATCTGAGCTGTCCTTGCATATTATTTTATCCCTCATAAGGTTCAGCTGAAAGAGCAGAACTCAACCTTTACAACCGAGAAATCAGATGGAAATAAGAAAAGAATGGCTGCAACAATATTCAAAGGAGAAATAATTTCCCTTGTGCATCAAATTCATCAGTTTGGGTTGAATTTATAAAATAACTTTTCTCATGACTAACAAAAAGCTTGTGATCGTTTCTTTTGCTCTTCTTTCGCAGCCAATTGGGAGCTGAAGAGAAACAGAGTGAAAGAAGGTATTTTCTGAAGCTTAATGGAATCTTCCAGGAGGATTAACAATGAATTGAGAAGGAGGCAGCTCCGAAGCAGGGGCTTTCTCAAGTGTGCTTCTAGTATTCTATAGAAAATGTATGTGAACTTGACAGTCAGGCACAAAGACTCACTAATTAACACTGACCACAGAATAAAATTCAAAGAGAAAGGAAGAATCCAAAGATGAAGCGTAAATCTTGCTTGCTTATTTATACCTGTGCATAAAAACAGGTGGGATTTCACATTTTAAAGTACTGAAAGTTCCCTTTATAGTAGCTGTGTTACTTTTTTGTTTACATTCTTTTCTACTTCTCAGCACCCCTTTTTAAGGAAATAAATGAACCAGAGTTCCAGTGAAGCAATGTGAACTGGCACACCCTACCCATACAATATGAATACTTGCATAATTTGTATATTTACACTGGTCTGGTCCCATGGCCCTGCTAGTCACTGGAAAACAATTGTTCTCCGTGATTTCAGTAGATTTTAGCCAAGCTTGCTCATATGTTTGTTTAAAATGCCATGATCCAGCAGAACTGGTTCAGAGAGCAATCCGGTCTTCAGCTTGGTCTCCAGCGCTGTGGTGGCAAAGCCAACTGGTCTGACTGGGTCACCCCTGGCCATGAAAATGTGGGTTTAGCCTTCATGTGCCTCTATGCCAGGGAAAAAAAAAAAAAAAAAAAAAAAAAAAAAAAAAAAAAAAAAAAAAAAGCCCTGTTCCAAGTCTGCAGCATCCCACTCCATTTTTGTGCACGTTCAGCTCAGCGATGTAGATGTTGCTGTTGCTCTGTTGGATGATGAGTGTCCCGTGAAGTCAGTGCAGCACTCCCCTGATATTTTTATAAAGATAATCACTGGGATATCCTTAGGAACTGGAATCTCTCATGTTATATGACAGAAACAAACTGAAGAAAAGCCAAAATAAAACGAAGTTACACTGTAGGTATCTTGGAAATTCAATGCCTTCATTGATTACTGTATCTAGGCCTTCTTTACACCCAATGCTATTTCCTTTTGCCTTCTTTCAGGAGATATTTACGTATGTACAGATATGTATATGTATATGGGCTATAAATAAACATAAACTACCCCCACCATGTAAAGACAGGGACGATGCCAAGCTTTCATCAGAGACCAAGCAAGACAGAAGGAGCCTGCAAAATTCTGCTTGCTCACCTTTCTCACGGGCACCCATCCATGCCACAGTCAGCAGGAGCCCCCCAACCTCTCCCTGCTAATTGTGTGTTAATTAGAAAATATCAGGCAGCAATTCCCTCTGCATCAAAATCAGGCAGCAAGATGGAGTGGGTGGGGTATTTTTTTGTTTGTTTGTTTGTTTTTGGAGACTTCCTTGACTTTAATACCTGTGCAGGTGGCAGCTGCTGTTCTTTTTACCCCTTACAGGTATCACTTCCATCACCCCAACTGATTTGTTGTTGTCACTCCCAAAAGTGCCTTTGAAAACCAGAGGGAGAAAAAAAGAACATCTTTATGGTGGATTAAGGAGAACTTGGTACCCATACACAATTTTTGTCCAGCATCTCTTGGGGCCTGAAAGGACCCAGCCACTGGTGTCTAGGGGTGTAAAACCACTTGAAGAGCTCACCCCAAAAATGAGGATACGAGCAGGGAGGGGAGAAGTGTATCTTGGCGAGCTCCCTTACGCAAACAGTGACTGTGCTGTGGGAGGATTAGTCAGAGCCACTTCCAGGTGACAGATCTCCGAAGAATTCATTCACACTTGCAGGTATGATGCACACGAACCTCGGAGCTGGAAAGAACTGCATTTTTCATAAATAAGTACTGTGTATTACTCACCGATGTACTGTGATCCCCAGGTACTCTACGCCAGTCTTGTGCAGAAGGGAGAACAGTCATCCCGGGGTTGGCAAATTTGCATTCAAACCCCTTCTGTGTTGTCAGTGAACTTTGAAGCCTCTCTGTAACTCTCAGAAAGACATTTTGCTTCAATAGCAAGAAAGGTTGAAGGAACTTTTCCTCCCCCCCCGCCCCCCATCCAATAGGTCTTAGCACAGATAAAATCAAAGTTAGGTGTTGTTTTCTTTAAATAAAATATTTTAAAGTTTGCAGTTTGGTTTGATACCAAGCAATACACTTTCCTGTAGAGTGCTTGCTTAAAACAATCAATAAAAAAAAAAAAAAAGGAAAGGGAATAAAGATCATGTTTACTGAATTTCTTCAGTAAACTTCCTTTGTTCAAACTCCACGCTCAGCATTAAAGCAGAGACTGGATATTCACTCAGGTCTTCTAAATGCTGGTAGAGTTCCTATCCCATGCTGGAGTAAATTTCTTCCTTATCTTAACACTGATATTGTTCTTTTTTGCATGGTATGTTTACACCACGTGTAGATGAAGACCATATTTTGTAGCTGTGTGTGCCACCCAGCAGGTTATGAAGCCTCTCCTTTGCTATCCCCACTTCAGTGAATATTCGCACGTTCCCATGCAGAGCACAACAGCATCAGTAGGCAGAAGCCTTGCAGTGTCCCGTGTGAAGCATTTTTCTTCTTGAGGGACAGCTTTCCTTCATCAACAGAGGGGAATTTAACCCACAGCATGGTTCACCGAGCAGTTACAGCCCACAAGGGCAGTTGCAGAGGGTTTCTTCCAGGTACAAAACAGTGATTAAACAAAAGTCCGTTGAAATATTTAGCCAAAATCATGTAACAAATTTATTGCTGTAGCAACCTGGGGATACTCAACGTCACGGACAGGCAGAAGGAAAACTCCAACCAGCTTTTGTTCCCTTCCCCCAAGCCGATAGGAACCCAGCAATGTATGTACAGCATTAAGAGGTGCTATCAAGGCTATTACTCCTGGCTAACCACTTCAGTGCTGAGATTAGCACAGAGAATTTCCCAGACACAGCAGGGGTGGCACAGAGGACCTTGTTTGTGTTTAGAAAGCTGTAGAATTTCTTTGCTGACTTGAATGAACTTTAGAAAGAGACCGAGCAGACAGAAGGATAAACAGAGTGCATGTGAATAGATGTCTCCATCTGCATATTGATTGTCTTTGGGTAGAATCCATCACTGTCTTCCAACACCTTCTTTTCAGTGGGAAACAATGCATCCTTCAGGCCAAAAATTTCTTTGGGAACTTAATGATTGCCTGTTTCAGCAAAGAAGAGAATTTATTTGCTCTAAGTTGTCCTTTCCACTCCCACAGCATCTTCTCCACACTCTCAGGGGCTGTGTTTCCGCTTGACCCGGAGCTCAAATTAAGTTCTCAAATCTCAACAGCTTTTGAGGGACAAAAACAGCAAACAAATGTAAGCAGAAAATCAGCAGGAGAAACTGGCTCTCAAAGAGACAATTACTTGGTGACTAATTGATGGATAGAAGCATGAAATTTGCTTGCACAGTGGTAAGATTCCAGCCATCAGTTCATCAGTCACATCTTCCCCCTGGGAAAGACCCAGGTCCTATCACCACTGCCTCCCCAAATGCCACATCTCCAGGATCCAAACCAACGGGCCACCAGTCTTCATGCCCTACCAAAAGTGGTTGCTGACTGGGATGTCAGGAAAAGTGTCTTTGTTACCAGACCATTTCTGATTTTCAGCAGGTTTCTTCTTTCAACTTAGGCTCTGTGAGGTGGATGGGCTGTTCCACCACCAAACTGATTTGTGAGATGAAAAAAAAAAATAAAAATAAAAATAAATCATGGCCTTGGGAACTTCAGGCACGCTCATAATGAGCCTCAAGACTCTCTAGATAGATTTGCAAACACCAGATCATATTTCACAACCACCTGAACTTCAATTTCCAAACTCGGTGAAGTTTAATACAGTTCCAACCTGTCTTTTATTTCTTTAATCAAAATGAGGCTGATATAAAAAACAATTCACCACTAATAACCTCAAATTTTGTCAGAACTACTTCAATGAGAGTCTGAGCAAGAGCAGATAAAAGCTTTAGGGCTTGGTCCAATATTGGATGGGATCACATCATCCATCAGTATAATGCAGCCCTTTGGGATGGAGCATGATTCATTATTTGTAATTTGAGAGTATTCAATAGCTCCTAATGAGACCAGGCTCTTATAGAGAGATTTCCTAGGTCTGGCCAGCACACTGGGTTGTAATCAATTAGTATTTTTTGCAAAGTATCAAAAAAAAGTTTGGGATGAAATATCCAAGTTTGCAGGGTCTTTGGTCAACATTGATCATTGGCAGCCAGGAGAGTGCAGAGGAAACATATCTACTTTAAGACAACATCTTGTAACAGTAAGGGTCACATTTTGGTAGATGGAGCTCTCACAGTGAAGATTCAGTGATATATTTTCCATATTCTTATTATTAATAAGAATGAGATGCTTTTTCATTGCTTATTTATATACAATTCTAACAGCTGAGAAATACAGGGAGAGACGCTCCTTTCAGTGATGCACTGCAGGTGCTATGATTTGAGATCTGCAACCCTCAAGTAAGGCCCAGTTTTACATACGTGGTGTTTGATTTGCGGGTTCAAAGGTTCTGAACAGCTTCACCTGTTAAAACATTATCCAAATACGAAGGATGGACTGTGTGCTGGGCATGAGGGAGTACGTAGAACCTTGAGCACATCTCCAATTGTCTTTTATAATCCTGGAGATGCTGCAAATGGTTGTGTAAAGAGGTGGTACGAAACTGATGGTGTGTGAAGGGTAAGACTGATTGTCTATAGTCCAGTGAGATTTAAATTAGACCAATAAATACATTGCAGGCTTGCAGCATCTCCTTCAGTAGTTGCAAGTGCTTCAGGGATGGTGCTTGATTTACTGTGCATTTTGGAGGCCTCACGCACACTGCTGAGACATACAAAATACCAGAGGAAGAATCTGAGAAGTCTTTGAGGGATTGAAGTGTCTGAATTGCCATTAACCAAGAGAAAAATGGGAAATGCAAACCCCAGTGGTAGCTTTCCAATCTCAGTAAGTGCAAATCTCTCATTGTTTTGCAAACTAGTGACATTAAATCAGCAATTTCATCTCCGTGAAGTACCACCCAACACTGCACAGGACACATGGGTAAGTTGTCTCCATGGGACACAAGGAAATGCGGAAGGACAAGGGAGGAGAGGACATTTGTTAGAGCTGGATTTTTATTGACAGGCTTTTTGAAGGGACTCATGACTTTCTCTTTCCTTTCTTTTCTTAAAGTTCCCTGTCTGGCCTTGTCACTCTACATCTCAAAAACATAAAAAATAGTAAACAAGGCCCTCTGCCCTTTGGCCTAGGGAGATACAGTGATTCTTAGCTGAAGATATTTCCTGTTCAAAATCTCAAAGCCCTAGGAATCCATGTAAGAAGAGCAGAAGTAATAGGATCAGGAGATGTTGCCTATAGTCAACAGCAGTACTGTGGGCAGCTGACACCTCCTGGTCAGGGTGCTCAATATGAAACGATGAAATCATATAGCCCATGAAAAATGCCTGATTGGTGGTTAAGCAGCGGTCACTGTTGAAACAACAGGGTATTTGACATCTTTGCCACACCATTCATTCTAATCCAGTTCTTCTATTTATTATCCCCATCTCCTTCCATCGCTACCTGTTACTTTACAGTTAGTAGCTACATCTGTATTCTTCTGTTTGGTGACATTTTCTGGCACTGAGATTGCCATGCACAGAATGATCCACGTCCATAATATTTCTCTCCACCATTTAAAACAAGGCAGCCACTTTCAAACTGTGATTGGGTTTGGTCCTTGGCCCAGGGTGAGTCCCAGCTCATGCTTGTTAAGTGAGCTATTTGGCTGAGGAGGATTCTAGAAATCCAATGAGTTAAAAAGAAAATCAAGTTCCAGCCTCCAGCAACATTTCCTGACACTTTTTAATTCACATTTGTAGACAAAGCCAGCGTGAAACAGGTCATGGTTTAACAGCAGTTCTGTTTATAAAGGCCAAGCAGATGATTACTGGTATGAAATGTGTGGAAACGTTACAGTGTGCATCACGCATTACAAATACTTTGAGAGGAGGTTTCTCAGACGGTTCTAGGAGACCTGCCAATTTGCATATTAGTTAACCATTTATTCAACTGTCGGCAGTGACATGTCGACCCTTTAAACTGATAAAAGAGACAACGTATTTCCTTCTTTGCACTGCTAAACAGGATGCAAAGGCTCCAATGTGTGCTTTTAAGTAATTTAACATCTTCAACACAGTGGCCTTGCACAAATCATCTGTGGGAAAGCTGAAGTCCTGTCCCCACCACCAGAAAACCAGCTCAACCCAGTTGTCTACCGACTGTGCATCATTTCTCTGAGAAATTTTCATTGCTTTATCTAAAGCCCAATGAGAAACTTGGGTCAGCTGAAGCAGGTTATCTGGATATTTTGTACAGACTACAGGGGCACTGCTATTCATTTCATGGAGGTGTACAGAGCTGGATTTCAGAGGAACCCTCATGACAGGGAGGAGAAATCTGTCTTTAATGGTAGAAGAGATTGCACAAGGACTTGATTCATGGAGGTGAGATTAGGAAGTAGGGGTGGTAGTTGGATGAAGAGTGGGAATATTAGTGAGACCCCTCTACTCAGCATTGGTGAGGCCACATCTGGAGTACTGGGCCCAGGATGACTATGGGATGCAAGTCCTAGGCTACCTCAGCCTCAACAGGCATTACAGCAGTACAAAACATCTTCAAAGACAGGGCTAGGGGCATGGGCTTTCAGATTCAACCTTATGTTTCCCTGTCAGAAGGGATAAAATTAGAAATAGCTTTGTTTGGTTCATTAGCTATGTCTCTAGATCTCTAGTGGTAGGGAACATTCCTCACTAATGAACAAGAGGAGGGTCAGGGACATAAGCAGGACATTTTTTCCCGTATTCTCTCTTTAACGTTCTCCTCTGGCATTCACGAAGGTGGCACCTGAGTGTCTTGCAAGCATTAATGAATCTCCTCACGTCTCTTGGTTGTATTTACTGTGCATGACTTATTAAATACAATCCAGGCCATGGGAATCTAAGAGGAATTCAAAGACCCATTTGTACTGCAGCACAGTCACTTCTGTTCTATTCAGTCCTCCTGGGCACAGTTGGAGACATGAGAATTACCCATTTAAGTGTAATAAAATCAAACCCGTGTAAGCTATTACTTGCTATTAAAGCTTTATGCAATGTGCAGTAAGGAAGAAAGCAAGGTTCCTGTTCTTTTCTTTTCAACCTGCAATAAAGACATGTATGAAGTACTTTGAATAGTTCCAGTGAAAATCCTGAGGAAAACAGGTCATGAGGAGTTCTCCAGAGGGTGGCAAAGGGCCTCTTATGTAAGCTGTATTTCCCACTTGCTTCCTGGTAAAAACTGAGCTATTTCCCATCTGGTTGTCACTTGGTGTGGAACGGTTCCTTTTGCAAAGCCAGCCACATCTTGGTCTCTCATTCACCCTGGTGGTGAGGATATATGCAGTAAGCACAACAGGACGATTCACAGAAGGGAAAGAAAGCCCAGAGGAATTCATTCACCTCACTCAGCTCTCATCATGGGGCAGTGTATTGGGCTTACATGAAAAGGTTTTGGTAGCAGGGGGCTGCAGGGGTGGCCTGTGTGAGAAGAACCCAGAAGCTGCCCCATGTTAGGTAAGGGACTGTTTCAGCCAGCTCCAAAGGGGCCTGCTGCTGGCCCGAGACGAGCCAATAAGCGATGCTGTTTGTGCCTCTGTGAGAGCAGATTTAAGAAAGGAAAAAAAAAAAAAAATACTGCAGAACACAAGCTGGGAGAGAGGCAGGAGTGAGAAGCAGCCCTGCAGCCCCCAAGGCCAGTGCAGCAGGGGGGCAGGAGGTGCTCCAGGCACGCAGCTGCAGTTCCCCTGCGGCCTGTGGAGAGGCCCCTGGTGGAGCAGGCTGTCCCCCTGCAGCCCCTGGGTCCCACATGGAGCAGATCTCCACGCTGCAGCCCGTGGAGGAGCCCCCGGTGGAGCAGGTGGATGTGGCCTGGAGGAGGCTGCGGCCCATGGAGAGCCCCCGCAGGAGCAGGCCCCAGGCTGGAGCTGCAGCCCGTGGAGAGGAGCCCACGCAGGAGCAGGGGGCTGGGGGGAGCTGCCGCCCGTGGGGGACCCGTGCTGGAGCAGTTTGCTCCTGGGGGATGGACCCCGTGGGACAGAGCCGTGTGGGAGCAGTTCCTGAAGAGGTGCTGCCTGTGGGCAGCCCACACTGTGACGGAGCAGCAGAGGCAGAGCATCAGGGCCTGACCACAGCCCCCATTCCCCCGTTCCCCTGCACCGCTCCGGGGGAGGAGGTGGAATAAGGTGCTGGGGGGAAGGTGTTTTTAGTTTGTTTTTTGTTTGTTTGTTTCTCACTGCTCTAGCTTGTTAGTAATAGGTAATAAATTTTATTAATCTCCCTATTCTGAGTCTGCTTGGCCCGTGACGAGAATTGTTAATTGATCTCCTTGTCCTGATCTCAACCCTTAAGCCCTTTTCATGGTATTTTCTCCCCCCTTTCCATCTGAGGATGGGGAGTGAGAGAGTGGTTGTGGCAGAGTTCAGCTGCCCAGCTGGGTGAAACCACCACAGACAGCCTGCAGTGGGAGGTGATCTGGTGTGAGCCTCTGAAACCTTCTCCCATTTAACATTTTGGCCATACTCCCCAGGTGGACTCTTTGTCCCTTACCCCAGCTTCTCACTGTTCTGCACCCTTCACTTTTCCTGCTAAAGAAAATCCTTCCCAAAAGACTTGTTTATTGTCCTGTTGACTCCTTGTGACCCATCCTTACTCTGTCTGTTCCCAGGTGTTGCTCCACACAGCTCCCACCCTGTGAAGCTGAAGGCAGCCCATCAGCACCATCAGCTCAGGGACAACCATGTTGACAAAAACAAGGCGGTGAAGACCTCCAACCTTACTTTCCTCCAGCCCTGCAGCCGTGGGCTTGGACACCAGAGCTTGGATGCTGAAAGAGCATCTGAGGAACGAACGCATCACTCGACCTTTGCAGGGACACTACACCCATGCAAGTGATACGGATGAGCCATTTGAGCTCTGAAAATATGTGATGCTTTTGGTTTTCTAAGGAAATTTCAAAAATAATTTTGTTTTCAAAGTCGGGGATGAAATCAAAAAGATTAACTAACATTAATACTTCCCTGGGCCACTGTGTATCATTCAATTCATCTCACTACGGAAAAGTTCACATCTCAAGTGTGTTTTTCTCAATGAGAGAAAAAGTAGCTTTATTCTGGAATCAATTCTTAGGGAAAATATATATATTTATATATATATTTTTTCCCTTATTAAAAAAAGAATAGAGCTTTCCCTGACCAATTAAGGAAATGTACATTTTCCACTGAGGCGGAAGAGCTTTTTTTGGCATTTTTATACCACTGAAGAAGCCATTGTTGTTCTACTGTGTGCTTAACTTTCTTCACAATGAAGATAATTATAAATATATGTACTGTTATAAATAAGCATATAGGGATCTATATTTTTCTAAATCTGTGTATATGTTCCTTACATTATATCCTAGATAAAGCTGGAGTGGTGGCGTAATACATATAATGGGATGAGTTAAATGTCAGCACAGAGTGGGCGAATCTGGTGTTATTCCAAACATTCTAGCAGGGTAGAAAATTTCAAAAATTCACTGATGAATAAAAGCAAGTGGCTTCAAAGAGTGTTTTCTCCTTTTTAGGAAGTTCTGTTCCTGAAGGCTTTGAAGGTTCAATGTAAAAGAAATTCACAAGTAATCTCCATTTCCCCTATTAATTACTTCCAAGGAACTGCCAGTTTTAGAAACATTTTACCCATCCTCTTCTGGAGGTCTCCTTATTGGATTCCACAAATAGTCTTGCCAAGAAGTAGCATCACTGTTTTCAATGGAGTTTCAGTGAATACCAAAAAGATCTAGCACAACAGTGAATCAGTCCAGGAATTCCAGCTCTCTTCCCAGTCTTTAGAGTTTTTATGCTCAGACCTCAGTATCTTCATTTGCTGAACTTTTTCTCTTGCAGGTGACTTGGGCTTTGCATTTTCCAGCCCTCCCTAAATCACAAAGACCTTTTCAAGAAAAGGGGCTCCTTTGGCATAACTCATGGGATTCATGGAGATGACTGTGTGCCACAGCTCAAACAGCTTTTCCACCAAAAGCCATTGCTTACTTCTGCTCTTGGCAACAGAGATCAGACTGTGCTGTGGCACTCAGGAGAAAGCATGAAGAAAAGGTCAAGGAGGCTAATTTGTAATTAAAGGGATGTAATTAAAGGGATGAGTCATTCCACAAGTGAGCTGTGAACCTTAGCTCATCTCTTATCTATGCACACACACTGATGTCTGCTAGGAGCAAAGGGATGGGGACTTGCTTCATTTGAATGTTAAACATCTGTCTGTTTTCTAGAAAAACAGACCCTTTAGATTTCACTGCCCACAAGGAGCCTTGCAGACAGTCCCTGCAAACCAGATCTACCTAGAGACATTCTTTCCTCCCAGTGTAATCACTTCTTCGTGTCACATTTCTTCTAAGAGTCATTTACCAAAAAAGCAAAAGAGTTTTCCTGACAAAAGCACATCTGGGAACCTGTTGGGAGAGGTGCACTGGAAGTTCTCAGTTCAGAAAAGCAGTCATTGCAACACAGTGAACGAGCAGAGCAACAATGTGGAGGTGGGAGGAAGATCACAGCCCTAGGGATATAAAGATATGATTAAGTGCAGGGTGAGAGAGAAATGATTTACTCTTCAAGGTTTGGCTGACAGTGAGAAGGAAGAGATGAAGCCATTTGGAACAAGAAGAAAAGTCTTCTGAGGATCACTGCTGCCTTCTCTCCTTTCAGAGATCCTCCTATGACTAAGCAGAACTGGGTTTGGATGAAGAAACCAAAGATCTTTTTGCTGACAAGACCATTTTCTGGCATCTGGTGCAACCTGAGATTCTCAAGGACAGCTGAGACTCTTATAAGAGACTGGTTCAACACTGGATCCATGGGAAACCCTGTCCGTCTACAGCAGGAGTCCTCATGGAACATGAGGGACAGCACCTCTCAGCTGTATCTGCATGATGGTGTGCAGATGTCTCTCCATCTCAGTTGGTGTCAAAGTGCCCATTACCATCAGCAAAAACCTGCACAGCAGCATCAGCTTTGTCAGCCTTCAAACTGGACAAAGACATTTGTTTTAGAATAAGAAAACTTTCCTAAATGTCACTGGTAAGTCCACAGAGAGGCCTTTACAGAAGGCACACATATACTCAGATGAATTCCTCCTAATGCTTCCTTCTTCTTTTTTATTTTCCTTTCATGTCAAAGTTTGAATGTCAAGTAAGAGGAACAAAGTGAAACAAATACCTGTGCTATGGGATGTAAAATCTTCCCAATTGTTCAGCAAATAAAGCTTGGATTAGAAGTGTCCCCTCTAGCAAAGATTTATTGGGAGCTGAAGCCATCATCAGGAAAGCTAAAATGAAGCACAGATGCCACTGTGCAGGATACAGATACAGGATACAGTTAAACTTGATGGTCTTGGGATCTTTTTCAACCTAGATGAAAATGAAAAATATGATCTAGCAAATTAAAGCAGCTAGCTCCGTGGCTGGAATGGGGTACCCAGCCCCCAGAGGACCCGGGTGAAAGCTCCCTGTGGTGACATATTCAGAAGAAAGCAGAAATGAAGTTGACAGGTTCTGGCAAATCTCAAGAGCTTAAAGAACATGTGGGCCTCCTCACACCTTGAAAGAAAATCTACTTTCATCTCTGCTTTTAACTAGTGATGCCAAACCAAAAAAATGAAGCGATTTCTGGGCAGATGCACATTTATTCTGTCACCAAAACCTGGATGGAGAGGTAGAAATAGCAACCTTGTAAGCCCTTGACACAAAATCAACACAAGTCTTTCTGTCAGGACCCGCTGTTTATGGGCATAGCATATTTTTTTCATAGGACAACTGAAAGCTTGCCCCAGGCCTGCAAAGCATGGCCAGTCCTGCTAGATACCTGGTTATTTTAAATTTCACAGCCTTTCTGAATTCATCAGCTGGATCCTCTGATGGCC
Organism: Stictonetta naevosa; assembly: GCA_011074415.1. Lineage (NCBI taxonomy): Eukaryota > Metazoa > Chordata > Aves > Anseriformes > Anatidae > Stictonetta > Stictonetta naevosa. Next base: position 153,779,060 of record CM021698.1, read on the forward strand.
TGAGAAGGAGCTCCATTCCTTCCAGGAGTGGCTACGTCAGGTGGCTGGGTGAACACTGTGGAAATCTAGGAGAAGGAGAAGAAATCTGCTAGCAAGGCACATTTGGAGTCAGTTTATTTAACACATCAGGAGAAGCTTGTCAGCTGTTGATGCCAGCAAGTAGAATAACCCCTGTAACACAAACGATGGCTTTCCTCCCTCAGTCTAATGACATACTCTTCAAGCCCATTCAAGAGGTATAAGCTATCTGGTTGTTATATCATCTTTTTCTGTAAAGCTCTCGTTTCCATTGGTTTGTCCTGGAGCTTGTGAGGACAAATGAAAAGCAAAAGCAGATTGATGTGGCTGAGCGAGTTCTCCAGAGCTAATATCGTCCAACAGAATTTTGGCTGACTCATCTAATTAGAAAGGAAGGAGATACTTCTACTAATGGCAATATACACACATGCCTATATATAAACACATATATATGTCTGTGAAAGGAAGCAGCTCTTATTTCTAATTAACTGCCTGACTCTCCTGGCTGTGCTCCAGGTTGAGCTGACAGATGGTGACAAGCCACTCTGCTCTATCCTCCCTGTGTTAATGTCCTAACCAGAAGCAAATGCTTCCTCCATTCAATACAGAATTGCCTGAAACCCACAGCCAGCCTTTCTGCTGTGTTTTTCATTAAGTCATGAATATCTGAATTTTGGTTCATTAATGCAGAGGTTGTTGAAGGTCTCCAGTGCAATTAATTCCTCAACTGGCAGCCGATTTCTCTGTTAAAGCTAAATTGGGACTGACTTGTGGTGGAAGGTTATGAAGAACAGTATGAAAGGAAAACTGCAAAGCAAAGTCCCTGGTGAGCATACCCGCATCTCCACCCTAAGCTCCGTGAGCAGAGGACAAGAAGGAAGTTATTTCTCTCTCACTATGAGCTCCTTGTCTTCTCCTCTCAGTAACAGCACTGACTCCCAGCAGGTCAGCACAGAGATGCTCCTTGATTCAGCCCTGGATCACAGTCGACAAGATGGTTGGAATTGACTTCAGCATGAAATTACAAGTCTCTTCCCCTGAAAACACTGAGTGCAAAAACTAGAATACAAACCCCTTCTGTCCTGCTCATTTACTCTCCTGCTGAACACGCAGCAAAACTGTAAGGCTCTGATTCAAAGCAGCAGCTAAGGACTGTTGGATCATAACATCACACCACAATTTATGCTTGAAAGGACCTGAGGAGGGCATTTAGTCCCACCCCCTGCTCCAAGCAGGGCCAGATATGTGTCTAGTGGTTGATGATATACATGAAAGAGCATTGAAGATAAGGAAGATAAGCCTGGATTATCAAGACTAATTTCTTCATTGAACCATCATGTGGATAAAAGTTTGGAAAGGATGAAAAGGCGCATTTCAACCATGCAGCGAGGCACAGATACCTGAGCTAATGCTAACCGAGATAAAACTGGAACTGGAACCAGTATGTGCCTACATTTTATCTTCTACATGGACATCAGAGGGAGAAGTTGTTATCTCAAGTAGACCTGTTAGCATGGTTGGAGCTGCCCTCCCATTCTTTGGATCAGGTCTTGCACTACTATTTTATGATACACCAAGTAAGAAAGGTACAGCACAAATATGTTAGCATGAACTAAGGAATTGTTCCCACTATAGAAGCATCAAAACAAAGTAGGGAAATCCCAGGGTCCACAGACTCAGCTTCAAGACTCTCAGTTTTATTCTCAGCTTTGTTACTACCAATGGGATGACCTTAGGCATTTTTTTACCTATTTCTCAATTTCCCAGAGTATATAATGGAGAATAATTACACTAGATTTGCTTCTTTTCTGTCCCTCTATCCTGCAGGGTAATGACCTTATCACTTACTGGCCCTACCAACACACCTGCTTGCTCCGCAAGTATAAGATGCCTTTCCTTTCAAATTATCTCACCAATTAACACCAGGAAGATAACTCGGAGTAATTTTGCTCTCAGCTGTTCTTATGTTCAAGCCTGCTGCTTCTGTTTCAGACCTGATGAAGGGCTTCTGTGCCTGAGAGCTCAACAGTGTTCTCCAGCTGCATCTGTCAGACTCAGAAACAATATTCCCTTCCCCTGTGAGCCTCACCTCCTCACCAAAATGATTTGGGATAAACTGCTGAGTAATTCTAAATAAGACTAGCTATGATTACATGGCCCTGTGCAGCTGACCTATAATCAATAACTATTGAAAATTTTTGCAGACAGAGCATTTAAGTATCTGAGATCACAAAGAATGAGAGGAGGTCCAAGACCACATTCAATAATTGCCCCTTCTCAATCCTCCTTGTTCTGATCTCTATAACCTGTCTGTGCCACGGGTATTGCAGAATTATCAGTACATATACAACCCCACTGGCCCCTTTTTCACCTTTCTTATTTGTTCTCCCGACCTTCAGTGGGCTAGGATGAGGCAAATGTGGTCCCCTACCCCTTTATATACATTATTCAGCGGCCAGAAGACCAAACAAAGCTGAGATACTACAACTCAAGCCAGTCCATCCAAGTGGCATAATTGGGAAATCCAGGAACATCTTATCCAGAGATGCTACATATCCAGTAGGTTTTGCTCAGCTGTGGAGCAGGTATTGATCAGGCTGATACCTGTGTTTTCTACCTGACAGTTCTTAGAGCAATGAACAAAAGAAAGCAAAAGCCAAAGCAAAAATAAGGAAGAATAATCCACCTGACTGATTTACAAGATTTCCTATTTTAAGATCTTGCTGTTGTCACGCCTTTGTGCTTTCTTAACTCCTTTATTGAGTGTCTTCATTTTCAGGGGCTTTGGCAGGAGCAGATCAGCTGGAAGACTCCTAGGGGAACACTTTCACACAAGTGAACTGCCTGGATTTACCCCAGAGCCTCTCTGAGACAAGTTATGCTCACCCAGCCTACGAAAAGAAGCATGCTGGCAAAGCAAGAGGGGTGATTCTCCAGTCAGCCCTGGGATCCACTCCGTGCAACTGAGACATGCACTCTCAGCAGTGCGAGCTGGTATCTGACAGCATTACTCTCCACCAACGATTTGTGAGCTTCCTGCCCAACCTCTATAAATGTATAACATACATTGCACCAGAGTCACAATAACTGCAATGCAAAGGGAGAAGACAGATGTTAAGTGAGTACAGAAGGGAAGGGAGCAGGTGGACGTTTAGTGCAAAGCTGCTGACTGCTGTCTGCTGCTGTCACTAGGCCAAAGGCAAGTTCTACCATAGGTAAAAAATGTTCACATCTTTGTTAGGAAACTCTGACCTCTGCCAGTTAACTCCCTGAGCCCTTGCTCAAGGTCTGATGGGGAGCTGGTTGTGCTCCTGCTCAGTTCCTGCCACTTTTGTTTCCTTGGACCTGCTGCCTGGTGAGATCCAAGCTGCTCCTACTGACTTCAGGAACTAGGATAGGAAAAAATCAAAGGCAGTGCAAGCGGAAATGTGCTTTTCAAACACTTGTCTGCCCTGCTGAAAGGCAAGAGGGCTCCCATGTCATGGGAGCAACCACTCAGTCTGCAGCAATGCATGTGATGAGCTCATCAGTCCCCAAGGAGGCTTTGAGGAAAAACAAATTCTGTTTGTGAGAGTGCTGTCAGCCACTGCAAAGCACCTTTCCTGCAAGAGTCAGGCCTATCAATTCCTCACGCATCAGCCTACGAAAGCAATGCGAGAGAAAACTCTGCAAGGGGCTGTGGAGACAGGATTTCCCTGCAGGACTGACCCTTGCTGACAGATGCTGCTGTGGGCTGTCCTTCCCCTGCACAGGCAATGGTCTTGGCACTGCACACATGGGGTGGGCAGCGCTCTGCTGGACTTCCTCACCCTTCCCTGACACCCTCATCCACATGCTTAACATCCCTTGGCTCTTTGCTCTTCGATGAACCAGGACCAAATATGAGCTGATTTTCCAGACCCACCAGCACTTCTGCATGCACCAGGGATGAGAATCAGCTTTCCGAAGACCCACACATTTGTTAAAAAGACAGTGGCTGTTGCAGGGGATGTGTGCGCTGTCTTTACTGTCTTTTCATTCATTAAACCCTGAAAATAAGGAGACAATGGAAAGTAAACTCTCACTGAGATTAAATCTCTCTATATAATTATCAATCCCTGTCTCTCTGGGTCTTGGATGGATAAACTAGGTGCTATCCAACTGGACTCTCCCAACATCACAGCTCCATTTCTCCTTGCTATCCTTCTGACACAGTTCAAGGTAGAGTGATCCAGAAGGAAAATCCCACCACTCTTACTTCCTTCAGCCCTAATAATACCACTGCCTTTATTGCTCTCCATACCTGTTTTCCACGTACAGACATGCAGACAACCCTGCTCATTCCCTCCACTGCGAAAGCAGTCTGGCAAAAAGCACACTCATCACTCCACCTTTAATTAATGCCTGCTGCCTGAAAGCTACAGTGCTGGTGACTGTCTTTGAAGAGCTCCCAGTTTTGTCACAAGGTTTATAGCTCATGTCTATGATTTAGGTAGGACACATGCTCCCAGCTGCTGCCATAAAAGCCACATGAGGGCTGAAAGAAAAGCAACACTGCTTTCAACACAAGTCACCTGGCAAGTGCTCTGGGCCAAAGTCTCTACAGAGAGCCTGGACACTGCCTCTCCTCTATATCATTACAGCAGCAGGCAATGCTTTCGGTAAAATCCCCAAAGGATGGTGAAGCAAATAATGCCCTGACCCTGGGCTTTCACTCTTTCAGTTTCAACCAACTTTCCTGAAGTCATGCATGTTAATAGAAGCAGGAATCAGATATGTCCTGCCCCAGAACCTGCCTGCCAGACAAAGCAGCAATAACAGCATTGTCAAAAACAGACAGAAATAAACTGAAGAAAAAGCAAAATTGGTAATCTAGGAGGGCAAAAGCCACCTTCTCAGGAGAGAAGCAGGAGTAAAGAAACATGGTTTGACTCAGGGGAAGGTTGTGTAACACCGTCCTTCTTGGTTGAGGTACTAGGAACTACACAATCACATTTTTTAGGGGAAAGGAATGCCTTGAGGAGGAATACTTGCAGCTAAGCTGCAACTTTTTCATCAGCAAAAGTTGGATATCAGCCTTATCAGGCAGTAAAGGAGATAGAAATTTGTCTTTGGACAATCCATTACTCAAAAAGATAATCAGGTTCTCCAAGAAGATGCTCAAAGCATTTCCCAAGCTCAATGCGAAGCCTTCCTGGATCCTGTGGGAAATTTGGGTGGATTTCTGTATCTGGCAGGGCTTAGGTGGGAATAGCTAATTTCTTCCTTCATTTTACTATGTCTCAATTGCCTTTAAACAGCTTTAAATAATCTCATGGTTAGGTTTAAACTGAGCAGTGATTTTGATGATTGCAGCCTTGGAGTTAAGTACTACTGGTTTATGATCTTCAACAAACTTCAGTTAGGTACTACTAGTTTACGAACTTCAACAATTCTATATTTTACCTGCATTTCCTCATCCTACAGAGGAAGCCTCAGGTCAGATTTTAAGACTTATCTACCAATGGGAGTTTGGTAGATGAGTGTATCAAATGTTCTGAAACTCAGGGACACAAGGAACATCTGCTAGAAAATGGCAAGCAAAAGGTTTCCCTCAGGTGAAAAACAAAAATGAAAAAGTCCCCTTTGCAGAGACATTCACAAACATTTATTCTACCATAGAAATGGTACAAACCGTTTTGTGTTTATTTTGTTACTTTCTTCTAAATATTTTGGCAAATTTGACATGGATTTGTAGTTTCTGCCAGTGAGTTGGGTTTTGAAAGCCAGGATGAGTTGGCAGACAGGAGAAATAACTAGGGGAAGAAGCAGCAAAACCAACCCCATAAGCCCCTAGTTGGGAAATATTTAACCTATTGGAGAAGAAAACTGCCGTCCCATAAAGAACTCCTTACAGATTAGCAGTGGTGGAAGAGACTTGGAGCCTTACAAGACAGGTGGTTAAAATCCTTGTAGGTTGGCTGCCAAGACCTCTTTAGAAATCTCCTCCTCTTTGCTGTCTTCCAGACATAGAAAGTGCCCATTTCACTGAGCTTGACTTGAGAAACTTGCTGGTCAGTAGCAAGAAAATGCCATCCCCTTTGCCAGCAGCAGCAATTACATCCATAGATGTACCCATGAAGAGCCATGGCTGAAAACACCAAAAAGTTGAAACATGGGTGGCTGGTGAGGAACAGGGATAGAAGGGTTTTCTAAGGAGAGCTAAACCCTCAAACATCCCCTACTTCCCATCCCTCCACGAGGCTATCTTATGAGCTCTGTTTCTTGGGTAGGACAGAAGGATCTTGAGGGAAAACGTCTGAGGCAGCATCCAGCTGAAGAATGGGTATTTTTGAATTTATGAGTGCTTTCAAACAGCTTTAATCAGGAGTTCATTCAAATAAAGAAGCAGCATCTTTCACTTAAATGGGACCATCCAGGAAAGATAAAGTAACATTTACAGAGGTGCCTACTGGTGCTGAATGTCTTCATTAGCAATTACCCTATCTGAGATACTTCATAAAGGTTGCGTTCTCAGCAGATGTGAGCTCAAGGACTTTAAGTGCCACAAGTTACAAATCCTTCTCAAAAATGTGGAGACCTCAGCAGTCAGAAGAGTTGTCTTTGTGGAGCTGTGAAGCAGGGCTAAGGAGAGTGTTACTATTATAAGCCAGTGGCTGCACTTCACAAATCCAAAGTTGATAATGATGTACCTATTAAAAGCTGTTTGGCTCCTGATATTAGTCAGCTCTTCGATACTTCCCATGCTGAGGTGCCTGAAGAAGGCAAGTGCCTCTTTAGCACTCTACCCACCACAGCTGGACCTGAAGGGAATGCTTTGGATGCCCGCGTATATCTCAAACACTTAGAAATTATTTCCTACATTTCAATGGGCTTCTTGAGAGTGATTTTCTGACTGGAAAGGTTATGTCAGTGTGCATCTCTCCATGGCAGGAGCACAGTGGAAGAGGTCAGCAAACACCATTCCCATCTACCCAGCCCTGGTGAGGCCACAGCTGGAGTGCTGAGTCCAGTTCTGGGCTTCCCAGTATGAGAGAGACCTGGGCATACTGGGGAGAGTCCAGTGAAAATGTCCACAAAGATGATGAAGGGACTGGGGCTTCTTTTTGGTGAGGAGAGGCTGAGATTGCTGGGGCTGCTCATCCTTTTCCTTAATAACTGAAAGGAGAGCGCAAAAAGGGTGTAGCCAATCTTTTCACAGTGTTGCCCAGTGCCAGGACGAGAGACACTGGGCACAACCTGGAGCACAAGAGGTTCCCTCTGAACATCAGGCAGCATTTCTGTGCTGGATGGGTGCTGGAGCCCTGCCACAGGCTGCTCAGAGAAGTGCTGGGGGTTCGTTCTTGGGGATCTTCAAACCCATCTGGGCATCATACTGGGCACCCTGCTGTAGGTGGCCATGCTGGAGCAGGGGCTCGTCCAGGTGCCCTCCAAAGGCTCCTGCCAAACTTAACCAGTCTGCATTTCTATGAAACGCAAGTGAGTAAGATGTAGCAGTAGGGACAGGAAAGCAGCCATTGGTACATGCTCACTAGCCCAAAGCACCATAACGTGTTCATCACCTGAATGCCAAAGGCAATGAGAAACACTTTTTTTCCCCCTTTTTAGCAAGAATTTCCAGCAACTTGCTTCCTGCCTTTTGCACTGGGAGAAATCTGCTGGAGATGGAGACTGAGCTGAAAGTCTCCTAAATCGAGTTTGAGTGAAGGGTCATGTTAAATAGGTCTGCAGGGGTCTACACTTATGCATACCATGGTGGTGTTTAATAAAGCTGATGTGGGTAAATGGAATAGGGATCAAAGAAATTCATAAAAACTGGGTACAATGCATACTGTCAGAACCCAATATATAAAACATTATATAAAGCTAGGAAGCAAAATATATAACCCTGCTAAAGGAAGTCTAAGGTGTCATAGTTATAAAAATTTAAAAATAATAAATAAATAAATAACCACCTATGAAGGTAAGCCCCATTCTTAATAGCTTACTTAAAATAAAACTGTGAGTTTACCTCTTTATTTCCCTTTCTTCTACAGAGAAGAGGCAAAGCAAAGGCTTCCCAAGCCTTTATGATAAATTGCACGCAGTTAGAGTAGGCAAGGTATTTACAAGTTGTGGTTAATAGAAATGTTTATCAAAGACAGTGTAATTACCAGACAACTTGCTCGAAAACAGAGTTGTTAAAAAAAAAAAAAAAATGGGGGAAAAAAAAGCAAGAGTAGGTACTAAAACAGAAATTCACATGAACATATGTAAAAGCAAGTAGCTTTCAATCCAACCTGGTGCCTCAGCTCTTTTTACACAGAGCAATAAGCACATTATGATACAGCAATATGACCAAGGAAAGCAAGAAATTCCTGTGCTAGTGGGAATAAATAACAGCAATAAAAGGCTGTTTAAATAAAAGGGTGTGGAGGGTGTCACTATCCTTTGTTTGAGGGCATTTATTGAGTAAGACACTAAGTCACGTAACCAGCCAAGCCAAATGGGACTTAACGTGTATATTTAAGGTTAAGTACATGCTTGTTTGCTTGTTTTGCCAAACACAATCCCTAGATAACTGGGAAATCACCTTTGAGACATCATTTCAGAGCAGTGTTAGGGGCTGCTTTATCAGAGATGCCAGCTGCAGCTGAGATGCGGAGCAAATGGGGCACCCCGTGAGCAGAAATAGCAGAAAGGGTCGGTGGTGTGCCTTGGCCAAGCTCCAGGTCACCAGAACATCTCTTTGAACCCTAAATCTCATAACGATCATCACAGATACGAATACCTCTGTCTTGAATTTCCAAACAGCATCGCTGTCCGCTGTTAAGCAGCCCTCCCATTTCACAAAAAATCATGGAATCCCAGCGTGGTTGGGGTTGGAAGGCATCTCTGGGTCCATCTGGTCCGACCCCTGCTCAAGCAGAGACACCCAGAGCTGCTTGCACAAGGCCATGTCCAGATGTTTTTTTTGAAGACCTCCAAGGAGGAGCCCCCAGCACCTCCCTGGGCAGCCTGTGCCAAGGCTCCAGCACCAGCACAGCACAGAAGTGCTGCCTGGTGTTCAGAGGGACCCTCCCGTGCTCCAGGCTGTGCCCAGTGCCTCCAGTCCTGGCACTGGGCACCACTGGGCAAGAGCCCAGCTCCACCTTCTGCTTCACCCTCAAGGCGGCTGCATTTCGGCATGAAAGGCAAAGCAATCGCTGTACACATTGCACCTTGCAAACCCTGGTTGCAAGGCAGAGTTTGGAGTGAGCGTTGATGATTATATTCCAGGTATGCTCAATTATTCTGCCAATGGAGACCTGTTAGGTGGATGAACAATTATTGCCATTCTTTTGCTTTTTTTATGGGTTTCTCTCAAAAACTGTGGTCCACTTGTGTGGATTCATTTAACCCAGAGACTATCTGTGTGGTTTTTTCCTTCCCGCTGGATGCATTTTGAAGAATAGTGTGCTTATTTGTTTGTTTGTTTGTTTTAAAAAAAAAAAAAAAAGGAAAAAACAAACAAACAACAACAAAAAAAACACTATTTAGTAGATGTTGAGCACTGACTCAAATGCAACACCTGCTTCCCAGATCACCCACAAAGCAAAGCTGGACAAACAGCCTGGCTGCTGATACTGCAGCCGGGGTCACCAGAAAAGCAGGAGTCATCCCGAATTTGTGGACCATAATTAATGCTTTCGTGGCCAAAAAGCCTCAGCTCACTGTAAAAACAACCTCCCTGTGGTGAACACTGGCTATTTCTATGCTAGTAAGTTGGTCTGAACACTGTCAGCTGTCCTGAACTTAAAAAGGTTTTAGCACAAGTCCAGTAATGGTTTTCTCATTCAAGAAAAGAAAAAAAAAAAAAAAAAAGAAAAAAGAATTATTCAAAACTCAAAATTGATTTTGAAAGATCATGAGATTCTTACATGAAACATTAATTGCAAAGCAGTCAAAATAAGGCAAAACAATGCTGTATGGAGGAATATTACAAATAGCCCTAAGCTGCAAGTAGCACAAGTTTAGAAGAAAACAAGAAGAATAACCTATTCCTGCTAAACCTTTTGTAGGTTTTATGCTGTTAAGAAATACTTGAAAGGGTCAGATATTTGGGGTTAAATCTGATGGTGTTGAAGTAGAAGGAGTCTGTGTGTCCCCACAGAGGGAACTGGAACGTCTTCAGGGCACAGTCCACCCTCTGCAATCTCTAACACAAGTCTGCATTATTACAAATTTGATAAGTTCATATGTTTAATTTATAACCTTATTTCCAGGCAAGCTCTGTCTAACCCAGCCTGATCTGGTGCTGTGGCTGATTCTGGCTGTTTGGATGGAAAACAGGTTCTTTGTGTACTTGCCTATTTCTTTTGATTCTTCTTTCCTTGATGTCTCTTTTTCAATTACCTTAGGCTAAAAACCTTAACTTAGATAACTTTGCAAAACTTTCTATACCCTGCTACGTCCCTATCAGCACAATTTGCCAGTAACTTAATATTTATTCTTTATATTTAAGTCTTTTAAGTCAACAATCACATAACACCTAGTCCAATAAATCCAGTGAAATGCCTACAGCTGTCCCAAACAATTCTTGTACAGTTGGAAGTAAGCATGGGCCAGGAATTATTTCCAACAGCCAGCTTTCTTATAGTCCTCCTACTTGCATGGTAAAAGATTTTGTAATGTTTGCACGGCCATTTCTTGTCAATTGGTCTCAGGCAAAAATAATAATACTAAACAGGCAAGAAAAAAAAAAAAGGCAAATAAAACCCAGGAATATTTAATTTACTTAGAGAGGTATCAGCATTGTATTTCAAAGCACTTGTTTGTCACTTTCTCTCAGGAAGTTTTAAAAGGGTTGCCATGGCTTCCGAAATGAATGGCCAGAAGAAAACATCAGACCGTGGTGTCTCAGCTCCTGCAGAATGTACGCCGTTCCCACCGGCGCTGAGTTGAGAGCACTACTTCACTTTTGGCAAAAATCTCTCTTCCAAAAGGCTTCCAGCCTTGAGCTGGTGACCTCAGCAAGAAGACGTACCCGCTGGAGCTGCTCCAGAGAGAAGCAAAAGAGATCTGGAAAACATGGCCAGGAAGGAAAGAGAAAAGGAACAGATATTTTTTTTAGTCTTGGAAAGAGCAGATGTGAGTCTGAAGATAAGTGAAAGTTTTGCAGAGGATATCTTAATACCAAAGAACATAAATGGCTGAGAAATAGCTGGGAGAAAAATCACAGAAACAAATATTTCACAAAGAAGCAGGATAGTGTGGATGGCACCTCCTGCTTGTGAAGCCACAAAGCCACAGGCAGATAAAGCCAGGGGGTTGTGGAGAGAGAAAGCAGGATTTTTTCTGCCTTTTTGTCTCATAATCTTTCCCTGTGCTTCCACTGAGGACCAATGTCAGAGGCAGTACCTGAGCCAGATGGATGTTTGCTCTGAACGGGGATGTCTATTCTCCCCTTCCAAAGCAGCAGGTGCCCCACCAGTTCCCAGGGTAGTTCCTTCTGATGCCTAATCAGTCCTGCTGCCAAAAATAGCCATTGCTTATTCATGCTAAAATCACTCCAATAATTAATAGAAAATTAATTCAAGCCGGGCTGCAGTACCCCTGAGAGCGTACGACCTTGCTTTGTTCAGCGAAGAAGAATTAGCCAAGGTCCATCCAATGTGAACCATCAAATGGGAGAAGCAAACTGTCCCCAAACTCCTGAAGTCTTAGCTCTTTCCTTTTTCTTCTACCCAGGGTTTGTAGACCACAAGGGAGGAGTAACACCCATTCATTTCCCTATTAACCCTTTATCTGTTCCCTGGTCAGCAGTTATTTTGTAACATCCCTGACTTTTCCTTTTTTTAAAATAATAATAATAATAATAATCCCATTTATGGATGCTCTTCCTGTTGTCCCATAAGTCTAAACCTGGTCTCCTATGGAAATATGGCTTATGTAATTGCATTGCTTCTCCACCCCTCTATCCATCCATCTATCCACCCACACTGGCTAGCAGCAACCGAGGTTCAAACAAATTCGATGAGGAGAAAGATCTCAAAGGTCTAGACATGCTCTCAGGTTTGTGAAAAATGGTCAAATAGAGGAGAAACCCAAATGAGTAATCCCACCAAAGAACCTCAGCTCCTCAACCACTTTTAGAAACAGCACAAAGGTTAGATGGGCCCAGCATCACATCCATACCCTGAATTTTCATGCCTTTTGCCCAGATGAAGAGAAAGTAGGCATGGGAGGGAGCTGAAGGGCATGTGACAATACCTAAACAGGGAGCTTGGAGCTTAGGCAACAGAGGGTACACGTGCATGGGAAACTGAGCTTCACTAGTTCTGCTGCTCATCAGGAAACTTGATTCATGACAAATGCACCCTCGTGCTCAAGCTGCATTCTGTAAGTCTGTCCCCTCCATTTTGGTCTCATCAGATCCTCGTTTTAATCCCAGTCACATTTCTGTCTCCATCCTTTGGCATCCCTGTTTTTGCTGAAGAAACCGAGAACGTAGTTGTTAAGTCATGTGCTCGCTGCAGAGCTACGGTATCGATTGCAAAAATCTATGATTGGGGTCTGTGGCATGTCTGAAAAGGTTACAGTGAAGCAGGATGTGAAATTTGTAAAGGTCAACCAGGAGAAGGGATTTCTGACTCCTGCCTGGGGATGTATGAAGGATGATTTCAGTCCAGTGACAAAACCAAAAATGTAACTACCAGGATCAGTGTTTTGAGTCATGCTATTTGAACTTATTTTTTTTGCCCCTTTATTTTTTTTTTTTACTTTTATCTATGGATTTATTGGTGAACATTTCACAAAACATGACTGTCTGCAATGCAGTGCTCTGTCTTTTAGCCAGGTATCCAAGATCCCACTATAGTCTGTACAGATTTAACCAACACAGCCAATGGAGCTGGAGACACAATTTGTATGACCAAATTCAAATGTCATCTTTAGGATAAGTTAAAAAACAGACCAAGCTCTTCTGACCACATCTCCCCTGAATGTAGAGAGCATGCTGGGTGGCATGGCCAGATACAGACCCTAATTGCATCCCCAATGTCATCGTTAGTGGCTGATGAGAGAAGAAACCCAGGGCATCACTGGATCACGGTATGATACAGGCAGATAAAAGCTGGTAATCTGAAGATACACCAAAGAAAACCTTGAGGATGTAGACACCAGCAAGGAAACTCTGAAGCAATTATACATTTTTTTAAAATCTATATTGATCACTTTAGCTTGCATGCTGTCATGACAGGAAAGTAATGCTTGGAGTTAGAAACAATTTCATTTGCCTGATACTGCATGACAAAGGGCCTCCTAGCCAGTACTTAAAATAGGATATACAGGCAGAGGAAAAAAAAAATAATAATAATAATAAAAAAAAATGAGCCATTTGCATACACCATATTTAGCAATAAATAAATAAATAAATAAATAAAACCCATACCTCTCTTTTCATAATGACTCTGAGAAACTGTGCATTGATTTTTCAAATCATTTTTTTTCAGCTAAACAGTCAAAATGGAGGAAATGACAGATATTAATCAGAATTCCCATTATCTCTCCTGGTTTATACAGCTTCTCTTCTGCTATACTAAGCATTGGAGCATTTGATAAAGCAGCCAAGAAAAAAGCTTTTTTAATGAAACATTTTTTGTCAGAATTTGCCCATTCATCAAAATCAAATTGCTTCAAGACACAGCATCTCTCTGGCCCAATTAGTTTATAATTCATTAACACAAAGCAGAACTGTTATAAGAAGAGGGACAAAGACAAATACAATCTGAATTCCAGTGTCTGTGGGCAGAGCATCTTCTCAAGCAACAGGAAACATGATTTAAAAGGACTGATCCAGTAACTCCTTCACCTTAATTGCATGCCCTGACTGGTGGAGATTGGCTATGCTAGATTGATCTTGGGCTCTCTACTTGGGTTTGATTGTAAAATCCATCCTGAACTTAAAATAGCTTTATTATTTCTGCAGAACATTTCTTTGTCAACAAACTGATACTTTCCAGCACAGAAAGCATTTTGTCAACAAATTCCTTACCAAGTCACAAAACAGTCCTGACAAACATATTCCACCGAGAAAATACTTTCCCTGTATTTAACACCATGAAGTGAGCTCTGGTGCCAAAGTCTCTTCCCCAAGCTGTGTTAAAGTGGGTAACTACCACTCTCTGAGAGACCACTACCCAAATTCTGGCTTCAAAATAAGGACAGGGGGACAAAGAGAACTTGGTGAGTCCAGCCATCAGGTTTACACTTTACTACCTGAAGCCACCAGATTAGAAACCTTGGGCTCTTCCCCATAGAAATTAAGTGGGCTCAGAGCAATCAAATCATTATTTTTTTTTTATGGAAGGAGGAGGTGACAGTCTAGGGAGCACCACTTCTTGAGTGTTCTGGCTCATGTCTGATGCTTCCTTGTTGTATTTTCTCAGGAAAATCATGTTTTCTGCTTGTATTACAAGTTACTTTTTGAAATATCTGTCCAAAAGAAGCCTCAATGCCTGGCATGTGAGGGGGTATGGAAGTGTTTTGTGAGGACAGAGCAAGCATAGAGCTGCTTTGTGATCCCAGCATGAGCTTCTCTCCCCACACTCTGCCCCAACTCCAAAGCGTAGGCATGGGAAAATGCACTCCATTTTCCTGCAAACAACTCGGGGATGCGCGAGGCATCGCCAGCAGAGGCTGGCAGGGATCCCACATTCCGAGTCTTTTACAACCAAAAGAGCTTAGCAATTAGCAAAATAGCAACAAAAAAATGTCAAACGCATTTTTGATGCTCTGAAGTTGCTGAGATTTTAAACCGTCTGGGTTGCTCCCACACACCGAGGGCTCTGTGCACCAGCAACGCGGCAACAGCACCACCGTATGGGGATCTGCAACCCCTACAGCCCTGGGAAATTTTGTCCATCTACAGTTTGCTCCGCAGACAAAATTAGCACGATGATGGGATTAGTTTGGAGAAATGCATTGATTTCATGGTTGTCAGCAAGAGCGCGTGTGATGTGAAGGTGAACTGTTCCTCCAAGGCTGGTCGGGCAAATCGCTGAAATCTGAAATCCCAAATGGGAACAGTTGGTGCCTGGTCCCTTGTAGAAACAGTCAAGGTCAAACAGGCTCCTTGCCTGTCAAAGCCTTGTAACGATCACTGTGCTTGTTGGCACCCACGAGTACTCATTGTACCTATGGCATTTAGAGATCTCAAAACACTTCCCTTGTGAAACAGGTGTCATCAGCCCTATGTGCCTTTAGAGAAAGAAGAGGCACAAAGAAGCAGAGACACATGGAAAATGTCCACCAGCAGCCCAGTGACGGGGACCTCAAGACCTTTCTGTCTTTTTTCAATGCTCTGCTCTTAATGACTGCTTCGGCCTCTTTGCTGGATTCAGGCAACCTACCATTGCCTCCATGTACTCTGAAGCTTCCTTGAACAGAAACCTAGATGTAAATCCTTGTAGAATTTCCTAGACCATGACCTAAAGAAGTGGTAAGCACCTGCACCTGGCGCTGGAGCTACATCTCTGCAGGATGCCAAAGGCAGTCTAGGAGCAGTAGGAATCACGTTTCCTGCTGCTGGAGCACAGCATGCCTCCCCACCCCAACTCATGAGCATGGGAAGGTGGAAAACAGCTGGGAGCTTGGTGAGAAATTCCTCGGGGCAACACGGGGGACATACTGTCACCTATTGTCCCAAGCGGAGCAAAGTCCCAAAATGACACTGCCTGCAATCACACATACAGGGCACAGGACCATCTCCCCCGTGCTATCTGTCCATCCCTCTCTGTGGACATGTATATATCTACTTGTTTTTAAATCTTTCTCTCCCCTTATCTATCCATCTGCTTTCCTGTCTGTCCGATCACATATCTCATTTAGGATCCATGGTTGATCCATGGTTCCCTCCTTATGGACAAGTCTGTAATGCGACTTGCCTTGCTGCCATCTAGTGACTCCGTGTTGTTTGTTCTCCATCCATTCTGACTTGGGACAGCTGGCTGCTCCTGAGGCTGCTTGATTTCCCTGAAATGTCGTTGTATAGCCATTAGAAATTCTCACTTTGATGCCTAAGATTTGCTGTTAAAATCCAATATGACATATTCTATTTTAGCAGAGACATCCCCACATCCTGAGCAGGTTTATGGTCATCACAGGAATGCTCAGGACAAGGAAACACCAGCCTCTTTTTTCCACATCCTCAGTCTCAGCTACACAACAAGCTCCAAGGACAGACCATGATATGCAGCTATCACCAGCTGATTCACTGCACCCACACCAAACACCTTCAAGAATTGGAAAAGTCAGTAGGATTCTCCTTCAAACTCCACAGAGGCACTTGAGAACAGTCTGAAAACTTCTAAAGGGCTTTTTTTGGCCCTTTTTAGAGGTGAGGCCTGAGCTTATCTCACCTGTCCTGGATGCAGAGAAGGCATCACACCTCCCAGCTTGAAGGCTGGACTCTGCAAGATCCCCTGATGATTTGGCTCTTTCAATGGCTGCAATTCATCCAGGCACTCTGATGTGTACATAGAACTTGACCTGAAGTTTCTTTCTTGCTGGTTCTGTCTTTTTTTCTTCTTTTTTTTTTTTTTTTTTTTCTTCTGCACTTAAAAGACATCCCCATGAATAAGGCAGCCTGTGCTTGAAGTCTTAATACATTTTCCGTGCCATCTGGCAGGCTTAGCTGCGTCTTCTTCAAACCACCTAGTCAAACGGTGCTGCAGACCAGGAAATTGGCGCTTTTTGTCTTTAGAGATGCTTGGTATCTCCATCCAGATTTCCCAGGCATCATTTCACCTACCGACTTTCACGTCCTCAAACTTCCAGCTAATGCCTACCACTGTGATCCAGCCCCTCAGTGTGATTGGTGGCACCATGCTCAGTATCACATCCTGCCACAACTTTTTCAGCACCATGCCAGGCAGGTGAACAGCAAATAATCAAGCCCTCCAACCCTGCCACCTCAACAGAAAGATCCAGAGTTGTGTCTATCAGGAATCTGCAGTGTCAACATAATCCAACCTAAATAAAATAAAATAATAATTAAAAAAATGTAGACATCCTTAGATCCTCAGGGGAATTAGTCTTCTGCATGCAATTAAATGAACTTGGGATTTTAAAACATTGGGAAAATAAAAAATAAAATAAAAATAAAAGATACCATGCACATACAATGTTATGGACAAACGCACGTTAATGTGTGTATAACTGTTGTAATGGGGCACGTTTGCCATCTTCAGGAGTTGAGCAGGAACTGCACATAAACGTTCAAAAAAAGTGAGAAAAAACTGAAGTACATACAAAGTACTTGAAGGTAGAAATATGAATTCTGGTTCTGGGTGGATTTGTATAGGGGACCAGGTTATCCTCTCCTGTTGGATCTCTTCTTGCCTAACACAAGGAATCTGACCCTACAGGGGAAACCATAAAGAGGTAAAACAAAAATTACCCTTAAATATCTTTGAAAAAGGAACACCAGAGCCTGAAAGTGTATTGCTTTTTTCTCCAGCTATCCCACAGAAGTTGTCTATAAATGGGTTGTCTTTGGGAGAAAAAAATAAATAAAATAATAATATAAAATTTAATTTAAATTAAATTAAAATAAAATAAAATGAAAATAAGATGAAGCAAAAGGCAATAGACACAGAAAGGAAGTTCTGTTTTTGTTTTTTGTTTGTCTGTTTGTTTGTTTGTTTTGTTGTTCCTTTCCCTTCCTTTCCATTCTGTTCCATTAGAGTTCAAAGAGGACTCGAAGATCAAGATCTCCTCATAGGAAACAAGATTTGCAAAATTATCCCCTGCATCCAAAGCTGAAACTCAGGGTAGTGCCATTAACGTCAGCAGAGTTCTTCTGGTTGATCTTCCATCACTCATCCCGCAGCCATTGATGAAGACAAAAGATCCACCAACATGCCGACACACCTTCCTTTCAATTTGAAGTACCTGGTGACATAAGAGTTAAATTGTGTGCAAGCAAGTCCCTGAATGTTTTTACTGAAAAGCCTTGAGATTTAAGAAGAACCTTAAGAAAAGCAAGAAACTACAGTAAATTGAGCTTATCAGAAAGTTGAGTCCTTTTTCCTTTCCTTTCCTTTCCTTTCCTTTCCTTTCCTTTCCTTTCCTTTCCTGCTGGTGTGCACTGAGAAGTGGCCAAAGGACACGATGGATGGAAGAGATCTCTCATCAACTGGCCAAAGAAAACATCTGTGCTTGAGCCTGGAATGTGGCTGAATTCATCCTCATCTGTGGTGGGAAATGCCATTTTCTTTAACAAGCCTGGATTATTTACCGTACACTCTGGTGAGAGTTCAAATGTCAAAACTGGACCCAACCTCTACTCGACAGAGAGACCGACAAATAGAGGCATGCCACAGTGTATATGACGTGGAGATAAGAATAATACCAGAGAAAGATATCACAAAGTCCCTTTTGTTTCAACGCACATTTTAAAAATAAATAAATAAATAATGAATTGGGCATTGTCTCTTTGTAGATTATAAGCAATATACAGAAATAAATGTATGTGAGCACACAGTTACCAGGAAGAGGATTATGTGTTGTGATTTGCCCAAATACCTTGCCACTGCATGCCACCAGTGTCACATAGAGTCTGATAAATAGTGGCAGGTGTCTATTAAAAAATAAATAAATAAATAAAAATAAATAACCAAACCAAACCAAAACATTTTGTGCTTGATTAAAAAACAATAGCTCTAGACAGGATAGCAGTGGGGGTGGGGAGCTCTGTTCACAGGGTGCGACCACAGTCTTGCTCGCCCCAGGGAGATGCATAAGGCCAACTTGTTCTAAGGAATTCGGTTGTTTTTTTTCTACTCATGAACACTTTGCCCAGGGGTGGGAGGGAAGGCGAGGGTGTAGAAGTGGAGAGGAGCTTTGGTAGCTGGGCAAGTCACAGTCAGATAGGAGAGGCACCTAAAGCAAATATCACCACCACAAAGCAACCCCTCCCTTGGTCTAGCATATAACGTCGCTCAGGTGCCTTCACGGGGTAATCTTCTGGGCATGCACGATTGCTGCCTCCCACAGCATATAAAGTACCCCACAAGGAAACAGCCCGTATTCAGCACGAGAAAAGACATCCCAAAATGAAGGTTTTCTTCATCGTCCTCCTGGCAGCAGTCCTGTGCATGGACTCAGGTAAGATAGTCCCGCTTCCTCTCTAGTAGATCTTCAGCTAGGAGAAAAGGCTTGTTATGGGGTTTGGAAGTGAGGGAAGAAATGCTGATGCAGATGTTTTAAGATGTTTGCATTTTGTTAAGGTGTCCTGGGTGTTGTAGTGGAAAAAAAAAAAAAAAAAAGTGCGTCTCTGCTGATTATGTGATCCTAGTGCTGGGTAGAACAGCTTCCAGGCAAGATAACTCCTATAAAACACTGAATTTAACTGACATCAAAATTACTTAATTATTTAATTATATATAAGTTTTGTTTTGTTTTGTTTTGTTTCCTAAAAGGAGGAGGGAGGATTATTATCACCCTTCCCATGAGTTTTAAGCCTGTTGCAGCATTTCTGCAGAGTTTTTGTTCCAGCTTGCTTTCTGACTCATTTTAAAAGTGGCCTCTGATGCTGCACAGATTGTTGGCGAGAAAGGAGGAGAGAAATGGGGAGAATACCACAGCATGTTGTTTCCTAGGCTGAATGGGTGATGGGTGGGATACAGGCAGCACAGATCTGTCACTTTTTTGGCCTGACTAGGAAAAAAAAATATGTTTAAAAACAGCTCTTCCCTATTACCAGAGAAGAGAAAATGCATATCTGAGCAGAAACTTGTCTCAAACAACAGAGGATGCTTAAGGAATAGACTGAGAAGTGTTTTGTACAGCCTTGGCCAGGCCCTTTCCTCTGCCACCTTTCAGCAGAGTGCTCTGAAAAGTGACTTTTACTGCATTAAAAGTCAGATAAACATGACAACAGAGTGCAGCACTACAGATAATCTGGGGTTTGGCTGCTTGCTGAATCAGTCATTTATGTCAGAACATCTTGGAGAGGAGACCAAGATCTTCAAATTTCTTCTTGTTCCTGCTCTGAATAACACTTATTTATAATTAGGGCTTGTCTGTGTCCTGAAAGAGTATTTTAGGTTTCAGGGTATTGAAGAAACCATGAGACAAGCCTGGCAGTCCGGGGGTTAAAGTGCATATGCACATTCACAGCACACTTAGAAGGCTGCAAAGCTCTAGCGATGCCCTGGGGCACGGGGAGGTAATAGGAACAGGTAATTGCACCATGCTCTCACTCCTTGGAGGACTATTTTTCATCAGGACTAGACATTTGTAAACTGAACTGCTTATTCTGCCTTGTCTTGACCCGTGTCACTGCTCAGCAGGTGTTAACAGCACTGACTTTTTTCCCCTGTGTCCCATGACGGGGTGGAAACACTTGGTGACATGATAAAGTGACATGAAAGCCCTTTCTGCTGAACTTTTGCTTTCTAAGAGGGAGTATGGGAGAGCAGGTGGCACAAGTTGGCCAAACCGAGCAATAGGGATGCAAGAAACCTTGCAAATCCCCTGCTCCACCCCTCCCTTTTCCTCTCTTTCCCTTGGGCTTTCTCACTTCAAGGGGGAAATGCCTCAGCTAAGGCTCACAAGCCCCCTTGGCACAACACTCCTGTCTATAGAGGCAGGTGAACAATATTGACCCGACCTTCTGGGGACTTCATCCCTCCCTCTCTGCTCAGTTCATGAGCAGAGTATCTCAAATGTTAAGGAAGGAGTAGCCCCCTTGCCATTGACTGATGAGAGCAGATAACCAGCTGGTCTCTTTTTGCCCCCCTCCTTATACTACCTACATCAGGAGCTGCTCCAGCACCTATCAAATGTCCTCTCACCCCAAGCACGCATAACATCCTCCACCAAAAATGGAAAAAAAGAAACAAACACAACACTGTTTTCCCAATAACAGAGGTACTGCTTTCCTTTGAGCACCCACAAAAAGGGTTCTGATTCCCAGCGCATGCACTGAATTTGGTTACCTGGAGAGCTTCAGATGGATTTTTCTTACAGCCCCTCTCGGTCTCTTGCAGGTTCTTCTCTGAAGTGTTTCAGCTGCAAGTCAACACTCAACAACAACAACTGTAAGGAAGTAGTGAACTGCAGCGAAAAGAACGCATGCAAGACAGAAGTGATCAGTAAGTCAAAGTGTGGGGGGGGGGGAGGGTGGGCAACGCGTGGTGGGGTTGTGGTGTTGGATCCAGGCATGGCTCCAGCCTTGGGTGTCCAATCATCCCCACCTGATCTAGACACACCAGCTGGCATGGGCCAGGAAAGCCCAGTGTTCATCAGGAAGAGAAAAAGTCATCTGGTGAGAAGGAAAAACTTTCGGATGAGTTCCAGTTTAGACAGGAATGACAGAAAAACAATGTTTAAACCTTGTTGATACCTAATGTCTTAGTAGTGGTCCTGGCCATCAGCAATGGTGTGACTACAAAGCCATGTGGATGATTTATCTCTTAAATTACTCTGTGTTTGCCAGTAGATCATGGGAAATATTGAGCAGTATGGCTGGTGCCTGGAAAAATATTCGAGTGCAGCTGCTCTGTACTGCACATAGCTGAGTAGGGCAGTAGTGGTTAAGAACAAGGCAATATGAATAATGTCTACTAACTTCTGTCACTTGTGCAAAATAAGGTTTAATTTTATTCCTTAATATCAAAGATTTTTTTTTTTGCTTACAAGGGCAATAATCTTACGGCTTTGAAAAGTTAGAAACATGGATTGAAATGTGAGGGTCTGCACTTCAGCAAAAACTAACTAGGGAAATTCAATGGAAAGGACAGAATTTAACTTTGCCCATCATAACCAGCTCTGAATGCAACCAGCTCTGTGTCTCCAGGTAAAATCTGCTAAGGGATTATAACTTAATTCTTCCATCCTGGAAAAATAAAAATAAAACATGTTCACCCTGTGCAGATCCATGGTGCCAGCTCAGTTGCTCCTGGGGCACAAAACCCATTGGTAGCACGTTCAAAGTCATCTGTCAGGCAGTGAACTCAATATCTCCAGTAGGCACCCTCTTTGTTAGTAGTTCACAAACCCATGGCCATGCATTCACATAAAGGAGAGCCAATATGAATATGGCAAATATGAATATGGCAAAGACTTGATGCCTTAATTAAATTATTCAAGACCAGGGGATCTCATGTAAACTGTAATCTGACCACAGGGGAATAAAATAAATAAATAAATAAAACAGGCCGTGCATCTGACAAACAGACCAATAACTCAATTAACTCCATCATATATGAAATGGGCATAACCCTGTTTCTGTAATTCCCCTGGGTGGTGAAAGGCTCCATCTAATGAAGGTGTATAGAATAGGTGCAAAGATTGCCGTCCCCCCACACTTGTTCCTCTTCCGTTTGTAGTGTAGGCTCCCAGACAAAGCTGTAAATGGCTACTTTTGTTATTAACTATATTAACAACATTTATGTAGGTGGTTCTGTTTCAGAAGCCCCTGAGAACTGTGCTGTGGAACACGCTGCCTCAAGCAAGAGACCAGGGATTGAATTCCTTCCCTCCCTACTGACAAACTGACACCCCAAAAATAAAACCTGCAATAGGAAAACATGTAGATATTTTTTAAAATATATTCTTTTCCCATGCAATAAACCCAGATAAGAATTAACATCTTATTATTCAGATCAATGATCCTTGGCTTGGGTAACATTTCATGGAATCCTTGGAGTAATGGTCCCGTCTTCCTTCCAGGGATCGTCGGGCTGTTCAACATCATCAGCAAGGGCTGTGAACCAACATGTGTAGCAGACTTTCAGGACTTCAAAGTGGGCAACAGGAATGTCTCTTGCTGCAGCAATGACTTATGCAACGTCAATGCAGCTGGCAGTGTGAGGTGCAACTATGGGATGGCAGCAGGGATAACAGCCAGTGTGCTCTGGGCCTTCCTGAACAACAGATGGTGAGGAGGAAAGAGGAATCCCATGACCACGGGAAGTCTTGGAGCACCTCTGTTATGATGGGAATTCTAGCTGGAAGCAAGTTGGTGTGTTGCATACAGCGTTTTTGGAGCTGATGGCATATATTTTGCCTTATGATGGCTTCTTTATTGCTATTACTGTATTGCTGTATTGCTGCTAGATGAGAAAATGTGTGTGCATACAATCCATGTAACACCTGAAATATACTTATTTCTAAATCAAATGTGAGTGTGTTGCATTTATATCACTCGGCCATGTATGCCAGCACTCAGCAGGAGCTGCAGGTGCATAAGTTTTGCATGTCTGGCCATTGCTGAGTCTTGGTCATTTCAAGTGTAATGACCATGTGTGCTGAGAGATGCCATGGCACAGCAGAATAAGGGTGGCAACTGCACCTCCAAAACTCGAGGGGCCCTAATTTATGACAAATTCTGGAGGGCACATGCCCCAGGAATTACACCTGAAAAGGAACTTACCTGTGACCAAGAGATCCTGGGATCCTGCACCTTGTTAGCTACCACACAAGACAAAAGCAATGCCCATGTTCCCTGCTACATGTACATAGGGTCATTCCTACGCCTTCCCACGGCTCTTGGGATGGTGGGCAGACCTGCACGGTCAGGTACCTGAAGCACCATGGCAGGCAGTAACTGTTGGAGAGAAGTGGAAAGTGTGTCCCCCGTCTGCCCTGGTTGATCCATGGGTGACCTGAGGTTGCCTGCAAGTTGTGGGTTTGCCTGACTTCTTTGTGAAGTCAGGGCAGCAGTGGGTGGAGGACTGAAAGGGAGGGAGGTTGGCCAAGTGCCCCATTTTCCTCCCTCATACCCTAAGGACTCCTGGAACTGCAAAGGATGTGCAGAGCCACAGGCTGAAATAACAGAGAACCATTTATTCAGAAGAGATGAGTCATCTGCGGATGACCAGAGCACCCATTGCCACGGGACAAAGGGCAGCATCAAATTTTGGATGAAGTCAACGGGATGTCAGAGAATAATGACACTGTCTGCTGTTGTGAAAGAGGAAAGTACCTAAATCCTTGGGACACGAGGCATTAACAAGCTGTTAATTGTAGGGGGCAGGGAAGGGGTTTTCCCAAAGAATAATCTGAAATGATCCACCTTCTTCATAACCAGGACTGTCTGCTTATCAGCAGAGGGAAGATATGGGACACCTGTGGGGTATTTTATTACAGTTCTTGCAAACCTCCTGAGTCTCAGTCACTGCAAAGGAGGCTCATCCATCTGTATGCATCCTAGCCAGGCTGTTTTCTGCATAGCTGATCAGCTCCATGACCTCTCCAGTCCAGGGGCTCATCTTCTGGTGCTGTAGGAAGGTCCCTGATGTGTTACTGCTCTGTGCCCACTTTCTCAAATAATTCCCAGGCTGTGAGACATGTCCACATCCAGGGATGGTTCCCAAATGCCATAGTCACAGCAGCATGACTATGATGGCCCTGCCTGGAGACTGGGAGTTTGGATGGTCCAAACCTGTTAGCCAGCCCAGCCAGAGGAGTCCCCAGTGATGTTCGGTGACGTGCAGCATCTGTGACCAGCTCCCAGCTGCTGGAGAGGTCAAACACATTAATTCTAGGGATATACCTGGAGTTTTTGCATGTACTGTGGGGTAAGGAGAGGTTTGATAGGTTAATGTGCGGGCCAGCTGGGATGGGCACAGTAAAGAGCAGGGTAGGAAAGCATCTGCAGACACAATGTGGTACAAGCTGGTGGAACTCAGTGCCTCTCGATGGTTCCTGGCATGGTACTTGCAATAACAAAACACTTCACTCCCCGTTCAGGTCACCGACAGTCTCAAAAACAACCTAATTCTGGGAAGGATTAGGAGGTGGCACACTTAGGTAGAAAAATGACTCAGCCATGGGTCAGAACCAGGGCTGGGTCAGGGCAGGACCAGGATAAGGGCTGTTTTCGCAGGTACTGTGACTGCATGTTGACAAAAAGGCTGGCATCCCCTCCTGCCTTGCAACCCCCTAATAAACACAGACAGGAGCTGTTCCCTCCTGCTCTATTCTGCACCCTCTTTCAGCAGCGTGCTCGGTTAGTGCAGCCAAGCTGGCATCACACAAATACACAAGCTCTGGCTGACGGTCATTTTGCTGAGAAAATGTGCTGAGAGCTGTTTGCTGGGTCAAACACAACATTTTTTTGAAAACAAGGCTATGTTTTATTCCCCCATAAAAGTTGTTTCTTGACTTTGCTGGCTGAGCAGTTCTATCAGTTCTTCTCCACACTTTCTTTCCACATTTTTTTTTCTTTCCATACTTATCAATAGGCCTAAAATTGACAGTCCCTTTAAAAAACTCAATCTACCATGAATGCAAGAGATTTCTATACCTTCAGGATCATTCATTTAAATAATAAAGAGTTGCACAATAAAATGGATTTTTTTTCTCAAAGGCCAATAGTTACATTTTCCAAAAAAATGCATTTATATTATGGACTGAAAGTAAAAACAACTCTCCAGTGAGGGTACTTCCTACAGATGGGAAAAGTAAAAAAAACTCTGATCCGGAGTAAATGCTTTGGGGTGATTTTTATGATAGGAAACATTATAAATGTACATTCACAGTAAAAGAAAAGTGTTCCTTGGATTATTTCTATGATACTGTATTTGCTGCTGGTAGTACTCATTATCTCTGTGGATAGGGATTAGGGCTTACTGCATTTCCTATGGCCCATCAGCAGTTACAAGCAGTGTCTGTACCTGATTTGAAAAACGTCACCAAGGTTACCTGAACTGAGCCCAATTTGCCGCAGCTGGTTAAAAAATATTTTCATGACATTGGGAACATCTCCGGTGCAGGGAGACAAAATGAGTCAGTGTTTAAGGACCAGCGGTTCCTCGCTGCTCTTCACATCTCTTGTGTGGCCTGGGGCAAGTTGCACAGCCTCTCCATACCTCTATCTTGTACTGATGTTATCAGGTCCAATCTATCAAGAGATGTTCAGATAGTGACTTTAATGGGACCAGGAGAAAGACACAGTCTAAAAATAAGCCTGAAAAAAAAGTGAGCTAGTGTAACAGGCGGGGAAGGACTACCTGCTACCCACCCACCCTGCACAGCCACATTCCTGCTCACAATTATTCACACACAGTTGTGCAACAAGGTTTTCAATGATCCAAACAGACTGAGGGAGAGCCCACAGCTAGCTCTGCTCTCACAGTCAATCAGTCACTAGGCTGTCACTAAAAACAATCAACAGACCTGCCCTTTGATTTCAGAACATCCCTAAAGTAACTGCACCCATCACTCACCATGGGCAAGGCTGGCTGGACAAGGCTGGTGAAGCCAAGCTCATGCCATGCCATGTTGACTCATCCCACTCCCATTCTGCCTCTTAAAAACTGTGTGGCAGTGAGATCTCTCAGTAACTCAGTTCTGATCTCACCTTGAGCTCTATTGATGCCTTTCTAAGCAAAATCACAGGACTCCTTGAAAAGCAGATGCTGCACCCTTCCCTCCTCTTGATACACAACTCTGCAGATATTCTTGACCTACAACTCCTATTGCAGCCCGGATCTTACCTCTGTAGGTGTGCTCTGGTTTATATCCACTAGCCCATATTATGTGGGCATTGTTTTATAAAGTTAGCAGCTTATTTAAACACTTTTATATACCTCAGCTGTGTTCACCACCCACTCTGAAATGGCCTCAATGCCACCCATGGGCTCATGTTAATCTCTGACAGTGCTTCTCCGTGTGAATCACTTCTAGACACTGTGACCCAGCCCCTGGCTCTCCATGCCCAGGGTAGTTTGACTGCCCCCTGGAACAGAGATGACTGGTATGGGTTTGCATCAGGAAAGGAAAAAGTTTCGCTCCCTCCCAACTGGTTACTTTCATTAGAGATTTAATCTGGTTTTGAAGGAATTTGTGGAATGAGGACTTCACCCAGACCCGGTGAGTGAAAGTGGAGCAATGGGCAGGGAGGGGACTTGTTTTTGTCAGGGGTCACTGCATGTTGAGTTATTTGCAGGCACCCACCCATCTTCCCAGCTGGCAGTGGAGGGGTATATCCACAATGTCACACACACGGGTGCCTTCTGTCCACACTAGTTGTGTTTATGTCTTCTGCTTTCGATTTGTACGCAGCTGCATCGCTGCATCCTTTAAACTTGTTTTCTGCTATGTAGTAAGGGGGTGTGTTTGTTTGCTCCCCCAGACAAATTTAAGAAGCAATGGTGCAATCTCTGGCTGTAACATCCAGTGTTTCTGTAGTGAAGAGAAAGGCATTCATCCTGCTTAAAATACTGACGTTGAGAGAGAGACTAGCTTTTATGATGCCATGTCAACTGCAGAGATTAAAAGCTGGGCTGAAGAGAGGAAGCCTTGGCTAAGACTCAAGCAATCATTTGAGATGTGATAATTTGAATACGTCTGACCTATTCCTTTACACTTTAAACGAGCTCTAGAGAAATAAAGGAAGGTGAGATTTGACATTATAAGCCGACCATTCAAAGTTGAAATGTGAACATTTAAAAGAAAACAATTAAGAAAACAACCCTCCCTGCTCTTTCTTTGGCAAGCCATAGAGAAGCAGGGAATGGCAATCCTTTGACAAGAGTGTATTGCTCATGTGCAAGCAGTGCTTCTGGACTGAATCCAATTGCCTGGTAGTAAAATGGCAGAGAATTTCACAACAGTTCTCACACCCGTGTACTATCAAATACACCTATTTCTCTGCCCTTCATAGAATCATAGAATCATTCAGGTTGTAAAAACCCTCTAAGATCGTCTAATCCAACCTAGTACTGAAGCCCTCCACTAAACCATGCTCCACAGTTCTACATTTACACATTTCTTGAAGACCTGCAGGGATGGTGACTCAGCCACTACCCAGCGCAGCCTGTTCCAACGCTGCACAACAATTTCATTTCTCCTAATATCCAACCTAAACCTTCCCTGGTGCAACTTGAGGCCATTTCCACTCATCTTATTACTTGGTACCTGGGAGAAGAGACCAATCCCTACCTCACTGTAGCCTCTTTTAAGGTAATTGTAGAGCATATTAAGGTCTCCCCTGAGCCTCCTTTTCTCTAGATTAAACAACCCCAGATCCCTCAGCCGCTCCTCATAAGACTTGTTCTCCAGACCCCTCACCAGCCTTGTTGGCCTTCTTTGGACATGCTCCAGCATCTCAATGTTCTTCCTGTAGTGAGGGGCCCAAAACTGAACACAGTACTCCAGGTATAGCCTCACCAGAGCTGAGTACAGAGGGACAATCTTTTCCCTGGTCCTGCTGGCCACACTATTTCTGATACAAGCCAGGATGCTGTTGGCCTTGGCCACCCGAGCACATTGTTGGCTCATATCAGCCAGTTATTGACCAATACCCTGAGGTTCTTTCCAACAGGGAGCTTTCCAGCCACTTTTTCCCCAGTCTGTAGGTCTGCATGGGGTTGAGGTGCCCCAGGTGCAGGACCTGGCACTTGGCCTTGTTGAACCTCATACAGTTGGCCTTGGCCCATCGATCCAGCCTATCCATGTCCATCTGCAGAGCCTTACTACCCTCGAGCAGATCATCACTCATGCCTAACTTGGTGTTGTCTGAAAACTTACTGGAGGTGCACTCGATCCCCGCATCCAGGTCATTGATGAAGATATTGAAGAGAACTGGCCCTAATACTGAGCCCTGGGGGACACCATTAGTGATGGGTCTACAGCTGGATTTAGCTCCATTTACCATGACTCTTTTGGCCTGGCCCCCAGCCAGTTTTTAACCCAACAAAGTGTACGCCAGTCCAAGCCATGAGCAGACAGTTTCTTCAGGAGAATGTTGTGAGAAATGGTGCCAAAAGCCTTACTGAGGTAGACAACATTCTCAGCCTTTCCATCATTGACTGAGCACATCACCTTGTCATAGAAGGAGATCAGGTTCATCAAGCAGGACCTGACTTTCTTAAACCCTTGCTGACTGGGCCTGATCACCTGGTTGTCCATTAAATGCTGTGTGATGGCACTCTCCTGAGTGCCATCACTTTAGCACTAGGGAAGCTCATGGAGATTATCCTTAATCTCCATGAGCTTCCCTAGTGCTAAAGTCAGACTAACAGGCCTGTAGTTTCCTAGATCCTCGTTCCAGCCCTTCTTGTAGATGGGCATCACATTTGCTAACTGCCAGTCAACTGGGATCTCCCCTGGTAGCCAGAAGGCTATCATAATCCTGTGCAATTAATTTTTCTTCTTGCCTGTTTCTGCAACAAATTCTCCGCTACCAGGTACTCTTCAAATGGTGCATCTCTCTATCATTTCTCCTTGGGAACCCCCAGGAGGATGAGGAAAGGAAGCCATTTCCTTGGCCATGGAGACCTGTCAATATGATGTCTTCCAGCATCCATGGGAAACAAGGAGTCTGAATACAGTTACAAATATGTCTAAGTTGGGAGTGCAATACAAGCTACTGCTCAAACTTCAATCTGTTGAAGAAGTCTTGATCTGAAGAGCTGATGACAGTAGCATCTGAGATAAAATCAATGAGACAGAACAATGTTGGCCTGAAGAAATACCCATCAGCCAAGAGCCATTGATATCAGACAGCAGGAACACCCATGGGCTGGGTGGAAAATTGTCCCAAATTTCCCAGGCTGGAAATTCAAGGATGACCCTTACTCACTGTGCTAATGCAGGCAGAGTTGCTTCCCAAAAGCCCAGGAAAGTCGTGAAGGCCTGAGGTCAAGAACCCAACAGAAGCCCAAAGAAGCCAACAGGGAAACCTCATTGATGACCTTGACAACTGTGAATATGGAGGTTGCAAGAAGCACAGCTGGAGGGAAGGGTGAGGACGTGTGGGCACAAGAGATGCAGACTTTGTATTTCTTGTTGGCAACAAGTGCTGTCACTAAAGGTAGCAAAGAACAGACTGAATCTCTGAATCTCACTGTCATTCCCTCCCTCTGCTCAAACTTGCCTCTGAGGACAGCAAACATACTTATCTCCTCTTCCTTCCTCATATACCTAATGTCCAGCTTCATCACAAGTACCACAGTACTGTAACCAACCCAACAGTTTTCTTTACTCTGTCTGTGACCTGCTCTTGACTCCTTCTCATCTCACCCATGTTCCAGCAACACCATTTCAACAGTTGCTTCCATGACCTGGTTTTGTACAGATTTGTGTCTGTTGTTTCCCTTAATGTCTATGAAAGCTGCGGTCACCATGCAGCCTTTCGCAAACACAGGATGGCTCTCTTTAATATCCCTACAATTTTCATAGCAATTTTAAGGACTGGGCTGATTCAAGCGTTCTTAGAGACAGTCAGATGGGCAGAAAGTGCACCTCTATGTATGCACACAGTATGACAATTGAAGGAAAAGAAGTTAAGGAATTATCAAAATATGTTTCATTCACACAGTTTTGTTTACTAAGCACTGAGCCCTGTCTAGATCTTCAATAAAGCACACAGGTGATTTCCAAATAAAGTTTAATCACAAAACTGGCTACCCAGCGAAATCTTGCCTATCTAGATTCATACCTAATCTAGGTATAGAAACCTCTACAGTCTCATTTCTTCATAGAACTCCATAGGAAGATATAAAGTCTACACTAAGGAAGAACGTAAGTTCTTGCAGGACTTTTATCAGTGATCCATAAAAGTCAGGAATTCACTGATGCAGAATAAATTCAAATTCAGTAATTATCAGGGCTTCCACCACAATATCATTTCCCCTTGTGGTGCTTTTTAACATTATTGTATCGGTTCTGAGGCCCAGTTAAGGATTAATCAAAACCATGAAGGACCCATGCAACCCATTATACCACCTGCTAGGAACCCGCCTAACAAGCTCTAGACAGAGGAATTAACACGAGCTAGCGACCATTTCCAGGAGGCAGTTTGGATGTCATCACTCTTTTTGTTTTGGCAGGAAGAAGAGTCACACACCATTCATTGCTGGTCAAATTCAGTGCCAGAGACTGGTCTTGGGCATCTTTAATTTTTTTAGGTACCTTCCAGTATCAGTTTTAACCAAAAAGACATGTCTGTTGAAATTGAAATATGCAGAAAAAGACAGAAGAGGATTTTTTTCAGACATTGAAGAATTGTGAGTAAAAAGTGGTATGATGCTCTCATCTAAATGTGGGATTTCTGGGGCAGGAGACAGAAACAGTCATGCAGGGAGGATAGTTAGCCTGACCCAGCAGCTGGTATATAAATCTCAATTAGTACAGCACCAACCTGTGCAAGCTAAACTGGTTTGTCATTAATTAATATCAGCAGCTACATGCTAAATATCCTGAGGATGAAAAGCTCTTTTCAAAATGGATGCAGTCTGAGCCATTCCCTCCCATATCCTTGGGAAAGTGCCTTCAGCCAATCAGTACCTCAGCCCCAGTAAAGGTTGCCAAAAGAGATATCTCTTTCCTTCACCTGTGCAAGACAGAGCTGCATATTTGTATTCTCCTTGCTCAGCAGGCATAGCTATTTAGCTACTACCCAAACTTCACCAGCTCATTTACCTGTAAAAGTGGACTTCCAAATTTATAGGACTCTTGTGCTGAGGGAGGTCAACATGGGTAACACTGTACCCCCTTGATTTCCAATAACCACTTTCTAGAAAAGTGACTCTTCCCCAGAGACCATTTTGTTAGAGTAAAAAAGATGCAAAGAGCAGAAATAGATGACCTGCTCTCTGGGATGGATGTTTATTCCCCAAATGTGGAACAGAAGAGATTAATATTTCCCTGCGCACATTTCACCATGCTTCCTGTAATGCAAAGGGTGTAGCAGAACTAAATGGGAAGCCAATCTACAGCACTGTGTGGGTACTTCAAGGCAAATTCCGTCATCACCACCCTGATGATTCATCCTGAAATACAAAACACTGGACACCTTTACATCACAGAAATTACCTTGAAACATTCTCTTCCATGCTTCTGGCTTTGGGATTAAGATGCTGATGTAAACAAGCCCAAAGTTTTCAGGCTGAAGTAGACTATAGGGCAGCATCTTTCCTATTCAATAGCGTGATAAGAAGCAGTCATTTTCCTGAAGATAATCAAGGATGTAAAAGGCAAAGTGGCCATGTGAACACCTCTGAAGATGCTTGGTAAGAGGGGCTGTGCTGGACTACCTCACATAATGGGGATGTTTGTTCAAGAGGAGACTAAGAGGAAAAGGGCCTTATCTACTGCATGTACGTCTTTAACAGGATCATGGAAGAATTCAAGAATAACACCTCTGTCTCAAAAACCTACAACCAAGTGAACATTTTGTTTCTGTCACTCTTATTATCTTACTCACACCTCCCCGGGAGTATCTAGACAGAGTTGACATGAGGTTTGTCAAAGTGTTGAACAGAAGTGAAGTGTGGGTGCCTCTCATCTTACATGGGGTGACTTTCAAAACTATTTAGGTCCCCCCGTACCCAACAGAGATACTGCCTGCTTGTTTCTTTCTTCACCACCCACTTCTACCACTCCACATACCCCCACCCTGGATTACCAGGGCACTGGCATAGAAAAAATTGCCCTTGATCTCTGGAAAATCTCATTTCATCTGCGCGCAGAGCTGAGCATTATTCCTGTCCATGCACTCTAATTTCTAGCTGTGGAGCTATTGGCACATTTAGAATAGCAAATGATGCATCTATGCAATATCTTGTGGGGCAGGACGGTGCTGTTAGGCTCACTGAACAGATGGTTGTTGAAGGCTGTGGAGACGAATGGTTTGCCCAAAACTCTGCTAGAAATCTACTGCTGGGAAGGACATAGAGCAACTGTGCTGAAGTGTCTGGCAAGATTGCTTCTCGTATTTAGTCCACTCCAGCCTTTCTCTGTGTCTGTATGACAGTTTGCTGGTTGCACACTCTTGCATTTTTGCTTTGACCTTGAGCAGCTTTCATGGATATGAGCCAACACTGTGTGGTTGCAGCCCAAAAAGCCAACTATATCTTGGGCTGCATCAAAAGAAACAAGGCCAGCAGGTCGAGGGAGGTGATTCTCCCCATCTGCTCTGCTCTTGTGAGACCCCATTTGGAGTGCTGTGTTCAGCTCTGGGGCCCCCAGCACAAGAAGGGCATGGACCTGTTGGAATGGGTCCAGAGGAGGGCCATGAAAATGATCAAACAGCTGCAGCACCTCTCCTATGAAGAAAGGTTAAGAGAGTTGAAGTTGTTCTGCCCGGAGAAGAGAAGGCTCCAGGGTTGCAGCCTTTCAATATAAAATGGGGGCTTATAAGAAAGATGAAGAAAGACTTTTTATCATAGCCTGTAGTGACAGGACAAGGATCAAGAGTTCTAAAATGACAGTAGATTTAATTGGGATATAAGGAAGAATTTTTTCATGGTTATGGTGGTGAGACAGATGATCCAGAGAAGTTAGGGGTACCCCATCACTGGAAGTGTTCAAAGTCAGAATGGACGGGGCTTAGAGCAACATGATCTAGTGAAAGATGTCCCTGTCTGTGGCACGGAGGTTGGACTAAAGGATCTTAAACTGTTCCTTCCAACCCAAACAATTCTATGATTTTATGATTCTATAATTTACTGTCTTTCAAGGTCTTTACAGAAAATATTAAACAAAAAAACTCCAAGACCAGTTCATCAGGAACTGAACTGCACTACTGCCCTCCTCCAGACTGATTTTTCCTCCCAACACTTTTAAAACTTTCAACCCTTCAACTTCCAATGCTTTAAAAAGTTCTTACCATGTTCATATTTCACTTCATTTTGTGTTTTCTGTCTTTCCACGTTTTTCCCCTCTTTAAAACACCACTCTTATTCCTGTTATGTAATTGATGTCAGAAAAATGACTCAGCAGGATTTTTCCCCCCTCCTTTCTTTCTTTTAGGCAATTTGTAATCATGCAATACCATCTCAAAACTGATCAATTTATGAACAGTATTTGAGAGTGAACCTGGATCTGTTAGTCAGTATGCTGTGTCTGTAAGAGTTAGAGGATAGAAAATGTCCTTTCTTTCCTTGCTTCAACCTGAACACATTGAACTCTTTCATTCTACACCAGGTGTGGATATTTCTATTTCAGGACACCTGACCTCATGCTGCCATTACTCCCAAAGTCAAAATATTTCCATATTGAAAACGTGGTTTGATTTAATACTCAGTTTTCATCTTATTACATCTTCACTACTTTATTTTGTCTCCCAATGTAAGGGCCGTAATTTTAATGCTGTAATGTCCTTCCTGGCACCTAAGTCAGTTTGAGTATTGCAAATTTTCACTTTATATATTTCTTAACCTCTGACATGTCATTTAGCCTGCTGCTCAGTTTTTTTCCTTCCAGTCTTTCTAGGCTTCTCATACCCCATTTAAACTTTAACATTTTTTTTTCACTCTTTTCAGTCCACAGTTATTTTTCTGTAGATGTTTATTCCTAACTTTTCCTCTTGTTAGGAAAACATATTCTAGACATCTCTCTGAATTTTTGATTGTAGGGAACCACCAGATTCATGTCTCACAACCACATATTTCAGCTCAAATTTCACTCACTCTTTCTGTAGCCACTGTATAACAACACACCTTTAGTATCTGTTCAGCTTAAACTCAATTAATCCAATACTAGGCAGGATCAGGGGAGAATATTGTTCCAAGTGTGTTAGATTCCTGAGTCCAGCCGTCAGATTATGTCATTTCAATAAACAGATCTACAAGGAGGGGATACATGGGGGAGGAATGGAAAAGATGATTGATCTGTGTTGTAGGCGGCTAAATGGAGCTGAAGCCAGATAAGATTGAAATAAATTTGAGCAACTAAGCTCTTGGCAGGCAGCTAAACTCTGGAAACATGGGATGCCCAAGATCAACACACCTAGAGAAGGAAAATGGAGAGGCCATTGGTCTTTTCAGTTGGAAACCACTGATGAATGAGGAAGGAACACGATTGTATTGGGAAGGATTGGCACAGCTCTGTATGGGGATGGTATTTCTTTCATGATGGTTATTTTATTCAAGACACTGACCCCAAACCAAGGATGGCTAAGAAGAGAATAATGATTAAAAAAAAAAAAAAAAAAAAAACTCATCTGGGAAACATTATCCTATGCAGTTGTCATTTGAAGACATGTATTAAAAACATGCATTCTTCATTAAGCATGGGGGGAGGGGGGAGTATATTAATTACTGAAAATACTGGACACCACACACTAGAGCCATTCTCATCCTACACCTTCAAGAGCATTCTTATCTTTATCATTATCCTTACCTTTATTCATGACCAAAG
Organism: Stictonetta naevosa; assembly: GCA_011074415.1. NCBI lineage: Eukaryota > Metazoa > Chordata > Aves > Anseriformes > Anatidae > Stictonetta > Stictonetta naevosa. The sequence goes on from CM021698.1 coordinate 153,814,175, forward strand.
TGACAGATTTTCAAGTATTGATCATTTATTAATAAAGTCACAACAGACTTATTGTGTTGCAAGTTTACTGAATCCCAGGGTATGAATTGCAGTAGTTTGTAATTGCTCTCTGTTCTCCTTTGCAAATAAGTCTTGCTGATGTTTCATCCAACTTATTCCATAACAATACTCAATCACTGTTACTCATGCAGCAGTAGCTTCAAAATACGCATGTATTTTTGGCTTTCTCAATTATTTTTTCCTTCCAAATTAAGCATGTAAGTAGCTCCTTCAGAAAAATTTCCAACAGACATCCAGTAGCATCACAGACAATTATGCATTCCATTCAACTTAACAATGCCCTGATATTAGGAGAAAGGAAGACATATACTTAGAACATTGTCAGAAAGTTCATAACAAATAAAGTTACACAAAATAAATAGTTTGTTTGCTAAGAGGAGAATATTTCTAGTGATTTGGAAAGGAAAACACCTTTTCCACACCTGTAGCCTGAGCCTACACAGAAGATCCCTGACCAGAGCCCAGAACAAGCTTCTTCCATCAATCATCTACCAAGTGCAGCTCCACCCCAACAGCAATGCTGGGAATGTAAATAGAAAGAGGCCAGTGGATTTTTTCCATCAGCACAACGAGAGCTGTTATTACTGCTTTACTTCCAAAATGATCTTGAGGTCCCACAAAATGAATCCATAAGCTAACAATATTCATAGCCAGACACATCTTCAGGTATTGCTCTGTCCTCAAAGTCTGAAGACACTTTGAGGGTAGCAGCCTCCAGAAAACTGCAGTCCACCAAAAGTGGAGCCAATTTATAGCCCTCCCAACATCCTGAGTGTAGGCTCATAGACATCTGTAATGAGCTGCTCTTGTGTGACCTTCCTGTCCGTGTCCTTTTCAAAACCATTCCCAGGGAACCATATTCAGATATATATTTTTTTTACCTCTTCCACTGGCCACTCAGCTCCTTCTCACATGGCGATATCTGACTTTGTGCCTTCCAAACCAACAAGCACTGGAGCAGGATGCACCTAACAAAATGTATAATTTTTGCTATGGAGAAGTCTCCAGATGGTCTAGTCCTCATCTTTGAAAAGTGTCTTTCAAAAGTAGTGAAGGGAAATGTAATCCACAGTGCCATTCATTTTTTTTGTTGAGGCAATTGTCTAGGGCATATCTGACTAATTGTGCATGTGTCTACTAGACTGCAAAAACAAAGATCTGTGGTGATTCACCCAGGATGCATCTATGTTATAGAATTATATAGTTAATTCAAATGAGTCCCGCTCAGGATGTGTGGCCTGCTTCAACATGTTTGTGACCATGTACTTTTCCAAAGGTTATCGTCTTATGGTTTTTTTCTGCTATTAGTGCTCCTACAGCCTCGGGCCTTGTGGAGATGGCCCTGACCACATAGGTCCCAGTGATGGTGACTGGGTTATGTGCAATGCCATTCCTGCTATTGCACTGGGTACCCGTGGTGACACACACAGTAAGTTCTCATTATTTACCAAGGCTTACTGTTCAGAAAAGTAAGCCTAGTAAACCTCATGGCAAGACATCTAGACCTGTGTCTGGTGATAGACTTTGCTGCTAACAAGGGAAATGAAGAAGTAGCCTGAGAAACAAGCTTCCTGATAATAGAACTGTCAACCCCACCAGTGAAAAGCACTGCTGCTGACAGTGAGATGGTGACAAAGTGGTGCGGGCTCAAAGCTCAGTTGCAGATTAAGTGACAGTCCCTGTTTTTTCATAAGTTAAGAGGGAGAAATCAATTTTCTTTCTCCTGTCTTCTGTACAACCAGAGCCAAGAGAGAAAATCCCTCTGCTAAAAGGAAGGAGGCACCAGGCCCTGCATTCTGGACAGACTTTACATGTTGTTCTCTCCTGAACCACTGCAGTGGTTGCTAAAGATTGACAGTGCCATCAGCTGATCAAAGGGTGGACCTAGACATCAGAGACTCCCCGTCATCAGCACCCTTCAGGCTTGGCTTTAAATCACCCAGCTTTCAGATGGAAAATCACACGTTCACAGGATCCTGTCAGAACAAGTACTTTTGGGTCACATCACAAAGGCTTTCGTATTTTGTTTGCACCAGCTGTCATCAGGACAGACAGGGGAATCACAGTGCAAGAAGGAATACAAGGGGTTTCATTTGAAGTGACGCGTGTTATGTCTACTCTGGTCTTTAAAAGGGGCCAGGATTCATGCTCTGATCCTGGCCTGATCCACCCTCATGTCCACATAGCTAAACCCTTTTATCTCCCTAACCAGAAAGGCCTCATCTATACTGGGAAAAATATATGGCCCATGCTGTGTTTCAGAGTGTGCCTGGGCCCACCTGGGACAGATCTACTGGGTTCAGGCCATGACAGGGCCGGGGAACATGTGAAGGGCTACAAACCCTACGCAGAGCTCAAGTCTGTGGTAGAATTTTTAGAGGTAAAAGGAACCCCATTCCAGAAGGATGGATATCTACAGTCTGCAATCCAGACCCACATGTTGGGCACTTTGCATGCCCTCTGCAAATGCCTGGGAGACTTCTGTTCCCAGGGCTGATAAAAGAGCAGTGGCAAGGCAATGGCTGAAGGAATTGTCCTTATTCTTGCAACTAGGAGCAGAGTCACCTGTAGGCATAGAGTTCACAGCCCTGGACTCCTCTTTTCTCTCAGATCACTAAACAGAGTGATCTGAGTGATTTCCTTTTCTAAAAATACAGTAAGGTGGAGGATTTCCTCCCATCTGTACAAGTGCACCTGATTTTTAGCCTACAGGTCAGTGAGCTTAAGACAGAATTTGAGAAATGTGAGTATAATTTCCTTTTTTGTCTTTTGGAAAGGTTCAATTTCCTGTCTGACATCTCCAGACAAATTGTTCGAACCACCAAAACAAAGCACACACAGGGGAAAAGAGAGGTAAAAGCCCTTCAGAAATTAACTGAGTCAGCAATAAGACTCGGGATTTTTCTTTGATACTCCCCTATGTGGAGACACCTGTGTTTTGTACCAAAAAATCTCCTGGAAGCAAGACCTAAAGGAGAAGGGCGCTAACTGTGTCGTGTCCACACTTTCACCCTTCTCCAGCCCAAGGAAACCTGCATTCCTTTCTGCCCAGTAGCACAGTTTCATCAGGAGGGTGGAGAGCAACCCCACCCGAACAAGCCTATAGTCTTGTTATTAGTGCACACCCTTGGCAGGTGGGAGCTTTGATTAGCTGAACACATCATCAGGCATCACTGCAGCCATGAACAGGGACAGCATGTCTTCCTACTGTTGAGTCACAGACAGAGGTGCTAGAGCCCACAGATAGAAGTGGTCCCCAGCAAAAATCTGTTCTCCCTGAATCCCAGGAGCCAAATTCAAGCTGGCTCAATATACTGCTCAGTAACCTATTTTCCTACACTCCAGCCACCACCATGATATCTGGAAACCTGATATCCATGGCAGATTCCATCCTGACAAGCAGCCCCCAAGAAAGACACTGACATCAGGTAGACCAATGCCATGGCTATAACACCATGGCCACAGGTTCAAATGTAATCGTTTGAAGTTCAATAAGGATCCACTCTGCTTCTTATATGTGGGAATGAAGTAGCTGTTGCTGTAAAACAACATCTAGTTAGTGGTGTTGGGCAAGGCAGGTGAGAAGGTGATAAATCAGATGTGGTTCAGAGAAGGAACCCTGGAAACATTAAAGCCATGGAGAAGAGACCTTCCTGGGAAGAAGTCAAAGAGTCAACCAAAGACCATCCAAGGGTTATCCTCACTAAAATGCATCTCCCTGAGGGAGAGGGAAACTGCAACAGTGAGTTATTAAATCTAGCAGAAGTGCAACAAGAACTACTGGCTGTGGAAACTGTGTAAATCAGAGTAGAAATGCAGGGGTTATTTTACACATGGGTGATAACTGATGACTAGATCAGCTGATCAAAGTTTGGCACAGACTCTCTCCCTCAGGACATCTCTACAAATTTATTTATTTATTTACTTATTTATTTTGATCAAACAGGAATTAACTGGAAGTAATGGAAGTCAGAGCAGATAGCTATAAAGCACATCATCTTCTTGTTTGTGAACATTGACCTTATCTCATCTGACTTTCTTTGCATATGTGATAAGCAGAGAAAGATCACATCTACCCAGATAACCTTATGAGTGATCTCAGACTGTCAGGTACAGGCTTGCAGTGGTTTCGGACTGATAACACTGAAAAATCAGAGAGACTTTTGGGAACGCAGGCATTTCTCACTACAGACTATGCCCCATTAATATCCTCAGATCTTCAGACCTGAAATGACATTTCAGTTGAAGTCCCTTATGGCTCCTGTCAGCCAGAGTTCAAAACCTTGCCCAGGGTTTATTCCCACTGAAGAAGATAGGAGATAGAAGATGGGAATTTAGGTCCTCCTGAGTCCTACGAGCTGTCTAAGGCTGTCCTAACTGCTATATCAAACCATTTCTTTCACATATTTATCAAGTTCTAACTTAAAGCCGGTGGGATTTTTGCCCGGTCTTTGCTTTTATAACAGACTCACTTTTTCATAGCATTCGAGAACCTATTTCTGATCACCAGCCCCCCTTCATAGAACCGCAGAATCACAGTGGTTGAGGTTGGAAGGGACCTCTAGAGATCAACTGCTCCAACCTGCTGCTCAGAAAGCAGGGTGCCCAGGTCCATGTCCAAGTGGCTTTTGAAGATCTCCGAGGAGGAGACTCCACAACATTTCTGGGCAACCTGTGCCAGTGCCCAGTCACCCAACATGGCATAGAAGTGTTTCCTGATATTTAGACAGAACCTCCCGTGTTCCATTTTGTGCCCAGTGCCTCTGGTCCTGGCACTGACAAGAGCCTGGCTCTGTCCTCTTGCAGGTATTTATGGACATGGATGAGATCCCCTTGAGTATCCTCTTCTCCAGGCTGTCCAGCATCTTGACGACCCTCTGCTGAACTCTCCCCACTATGGCCAGATCTCTTCTGTACTGGGGAGCCCACAACTGGACCCAGTACTCCAGGTTTGGCCTCACCAGTGCTGAATAGCTTCCCTTGAGCAGTGCTTTCCCTAATGCAGCCCAGGATGATACCACTACCCTCCTTAGCAGCAAGGGCACGTACCTGCCTCGTCTTCAATTTGGTGCCACCCAGGACTCCCCAGCCCTTTTCTGCTGAGCTGCTTTCCAGATGGGGAGCTCCCAGCATATAGCTTTAGACCAGAGTGATCTTTTAGCATAAAGATTTTTTCCTTCTGAAATTCCGCTTTCTCTTCTTGCAATCTGTTTCTGGGTAGCAACTGTGTTTCTTTCCAAACTCTGCTCTGCCAGCCTAAGCAGGGACAGTGTTTTCCAACGTCATCTCTTGGGATGGATCCTCTTGTTCCAGTTTTGTCATTATTTTCCCATCTCCGTTTTTTTTCCATCAGGAAATAAGACAATTACTTTCCAGGTGAGAAGCAACCAGGGCTTCATATAGAGAGGTTAGCATTTCCTGAATCAGCCTGCCTCACAGTCTAATGCATGACTTGTGATCACCTATGGCTTGGGTTTTTGTTTTGGTTTGGTTTTGGTATATATATTTTTTTTTTCCCAGGGGAAAAGTTTCACCGGAGGCTCCCAGTTATCTTTAGATCAACTAATATTTGCAGGTCTTCCCTGCTTTCCTCACTATTTTTACTGGCATGCTCCCAACTTTTCTCTCCCTGAAATTTGGCTCCCGTGCACAGTCTGCAGGAGCTTTAACAGCCCTGGCTGTGATATTTTTCCAATGCTCTGCCTTATGGCTGGATCTCAAACCCTTTCAAGCCATTAGACAAAGTTAATTGGTCATGCACTGGCCAGAGGCAAACAATCCTACCGTGCTGACGCATCCCATGTCCAGACACCGCAGTGATGGACAACCTCCACCAAGCTGGCCAGACTCATTTAGTCTCCTATTTATGCACTATTCCTTCAACCAGGCTGATTTATTCCCAGGCTTTCTCAACATCTTTCAAGCACAAGCAGACCATTACCATTTCCCGATGGGGACCTCTCCATCCCACCAAGGCACACACAGTCTGTCAAAAAGCTTTTCAGTGGTGTGAATGCCAGACTGTCCACCCCACTGTGCTTACCTATTGAGGAATAACCACCTTGAATACCTAAAGTACTGGATCTTTTCCAGTTTGCCGGGTGTTTTAAAATGCTGCTCAAACGTGCTTTGAACTGCCCAGTTACAAGAATGGATCTGGATGTAACCAGGTCTGGGGGCTTTCACAGCGCGGTCTTTTCTATATACTCATGGAGGTATGTTTGCACTGTTTTCCTTTATGTACCTGTTCTCTGATAGCACAGCAAGATAAAAATGAAGATAAACAATGGTTTTCGCTCTCAAAGCTGCTAAGTGAGGATTAAGGTGCATGTCTTCCCCTCCCTTTCCCACGGCACAGTACCAATCCTGCTGCCCCGGCTCGATCCGCTTTGTGCTGTCCATGACTGTGGAAATTTTCATTAGCAATGCTTCTTGAGTTACTCTGAACTCTTGGAGGAGCTGTATTTTCCCCAAAATAACCCACTATTAAACTGGGGAAAGACATATGGAAGGGTGGCAATACCCATGTGTATCACCATCCTGTGACCAACAACCCCACGGTCATAAATAGTCCTCTGCACTCACCTTGTCCCCATTCCCTGAAGTCTCTGAGAGCTTCACAGTGCTTCACAAATTTTTATGCTGTGGCTTATTCAGCTGTTTTATGGGAAATTGTGTCCTGGATCACATCAAAACCCCCAGAAGTCAGATTTTCCAAAAAATTGCAAAAATATCATTGGCTCAGTCAAAAGAGAACAGCAAAACATTTCTCCCTTAATAGAAACTTTTAAAGTTCCTTCCACAGAAATTGCATAAAACTTGAAAAAAAGCATGTTAGAAGGGTGTGCCTTGATACACATTAAAGGAAAACTTTCCATCAGGAAGGTACTGCAGCAGGAAAACAGACCCATTTCTCCATGCTGGGTTTATTTCTCATCTTCATAATAAAATCCAGTAAATACCTGACATTTTTGCAAAAGAAAGCTCAGCTCCCTGTTCTGCCAGCATGACTCAGGACCTAAAATAAAATCGTATCCAAATCCCATCCCTGGAGGCTCCATCAACCCTGTTCATCTCCACTGGTCTTTCAGTGCCCCCCATGCCCACCAGCTCAGCCCTGCGGCTCAGTTCATAACTAAGCCCCTGGGATCCAGAAACTGTGCTGGTTTTGCACTGAATTTGAGAAAACAGACGTTTGGGGAAAATCCAGCCATGCCAGATTCCTGCCTGCCATGCCAGGGAGCAGCTGGCATGAAAACACGGCACCGGTTTTGGTGATGCTGAGCTAACACGTGTGGAAGCCCAGCCTGCTGCCGCTTGCACCTTGCCTGATGTTGCCCAACTCAACATTCATGACACAACCCGGCTGTTGGCTCGCGGAGCCTGATTTGAAGTAACAAACATACCTTGTCACATTCCCCGTCCAAACACCGGCGTGGGGCCACCCCCTGCAGCACAAGCTGTGTTTTTCCTTTTCCATGGGACCAGCCCCGGGTCATAAACCCGAGGAGGAGATGAGGTACGGCAGGAGTCTGCTCATCGCGGTGATGTCACCTCTCTGGGAATTGGTTCCTCTACAAATCCCAATCCAGGATGGAGATGAGCTCTCCCTTGCTAACCCCAGGGGAATCCGCCCACCGGATCAAGAGGAGGTGGAGGGTGGAAAGACATATAAAGCTCCCCGGGAGCCGCTCGCCTTTACTGTACAGGTTGCACGGATCTGCTCTCAGCATGAAGACACTTCTGGTGGGGCTGCTGCTTGGCCTGGCGTGCGTGGAGCTGGGTAAGGACCCCGCATTCCTGACATCGTGGGGACCCCCTGGGAAATGTTTCAGGAAGGAGGGGAAAGACAGCTATGCAGAAAGACCTGGTAATCCCTAGATAAGGGAAATCATGCCCGTATGTATTTAAGAAGGTCAACGGAAAGGGTGAGTGGGGAATGAAGACGCACTTTCCTGGTGGGGAGAACAGTGATGGCTGTTGGAGAGCAGTGCAGACCATTTGGACCCATGGGTGGGCAGAGGTCACCCAGCCTTGCTCACACCACACCCTGGGGTGGAGGGGACTGACACGAGGCTTTGTAAGGCTAAGGGGTGACTGACAGCTACATGGCACAGGGAGAGCAAGTGTGGGACCTGAGCTGGTGGCCTCCAGCCAAGCTGCCAACCCATCCCCTCGGGGATGGGATGGGGTATGTTCATCCTGATCTCCTGACATCCCTACAACCTCACAGCTGGCTGCTGGAAGCGCTGAAAAACAGAGAGCAAGATATGGGCGAGAGTTTGAGAAATAACTCTAGGGATTTGGGGAAGCTTAACGAAACCACCAGCTCTAGGGCTTACACTGATTTTTAGAGATTAGGAGACAGGTGGAGATAATAAATTCCCTTGGGTCTGTTTGGGCTTGGTTCTGCTGGATCACAGTCTTGGGTATGCTAGCCATGAGGTCCAGTCATTGCTGTGCATATTTTTGTGACTTTTTTTGGCCTGGAACAGCCATTCTTGGGGTGACACAAACCCTGTGTGTGTGTCCCCTTCCCCCTCCAATGGCAGGGGGTTGAACTTAGATGATCTTTAAGGTCCCTTCCAACCCAAACCAGGCTGTGATTCTATGATTCAGCCTCTATCCCATGGGTGCCAGAAATCCTCAGGCTGATTTAATTGGACCCTGAAATATCTGAAAGGAAAGGCAGCTTGGGCAGGGCTTGAACACCCTCATCTGGAGGCATTTTGACATTCAGAAAGTTGCAAATGAAGGAAGGATGAAAGGCATACACCTTGCAAATCGTTATGCACAGAAGTGTGTTGGGTCTCTTCATCAAGCTGCATTGTCTTTTTGATCCCTCTACCCTCATTTCTCCTTCCACATGTCTTTGAAGCAAACCCGGCTCCAGCTGAAGATTTCATTTCCTTACTTGCTCCGGGTTGAACAAACCATAGGGCTCAACCAGGACAGGTGCACTTACTTCCATACTACTACAGCAATTTATTACATTTCAGTACTTTTTAAAATTGTTTTCTTTTGTTTTTCTTTCAAGACACTTCAGAGGTGGCATATTATATATTTCTTTGCCCCCCTCTAGTCTTGCCCTGGGTTTAATGGGGTTGCTGAGGAGCTGACAGAGCAGGTTTCCACCCACAGGTCTTCGAGCCCTTTATAGGAACAGAGAGGCATCACCACCCTTTGCTTTATCATCGAGATTGAGGCAGATATGGTTTGGGGGTATAATGCTATGGGAGACAGCAGGCCTAGACAGCACGTACAGCTCAGGAATATGTCCATGGCTCAAGGTAGATTGCTCACCCTTCAGAAGTTTGCAACTGAGGTGCGGAAGGTGCTGTCAGTGATGGACAGTAATTATTGGCCTCAACTGTGGACACAGCACTGTCCTCTGTGGTCAGTTCTTCTGCTCTGGTCCTTAGAGTTTGGGGCTTTCCTCTTCCACTGCAATCTCCCCCCCCCCCCCCCCCCAAAAAAAAAAACACCTGTGTCCTCTGAGTGCCCCACACAGAGTCAGTGGAATAATAAGGGGGGAGGGAGTGATGGTTTTCTCACCTAAACTCACACTTGACTGGAAGCAATTTCTCCAGACCCCATGGTACTGTCCTGCTCACCCACAGAAATGGTCAGGTTTGGAAATCAGCTCAGCCCAAAGGTTGCAGACCAGATCCTCAGATGATTTAAATTAGCGCTGCTCCACCCATACACAAGCTGGTCCTACACACCCACAAGCATCCCCACGCTTCCCAGCTTGACAACTGTGATTTCTCCCAGTGTGTGCACTACATGATATAATGCAAAACGGACAAACTCTTGTGGGTCATTTTGAATCTACCAAAATCCTCGACTTGGGTAAACAGGGATGGCTCCACCACACCTGCTGACAGAGGAGATGGCCACCAGCACAACACCACAAAAAGCCCTTCCTACCTTTGCAAGGAGGATGGAGAAAACTTTTGCAGCATGAGAACCCAGCTGCACAGCTGAATTTTTCAGAAGCAATGCTAAAAGAAATAGATTCCCTGAAAATCCATTCTGAAGTCAAGCGTTAAAACAAATGCCTTCGGAAATATTTATCCTCATTGAACAGTCCCGGTAGTTTCCCTCCAACAGCAGGTGCTGCAGAATTAGCGGCAAGGAAACACCGTCTTTCAGCAATTTTACCAATAGATGGCAGTGGATACTTTTGGGTGGCTCTTCAGCTGCTTCTGCCTTGCTGGAAAATGCACAGGATAGAAAACCATCAGACTGGGCTGGCTTCTGTCATCCAGCCAAACCAGAACGACTGCGAAAAAAGAACATGCACGCTCCGTATCGGCTGGCTGTGGATGGGCAGGTCTCGTACGGAGACTCTTGAGCAACTGCTGAGATCAAGGCTTGTATACGTAAAGGTGTCCCTGTGTCAGCAGCAGCCAGCGAGAGCTTTGTAGCATCATCGCTTTTAAAAACCAGCAACAGCCCCTGATGAAAGTGCTTTTAGGCCACATCCATCCCTTAGCATCTCCGGTACGGCTCTGAAATTTAAATTCTGCTCTCAGTTACTAAGTTCTGCGGAAAAGCCTCTAAATAAGCATGAAGGAGCCCTGGAATTTCAACGTCAGTGACTGTCTCTGTGGGTGGAGGGGCTGCAGGTGAATGCTGCTCTAACCAGAAGGAGCTATTTTGCTCCGTGCCGCAGCAGCTCTTACACGGGATGCACAAACCAGCAAAATGTCATAATTCTGGTCAGATTGATCCCCTCTATATAAAATTGGATTCATTTTAAGAAGCTGATATAGTTCTGTTCATTGAGTCTGCAGAACAACAGCCAACAACCATGCTGCAATGCACCTGAACAGATTGATCTCCAAACTGCTGCTGGGCCAGGACCCTCCAACGATGCTATTCAAGCTGCTCAAGCAAGATTTCCCTCTAGATCGGCTCTTTTTAAGCTGCTGAGCCCCTGAAGTAGTGATGATGCCGAGCTCCCTGCAACACCCTCCTCATCCTTTGATGCTGGGGTTTGGTCTTTGCCCTTGACAAAGCTTTGTTACTGTCTTCAGCTGTGCTTACTTTCCAAGGTCCCTGTACCTTGGTTTTGGGGGTGAAGCACTGTCACATAATCCCTACCACAGAGCAGAGAAGCTGCAGCCTTGCTGTCTGCCTTCACTGCTGTGACCGACTCGAATCCCCTCTTTTCCCCTCTGCAGCCCAGTCCCTGCGGTGTTACACGTGCAAGGAGCCAACAGACATTTCTGAGTGCAGAACACCCACCCTGTGTCCCCCGAAAGCCAAGGTGTGCACAACAACGCTGCACTCTGTAGACACAGGTAAGTCTCATTGTTTTCTTTGAGTGGTCATCGGGCAAGATGATTTTTGGCTTCGTGGGCCAAACTATCTCACGAACTTCTCCCATGCTTCCCCCTCCTTTTCCCAGACCCTGCCTTGGGTGATCCTTTAACTGTAGGAATCCAGGCGGAGTTATCCAGGGTGGGAAGCAGGGAAGTCCATCAGTCTCTGAGCTTCATAGTGAAGCACACAGCATTTGCCCCACTCACTGGGTCTGCTTTGCCTTTCCTACCCCTATGCGTTACAGATCCTGATGTTGCAGATGTGTGCAAACACACTGCAGAAACCCAGGGACTCTTTCTGTTGTAGACACCCTCACCTAACACCAACTCTCTCCCCAGAGAGAAAAACAACCTGAACATGTTAGTGTTACACCAGTGTTTCTTGGCATTGCCAGCTTCCGTGCAAAGCTATCGCAGAAGCAACCCACCAGAACAAAACATGCAGGGACTTGTGTCCCTTGTCTGCACTAGAAGAAATTTGGAAGGAGCAGGACGGACAGAGGGAGATGGCATGGAGAACCAGAGGACCTGTCTGGGTTACAGGCACCTATGGATTAAAGACAGTCAACCCCTTATTTGAATTTATTTACCTAAAAAACACTGTGCTCTCCACTCCCATCCATTGCACAAAGCCAGTGGTTCTCAATACCCATGTTCTGCACTTTTCTTCACCATTTCTTTCTCTCTCTTCTCCTTCTCCCCATCCTCCATTTCATCCATTTCAGGTTACCCCTTTTTCGGCAACATCACCGTGACCAGAAAGTGTGATGAGACCTGTGTCAACTATGACGGGATAGGTTCGAGCAGGCCCACGTCGTGCTGCTACACCGACCTCTGCTCTGATGACACCAAGAGCAGCAGGGGGGAGAGAAGCAGCTCCGCAGCGCTGGGTCTGATGGCCTTGGTTGTTGGCACGCTCCTCCAAAGTGCTCTGTGAAGCCATGGGCACCCCTGCTCGGACCAAAGCATCTCCTCCCCTCTCTCTGCCAAGACGCCTTGTGAACTTCTAGATGCCTTGGGAGAAAACCTTCTTTGCTCACGTGTGTCTTCACCCATCTTCAGTGTTGTGGATTCAAGTGGATTCAAGCCAAAAGTTTGGGTGCCTGGACCAAAACTCTTCAAATTTCCATTTTCCAGCTGCTAAGCAGATGTTCTTCATCTTTGGTTGCTTCTGGTCACCAAGACCCACATCTCGCCTTGCAGCTTTGCTCACTATGAAGCACAGTGAAGCTTGGGGATGATCCTCATCCACACCAGGGGCTGCAGACATGCTGGACACAACAGCGCTCTTTCCCCAGATCTTCCTCAGCTCCCACAAAATATGCACCCGTGTGCCTCTATCATATTTCAATGCACAACCCCTCCCCAAAACCTGGGACCCTCCATCAGCATCTTGGCTTCTTTTCTTTCCACATTGGGTGCTATCTCCAGAGGCAGGTGGATGTTGGATCCCTCCCAGTACCTGCTCAGCAAAGCGTGGGTTGCAGATGAAGAGAGCTGGCACTTAATTTTCTATAGAATTAGCCACGGAATGAGTTCAGAAGGGCTCAGCCATCATGCATTGAGATGGAAAGTATTTCTGGAAAGCTCATAAGACGCCCAGGATGAACAAGCCAAGGCAGTTTAGACTTGTAAAAGCAAATCCAGAAGTTTGGCCAGCCCAAACCCCCACCAGCCCTTTGCTTGAACTCAGGTTGCAATCAGAGCCCCCGACTTTCTCTTTCCAGATGTTTCACCGGCTGTTTCAAGCAAACTTTTCTGTTAGCCTGCCCTCCCCCATCCCTTCACCTCAGGGACCACAGGAAAGGAAAATAAATGATTATCCCAGACCCTCAGCACTGGGGAAAGTCAACCTTTCCACTCGATGCTGGTTAATGGTGCTGCCATGCCCCTGATGGGGATTTGCTCTGTTCTCCCTCGGAGCAGCTGTAGGATTCGAGTTTGATGCCCTGTCTGCTGTAAAAACAGAAGGAGTGAAAGCTGATCCAAATGAGCTAGACATGGCCAGCTCGTGGCCCCTTTGGGGAGGGGACAGCAGGGGAACTTGGATTTTTCTTTCCTCTTATTCCTTGGCTCATCCAGGGAAGCAAAAGTGAACCTGCAAGAACAGAGGCAGAGGGCAGCATGGGCACATCCCAAGCACCATCCTCATGCATTCATGAAGCCCCTGCAACCTCCTTTGTGCCAAACTTCATTTTCACTCTGTTTGCATACAAGACACCAGCCAAGAAAATCAAGGAAAAAGAAGGTGGGGGGGGGGAGGGGGCAGAATGTTCTGGCTGAGAATCTAGTGAATAAAGTCGGATCCTCCCGTTTTCAGCCTTTGGAGTCTTGTGTGTTCAGCACGTCTTTCGATGGTTTTCTGGCTGAGGAAAGTGTCAAGAAAGGGAGTGCAAAGCTCTCCTTGTAGGATCTGGTGGGAGAAGTTGGGAAGGAGGGTGGCAGAAGGGTGAAGGACCACGCAGTAGCTACAGGATGCTTATCTGGGGCATGGGATTTCTTTCCCAGTGCAGCTTCTCTTGCAGCAGGAAAAGGGAAAGCAGCTGAGCTCAGCACTGCAAGGGAGTGGGCAGCCTTGAGCAAAGTTGCTGCAGGTGGGGACTGCTGCTTTCCTTGTGTCACCTGGTGCTGGCTGTGAGCATCCTGCACCTCATTGCTCTGACACACTCCTGTTATCTGGGACTTCCCTGTTAGCGTGGCTACACTGCAAAAGCAGTGAGCATCCAGTGTAGAAAACAAAGCAAAAAGCTCAAAGCACTTGCAATATATTCCTATACTACGCAAGATGAAAAGCCCTTAGCACAATGTGTCAGGGGTGAAAAAATTTGCGGTAATATTCATCTGTTCATGCTGGGTTAGCCCTAAGCCACAGGACAAACAGTCATCCCTGGGAGCCCTTGAAAAGTTTGATTTTCACCAAATTGCTGCTTCTGCTATTGCTTTTTTTTTTATTCTGTCTGCTTGGTCCCTGCTGCCCCAATAAATGCAGGACACTGCCAGCAATTCAAAGGCATTTGCAGAATTTTGCATCACTGGGTCAAGTGGACATGCAGAGGGAGAAGTTTAAATATAAGCTGAATAAAATAGAACAGAGACAGAAGTGTCTCTGATGGGCTGTGAAAAGATGTGCAGCCTCTCGACCCTGCAAGACGAGGCTGTGCAGCTGGTGGCATCCAGCACTGCTATAGCTGTTGTGGAGTATTTTACTTGTTCATCCCAATAATCACTCTGTGCAGGGCCAGGGACACTATTTCTAGGCTTGAGGGCAATTCTTGATGCCTTATGTTTTATCCAGACAGGCAGTTGGGTTTTATTTCTCCACCTCCCAGCTTTTATGTAAAAGTGGGGCAGCCCTACAGGTGTATGATCCTCATCGCTCACTTTCACTTGCAAATCTGGTGGCAAAGCTTCTGTTTGCCTAGAAATTAAAGATCAAAGTAAAGCAGAGACTAAAATTTCAGGGAGGTGTTTGCATACCCCATTGGTGAGGTATACACACTGGTATACCCAGCTGGTGAGCATATTCATGGTATGCCCAGATGAGTCCTGCCTCCAGGTGACTGTCGGGATGTTGTGTCTGCCTTGGTGGCTTTGAGGTGGTGGAGGAGTGGCTTTTTTTTGGTGGCGGAGTGAGCATTTCAAAGGATTGTTCTTCCTATGTAAACACAATGTGCACCCAGACCTGGCTCGGGCTGGATCAGGAAAGCAGGTCCATAGCATCCTTTAGGTCTTTGACCCAGAATCACGAGGGGAAGAGAATGGTTCAGACCCAGACTGTGTGATATTGGCTGGAAAAAGGATGTCACCTCCTTGCGTTGCTGGAAAAACTACAGGAGAGAACCCTTCTGTTGTCTTCTGCCAGCTAAAATTGGGACCTGGGTACAATCCTGTTGCTTTGACTCCCACAAATGCGTCAGTGGTGCAGTGGGAGAGCAAAGCTACACAACCAGAGTGGTTAATACTTTGAGGAACGGAATTTCCAGCAGGGATCATTTGCAGTTACTTTCCACGAGTCACATCGAGACATTGCTCACATCATGTGTAGATGTGAGCAGTGGCAGTTATCCCGGTGTGCCCTGACTGCAGGCTGGCTCAAGCTGCAAGGTGGGAAACACCAGGGGATGTTTTGGCTGCTTGATTTCTTTTAATTTTAGATATTTTGTCTGCACAGGGAGGGAGTGGAATATAAACCCATATAGCCCTCATGAACGGTGCTTTAATACAGCTGGGCATGAAATCAAAAGAGATGAGGGCAGAAATTATTGCGAAACTACAAGAGAATAAAAAAAAAAAAAAAAAAGGAAGGGGGTATTGGCACAGCCCAGACGCTTAATGTAAAATAGAGCTCTGATGTAATCAAATAGAGAAGGAACTTGTAGTTCTTGTTAAAAATACCTATCTGGAACATAAATATACATTAGCACGTAGCTGCAAGGCTTATGGAGATATCTGCCATAGTCTTATATTTACAGATAGGGATTTAAATGTTTAATACCGCACATTCAGAAGAAAGTCACTTCATCTGAAGTAGCTATTAATTATAGAACGTGCTTGGCAGGACTGAAGAGCAGCAGGAGCAATATCATTTTCAATATCACTCCCAAATTATTTCTCATCTAAAATCTATCATGTGAATTTTTTTTTTCTTTTTAAAATAGATCTGTTTTTCCACATTAAGCCATGGCTGACTTGGAATGGCTGCCTCTGACACACTGGCACGTCCTCTCTCGGATGTCTTCATGTCTCCCCTGCACAGCTCCCACAACCCTGACTCCAGGGGAACAAAAACCCAAAGCCTCTTTATTCAGTACAGCCCTGGGTCTGAGAGCAGGGCAACCTCCCAAAACATGTGGTGAAAGAAAACCTCTGAGTGACTGAAGCAGATATGTTGAGGAAGCAGTGAGGCAAGCATCGTGGTTTGTATCTTAATTCAGCAAAGTCATTTCGGGTCACCTGAAGCACAAGAACTCAAGAGGGATGCTCAGAGTATTGCAAAAGGATGAGGCAGACAGACCTCGTCTGCAGTGATTGACTTCCCTGCAGGCCTTCATCCCTCTTCCTTGGGGTTCTAGCCTCGTTTGCCATGAGGTTTTAAAAAATACAAGGTTTTTAATCATTCTGTGCCTTATCCAAAGCTGGTCTGGACCTGTGAGAATTTGGTCCCAGTCCCCTTCCCAGTCTGCCCCTATTACATATACATGGATGGTATGGGGAATGACCCATGCCATACATGGGTAGCTCCAGACATTGTCTTGTAACATATCTCCAGTAAAGACTTAGCTTTAAGTTAGTTCCTCCTGGGGATATCGTGGAAATCTTTGCAGATCCATGATATTAAAGAGAACTGAAAGCCCTGGTATATGAAATCCGTGGGCCAGAGTCATAAAACTGAACACAGTTATCCTAAAAAAATACTCCAGGCTGCCTTCGGCCAGCAGGTCTCTGAATACAAAAGTTGACTATGTTCTTCATGTTGAATTCCTCCCCAGTGCAAAAGCACCTTGATGTGCCCCAGTCACATCGGTGATAGCACGGAAGCATTGCCCAAATTTTGTTTTAACACACAGCCTTGCCCTGGAGTGAACATCCCTTCACCTCCTTGCAAAATTATTTGGTTTTATACAAAAATCTGGGAATGGAAGAAAAAAAAAAAAAAAAAAGATGGCTTGGAAAAGGAGGGGGAGTCAAGTCAATGTGCTTCACTTGGTGCATTTGCTTCTGCAGTACCTTTGGGCTTGCAAGGAGCTGGGTAAGGAGCAGCCTTGAATGTCTGGGAGAGGATCTGCACCTTTATTTGAACCCTGCCACTCTGTACCTCAGCTGGTGTCCTCATAAAGCTGGGCTAGAAACAAGCCAGAATTTGGTTTTCATCTTTTCTGGCTGCTGCCCATCTCCTGGCCCTGGAGAGAGAGGACACAGGGGAAGGGGTGTTTTCAGTGCAAAGGCAGCTGTCACTGTGTTTGGGAAGCCATCCAAATCTGAAAGGGAAACTAACACCCAGGGGATGGTGACAGACTCTGACGCACTTACAGCAGAGGAGGAAAGCCATCCTGGTGAAGAAGGAGAGTTAATAGTAAGAGATTTGTCTCCTATTCAGAGAGAAAAAAAAAGGGGGGGATTTTAAGTAAACCGCTGTACCCAGCAGCCACATCCAGCTGGAAAAAGGTGTCTGGTTTATCTTTGCCTTTGGGGCAAGTGACCAGGAGATTTTTTTTTAATTGCTGATGTCTTCAGATCACAACAGGGTTTTCTACAATTTCCCTTTTGCCTTGCCACCTCTGTGCAAGGATTTCATGGGCTGGTTGGGGTTCCTCATGCACAGGAAGCCAGTCTAGGTGCTTTTGGGGCCTTTTACTGCTAACCTCAAGTAGCACTTGCAAAGGTTTTCATAAGCTAAAATGACTCAGCCCCTATCCTTATATCTTATTATCACTTCTTTCATAGGAAAAATTAATCTGAAATATATTCATGTTTGTGGCTCTGCTGGCAGAAGCCATTCCAGACCCTCACTGCTGTGAAGGTTGGAAAACACCTGTAATAAAATATTTGTCTTGCTTCTCCCCATTCTGAGATGGTATTTCTATGGGGTTTTGGTTATGTCTGAGATGCTCTGTTGGGCTAAAGAAGCAAGCCTGTGTTGGTCTGACCTTGGAAGATCGACCCTCCAAACACATTAATTTTCATTAATTGTGACGGTGTCATCTTCAAGCTGTGGTCATCTTGGATGATCCAAGCTTTGTGCAAGATATCACGAGCTACAAAGGCTTCACAAAAAGTATCCTTAGGGGATTTGGATTTTTTAATCAATATCTCAGGGCAGAATTGGTTTGGATAAAGGAAATGAGAGGTGTCTGATTTAGGCAGTCTCTGAGCTAGAATACTACCCCTTTCTGGATGCAGTTCATGAATCATTAGATGACGGAAAACCCAGAAAACTGCCTTGCTGGAGCACTCTTGATTTGCACGTTCCCCTGAATGGGACAGGGAAAGAAAGTGGTGTGCATCAAATGGGAAATGAGGATGCATGCACAAGGCTGAGATTCAGCTTTTAGGGTACCTCACAAAAATACTCCCAAACTCCTTGGAAAAAAAATTTGGCAGACATGGGATATTTTTTACATGTAATGAAATGTAATTCCTGACAGGCTGCTGTTCTGACAAGCTACGAGGTCTGTGGGAAAGAAATATCAAGTGTGTGTAGTCAAGCACTAACTTTCTGATAAAGGGATTATCATTTGGATAATAGATACAATATGTAAATGGATCTTCATCTCTTCCTCCCTTCCCTTCCCTTCCCTTCCCTTCCCTTCCCTTCCCTTCCCTTC
>CM021698.1:153832899-153883127 GCA_011074415.1 Stictonetta naevosa
CTTCCCTTCCCTTCCCTTCCCTTCCCTTCCCTTCCCTTCCCTTCCCTCCCTCTTTTCTCTGGAGACACCTACATTTTAGGATTTGCAGGAGAGTAGCATACTCAGCCATTCAACCCCTCATATTTATTTTATCCAGGGCTTTTACTCAGGCTCTTACCTTGGCCCCATGGATGTGTCCTGGCAGCCCCCCAGCCCATACAGCTCTGCAATCCTCCACCTCCCCCCAAAAAAAGCAGAAGTCTGGGTCCCCCACCCCGAGGTGCTCAGAGGAGGACAAAGGGACCCTCTCCAAGCTGAGCAGTCCCAGAGACCCCAGGTGGTGGGATCCATCCCATAAATTGCACAGCCATCCCCCAACCCCTAATCCACAGTACCAGCACTCTTTGGGCTGGGAGATGTCTGGGGGTGGCTGCGGCTTTTGGCGAGGCCAGGGCAGCGGGCACGTGTGCGTGCTGGTCTCTGTGCCTGGGTGGGTGGCTGTGCCTCTGTTAGCTTGGCCCCGTAGCTGCTCAATTATCTCCTTCGTTTACTTTGGCATGATCTGGAAAGCCCTGGAGGCCAAGGGAGACTTAATGGGTTTTATGGTATTCTGTAATCGTGCAAAGCTTGAACTAACATGCGGCAACATGATTGTTTTACTAAGGAGGAGTAAGAGCATCTGAAATTACTCCGGGAGATGCTCTGTTTGTACTTGGGCGCCGGCTAGCTGTCAAGCTACACCCCCAGGAGTCTGAAATTGCTTGTCTCAGGATCCCCAAGCTTAATTCTGGGGAGAGATGGAGTGGCACTGTCTCCTCTACTTGTCCCTGGCTCTCAGAGACCTGAGAAATGTCTCTGCTGTGTACTGGGTGCCCCCATCACGAGGGACTGGTCTGGTTTGCGCCCAGGCAAATCCAGCAGCAAATGGGACCATCTATTTCCTGCTCCCATCCCTCATTTCTAAGCTTCGTTTCTCTCAGTGAAGCCCCATATCTTCCCAAAGGCCTGGGCCGAACTCTGTCCTGACCATGGAAAGGTCCAACGGGGTGAGCCAGCACCAGAGTAAACTATTTTGAAAGAAAACCAGGTCCACGGGATACCTGCAGCTCTTGAAATGCAGCACTGTTATTTCTAACGTGTTTCTTTTTATTATTATTATTCCTCAGGAGGCTTCATTCCTCTCTATTTTTGGTACTGAGATGTAGGTTTCCCTTATAAATAGCCACGCATTATAATTCAGTCTGATAACTAGGACAAGGATGCGCTGGGCTTCTAGACTTTGGTTTCAGGAGGTGAAGAATGCAACGTTTGCAGCCAGCCTTCAGACTTCCTCTGAGATCTTTATCTCAGGAAAAAAAAAAAAAAAAAAAAAGTGTTCCTTTGCATCTGGAAATTTTCCCGAGCTCCTTGGATGCAAATCGCAATGGGAGATTTGGTAAGGGCTCCTTGCCAAGCTAACAAATCACAGAAACAACACTTTGAAGCTCTATAGCAACTTTCCCTCAGAGGCTGAATTTAGACACGAGGCTGCCCACATCAAAGCTGGGTGATAAATATTCTTCCCATTTTACAGCCAGAAAAGTCGTGACATAAGCCTGTGCATCCTTGCATGCGATAATGAACCAAAGCCCTCTGCAAACATAAAAAACAAAGTCTATGCAGTTTCTGAACACTGTTAAATGATTAATTACTCCAAAGAAAATCAAAAGCAGGTCGCAAACATGTCCCAAAGAACAGAAACACTTCTGTTAAATAAAATAAATACAATAAATAAATAACATTGTTCATCCATAAATAAGGGAGGGTTGACAGTTCAGGGCAACTATGTGAGAAATGGCTCGTTTCCCATACCACCCTCAAGCAACTGTAGCCTGGGCAAAGTCTCTCAACTTATGTAATTTGCTGTGGGCTTTGGATCAGGACTTCCATCTACATGTTTCCCAGCTGTTTGTTTGTGCAAAGCAATACTTGTGGTCAGGCTGCTGCACTGGGGGTGAGGAAGGGGAGGACAGATCTGCTCTCACATGGGGTCTGCTCATATATTAAATAACAGCAGCCAGTGGAGAGTTTAGCTGAATCAGGACAAGAGGCCATGGCCATAGTTTGAAGCACAGGAGGCTCCCTCTGAAAATCAGGTAGCAGTTCCGTGCTCTGTGGGAGCCAGAGCCATGGCACAGGCTGCCCAGAGAGGTTGTGGAGTCTCCTCATCAGAGGTCTTCAAACCCACCTGGACATGGTCCTGGGCAAGCAGCTCCGGGTGCTTGAGCTGTGTGGTGGAACTTGGTGGACCCAGAGGTCCCTTCCAACGTCAACACATCTGGGGTCTGGATCCACACTGGGGATGATTCCTTGCTTTCTGCTTTACCCTTAAAATGCCTCTCCCTGTACACCAGTATAAGCCTTTGCTTATAGCTGGATATCTTTTCAAATGTCAGGAACACACTGCACTATTTCACACCCATAGGTGAGAAACACAGTAGAAGAGAACTGGCATGAATAGGAAAACAGCAGTAGATGTGATGAGGTCCTTGCTGTGCTGCTGTGTGGATGGCAGGGAATTAAAGTGATGCTCTTCCAGAGATGACAGCACCAGCATGGCTTGAACTTCATACTGCAGATGTCACTATCAGAAGCAGCCATGCTTATGCAGGGGTAAAGGGAAAAAAAAAATAAACACATCATGACCCCACTCCATCAAAGATATTACTGAATACCTCTGAAATCACAGCAGAAGGATAAAAATACCTTGGCTTCCCAACATGCCTCCTCTTGGAATAAATTAGCAAACCCAATAGATTCAAACTACCCTTTGAGGATTGGGAGCACAAGACGGGTCCATGCTTCTCATGACTTTCATGGGCAGCTGTGACAGGTCTCAGATCTCGACTGGTTGGATCAAGGTGCCCATTGCCTCCGAGGTTCCTTGCCTGTGCTATATCCTGCAGTCATAGAATCACAGAATCACAAACTGGTTGAGACTGGAAGTCATCTGGTCCAAACCCTCTGCTCAAGCAGGACTACCTACAGCAGGTTGTCCATGAAGCTGGATTTTACCTGGAGGGCTTCCAAACAGAGAATTCCCCTACCCAATCAACATATCGCCTTTGCTGTGCCACTGGGGAGAGGATGAACCCACAGCATATTCAGAGAAATATGCTGTTATTTGGTAGATAGCTTAGCTCTACGTACAGTCGTGTTTATCAGGAGTCCTGATTCCTCCCCTGGGAAGCCTGTCTCAGATGTCTCCAACGCCCAGGAGAAGGACTCGTGGGCTGGTAGCTGAAGCACTGAGCTACAGCCAGATTGGTTTGACAAAAATCCTAGCAGCACTGAGCTAGGAAGAGAATGCCAGTCACTTTGGGAGATATTCACATCTCTAAAAACCTCAACAGCAACCCATTGCAGCCTAAGGTATCATTAAAGGGTAGGATGAGTTCTCTCTCCACTGACCAAGGAAAATCCCACCCAGTTTCCTCAGGCAGGTTTCGGACACTTCAAGTTATCTATCTCACCCTGAAGTTCTCCATGCCCTGCATCTGTGATATGAACCATTGCCTCTCCTGTCATTTCAAAACACTCGCTGGGATAATTTACATAACTTTTTTTTCATTTTTAAATTAACAGCCCCACTTTCCACTTCTGCTGGTATTGAAAAGGGTTGGCAAAGAAGCTCCCTCAAGTGTTTAAATATAGTTCAAACATGAAATATGGTAAGATGTTCCTTGCTGTTTTCAGAATCCAAAATTCCCATTTTTTTAATTCTCAAAACTTTTCTAAACAAAAACAAATCATTTTCATTTTTCTCTGAGTTCAGCAAGGTTGGAAAACTTCCATTCTTCTATTCAATGACATCAATCAAGACCAAAAAATTACCAGAAAAAAATGTTACCCAAAATATTGGGAAGTTCAGAATTTCTTTGGTGAAAAAAAAAAAAAAAAAAAGTCTAATAGGAAATTCTGTGAAACAAAACTCTTCTTCCTGCTCATCTCAGTCCACAAGCCTTTGTGCAGGAAGATCTGTGTAGGATTGTGACACAGACCGGCTGCTGTTGCTGCCATCTAATTTTGGGTGACTCTACCTCGTCATTGCAAAGCGCGTGTTATTACATTCCTGCTCTGACAATGTTTCCGTCCCAGATCAAGCACTCATTGCTCTGGGAGATCAAAAGACACGTTGGCTGCAGTACCAGCCCACATGGTCCATGTTGTTGCCACCAGGTTTCATGTAGAAATGCTGCTAATCCCATGGTCACGTGTAATGTAAAGTGGGCATGGCGGGATGGCAGCAATGGGTGCTGTGACAGGGAGAAGACAATGTGGTCATGTCCATGTGATTCCTAAGTTAAAGAAGAGAAAAAGAATATGAAATGAAGGATATATGGCATTTAGCTTTCTTCTTGAGGAGCTGAGATATGAAGAAACTCAGAAGAAATACTTCTACTTTGGGACGCCGGTGCTGGAAAGACATTGAGAAACTGGGGCAAGTCTGTCGTAGGAGTTCGGGGAGCTGGAGCCCAGGAAGTACAAAGAAAGGCAGAGAGCCTGGGTTTCTTTACTCAGGAGAGGGGAATGTAAAGGGGAAACATTACTGCCATCTGCAACAACCCAACAGTAGGGTATAGAGAAGAATGGGCCAGCCCCTTCTAGAAAATACACAGTAATAGGAAAAAAGACAACAGGCGGAAGATACTGGAAGAGCTTGGGAACAGAAGCCATAAGTGAACAAAAGACTTGTTCCTCAACAAAGGCAGACATGCCTTCAGGGAAAGCATATGACTTGAACAGCCCTTGGGAGTGAGAAGGACCAAAATTTTTTTAAAAAACAAAACAAAAAACAAACAAACAAACAAACAAACAAAAAACAATAAACCAGATGGATCTGGAGGAGATGTGGGTGAGGAAGGAACTATGCTTTAGCAAATGCCAGCAAAACTGAAGAAAAAAAACCTTGCTGTGACTTTTTTGGTGAAATACATACAGTGAAGCAACAAGCCCAGAAGTAGCCTAGGTTCAGACAGCTTTTACACCAGGTTAGTGGGAGCAGAGCTGTATGCTAGGTTTGCATGCTTTGTTCCCTGCACCTTGCAAGAGAGTCTCCAGAAACCATCACCACATGGTTTCAGAACCCTGTTTCGGTCTTGGGTGCAACCGTGAGACACGGGGCCTCACCCACACAGATTTTATGCTTTTCAGAGCAGATCTCAACCAGGAGATGTGATCCGTAACATAATAACTGAAATGCAGGACGCATGCTGACAAACTGGCCAGAGATCAAAGAGGGGAGGTGTCCACGGCCAATGAAGGGAGGGGAAGATCAGCCTCCTCCGCATGTGGCTTGTCAAAGCTAAGACAACTACGTGGACACGGAATTTAAAGCTATGGAGCAAGAGCACCGAGAAGGGGCTGCAGTCAGCTGTGTCTAATGCTTTTTAACTGATGAGGATCTCTGAAAAATCTCCCTGGTTCAAGCACATCATGAAAGGGAGGGCCGAAGCACACAGCTGTGTGATAAATTCAAGGCACTTGCTTCTAATTAAATCACAGGACCGTCGAGGTGTTGGAACCTTTTGATTTTCTCTGAAGTGCCGCCTTTTGTGCTCCGTCCAATTTGCTACTCTTCTGCCTCTGTGGCTTTGGGGTTGCCAGACAAATCCCCACCAAGGCAGCTGCACAGTCAGAGTTTAGTTTCTTTCCCAGTGTCCTTAATTCTAGCACATTTATTCTATTTTACCTATTTATTTATATTTATTTATGCTATCTATGCTCTTGATTCTAGCACATTGTGATGCCAGGCTTAGAACTAACATTGAAATGCATTAAATAGAGGGCCCACCCCACCAAATCTCGGATGTTCTGAACATGGGAGTCTCCACCAGAATTAGTCAAGCTCCCTTGAGCAATCATCACTAAGTAATGGCTGTTTCCAGCCTCCTCTGTCCTAAAGTAGATGTTAGTTAGTCGGATTAATTGTAACCTGGCCAAATTAATTGTGCTTATGTCTTTCCACTGATTCTCAAGGAAGCCGTGAGGAATGGTAAACCATTCCCATAAATGACCTCTGTGGTTAAAAACATGCACCTTATTTCTGGTCTGAATTTGTCCACCTTCAGCATGTAGCACCTCGCTATGCCACTGGCTGCTGGTGTGAAGAGTCCTGTTACATAACAATATAACCAGATTTCTTTTCCCCATTGAAGTTCTTGCACTGCTTATCCTTGAATTTGCAGAATTTGCAAGCAATGGCATTCCACTAAAGACAGGATAAAAGTGCTGCTCGTTCTTTCTTTTCCCACTGGCCCAGATCAGAGGTGACATAACCTCATCCTTTCAGTGTTATGTCCTGTTGAAAACACATACAGCAATAATCTAAGGGGGTTTTGTGTCTCTCTAGGAGCCCTTCTTCAAATGTTTACCCACAGTGCTACAATCACTTCCTAAGTCTCTGCTTCCCAGAACCGTGTATCCCCTGACTGTGAGTTCTTCAGATACCACAGAGATGCCGTCAGTGTCAAAAGGTGGGCTGACTGCCTCCCACGAGGATATTGATGTGCACCACAGCAAAATAAACAGCATTGGAAATAAGGCCTACTTAGACATCTGTACACCTAGTCATCTCTCCATGCCCCGCTGGAGATCTCCTTATTTTTTGTTATGCCCAAAATCTTGTTAGAGGTAAAAAGGAAATGCACCTTACATGTAAAGTCAAGAATTTATTGGAAGAATAAAGGAAATTTGAGCAGTCTAATCAAAGCATTATGATTAGTGAAGGCTAAATTCTTACAGACAAAAAAAAAAAAAGAAAAAAAAAAGAAAAAAAAAAGAGAGAGAGAGATGATAACCATTCCATTATTGCAGGAAAAAAAAAAAAAAAAAAAGTGTCAATAACAATACAGATAAAATTGATATACAAGTACTTGCTAGTTTCTACCACTTCTCCTGCTTTTATGTTCACTTTTCCACTAATGTTGCTTCCACATTATAGGGTGATAGAGTGAGTCACTTGCAACCCAAACTCTTTGCAGGGAGGATTATGATGGTGGAAATGGATTCTTTCTCATCAACCAAGGATCCACTGTGGGTCATTTTGATCATGTTTGCTAAAACACATTTACACCTATCTTTTCCTTCCTTAGCCCACCCTACATCCAATTTAACTGTATATGGTGAACTTTAAGTGGGTTTGATTCTTTGTTCTTGTTGTTATCCTTAAAATTTTGTCGTCCTCCAGGTCTGCATTTTTTAAAATAACATTCAATGAGTTCTTTACAGCTGAAGGGTCTCCAGAGCCACCCTGGCCCCACCTCTCATCACCCCATGCCTGCCCACGTCCAACACTTCTACCTCTCAAGGCATCTGCTGCTGTACCAGGTCTGTGTTTCTTTACACCTCATCGTTATGCTGGAGTCATAAATTGCACATGCAGTAACTCCTTGTCACAGCTATCTGTGTAACCCTGCAGCTGCACTGTATGAAAACAAACAAAAGTAAAGCAAATTAGCTATAACCGCCAGGTCAATTAGGAAAACTGCAATTACAGATGAGCAAAGTCAAAACAAAGCTCTGGTCAGGTCAAGAGGAGTTCAGCCAGAGCAAGCCTAACAAGCCTCAGCCTGGAGGACTCGCAAACTCAATAAAAAGCCCGTGTCCTATTACCAGCAATGCCAGTACTGGGCTTACTGAGCTGCAGGGCTATTTTGTCAGCTCTTGCAATTGGGAGACCATGGTTTTTCTTCTGTGCACCTTCCTGGCAAGATGACTTTAGCTCCCCCAGACAAATAAGCTCAGCTCACTTCTTTAAACCCAGCAGTGGATTGGTTTCAAGCATTTTCAGTATCTTTGCCCATGATTTATACTCCCAGTGTCCATGGCTGCAGTGGTATTTTTAGTGGTGTTTGCTAAAATAACAATATAACACAATAATATGGCTCCTGATGTATTTGTTTTTAAATGCTCTTTGACATGATAATTTTGTGAAGTTCTGGGCCATGACTTCATGGCATATCAACCAACACAGGGTACGGACAGGGTAGTCTGAGCCCAGTAACTCATGTCTGAGAAACAGCAGTGCTCTTCAGGGAAAAACTAGTGTTGTTTTATTTCTTTCTGAGTTTTGCTAGCATATACATAACACTGGTTTCATGTGCAGAAGTGCTGGCATACACTTCTGGCTTACAGGTTTTTTTTGTCCCTGACAAGTGAGTGAGTAGATATTCTAGATATTCTGGCTACATCCTAATAAATCCTCCATTCACACACACACTCACAGACACAAAACAAAACAAAAAATCAAACAAAAAAAAAAGAAAAAAAAAAAACAAACAGAAAAAAACCACACAAACACACTTGCAATAGATGGGGGTCCTTTAGGTTTCATTTGGAGAGAGAATGTAAAATAGTGTTTTCACAAGTGCTTATGGACTGAGGTGAGGAGGTGGCATGTCACAATTGCATAAACCTAGTGCATGGCAAATCATTTGCATTAGGTCTTAGCAATAGCACAGCAAAATCACCAAGGGTCTTGTTTAATTCCTGGCAACAGGGCTGATGGGTATATTTGTCACCCATCTTTCCCCATGGGGTTCACCCAGGATTTTTAGCACTCATCTCTTTGTTGTAGCAGAATACCTAGAGCAGTGTGTTACTACAGTGAGTAAAGGGTGGAGAACGGGTTCATGAATGATACCTGGATTTAGGCAAGGGATCTTTGGTTAGGGAAAGAGTTACTAGGGTGGACCTATGGCTGTATAATATAAACGGTGTAGGAAAAGTAGACATGAAGCAGTCTCACTACTGCTCATCTGTGAGAACGAAAGCTCTGAGTGAAACTGTGAGGCAGAGCATTTAAAAGAGAAACAAATTACCCTTAATGAAATGGTGGCATTGAGCCCAAAAGGGTGCTGTGAATGCTAGGAGTGTGAATAAACTCAGCGTGAAATAAGGTGTAATTGACGGTGTTTCCTTGGCAGTTACCAAACAGAATGGTCCTGATGCAGCCCCTGGGCCAGGAAAACTGGAGGCTGCTGATTTCCAGAGCTGGCAGATAAAAACAGGAGAACTCCCATGTACCACATTTGTTCAGCAGAAAGCCACAAACCTGTCACACACTTCTGGGGACCAAGCTTTGAACATGGCTCACAAGCAGAGGACACTGCAAAGCACAGGCTGGCAATGCAGGCAAGCCTGCAACTGGTTTCTAAAGTCCTTCTATAGCCATTGATGCTGTTCCTCTGGCCATCTCCATGCCAGTGCAGTACTCTGGCCATTAACACAAAGTTGTACCAGCAAAGGAACCACTTTTGAGCCACTTGGAAGCTGTGTATGAATCCAGAACTGCAGTTCATCCAAGCTTCATCTCACTCTGGCAATGGGAAGCAATGTGGGAGAGGCGAAACTCACTGCAGAAAGGTCAGCCAGACTTTGTGCTTGAAAATAAGGGTGTTTGTGCTCTGGTGAGCTCAATGGGTGGATCATAGGATCACGGGGAAATCAGCTTGGAAGGGGAACCTCAAGTGGTCTCTAAACCAAGTTCCCAATCAAAGCTCTCAATTCTGATAACAGCCCAAGTCCCTCAGGATTTCATCCAGCTGAATCATGAAAACTTCCAAGGATGGAAACTGCACCACCTCCTTTGGAAACCTCTTCTAATGCAGATGCTACACGGGAGACTTTAAATAGCACATTTATTGATGATTTCAAATATCATGCTACAAGGGAGATTTTAAATAACATCTTTATTGATGATTTCAAATATCATAAGCAGAGTGATAATTACAGGAGGACATTTTTCCTGGTAGATCTTGAGAAGGGTTTTATAGGAAAATGAAGAACCAGAATTCCAAATTCAGTCCAGAATTTAGTAAATCCATACACAAGTCACCCAATCTTCCCATAAAAGGTAATTTCTCAACAATGAATTTTGTGAAAGAAATGTTGGTGAAAGGCCTCTGTCAGTAGGGAATAATAGGAAATGTCTTACATATCTGCTCCAACACTGATCACAAAACCAAACTCATCCCACTATATAAATAATAATGAAAGGTGGAACTGAAGTTTGAAATTAAGTAAAATAAAATAAAATAAAAATTATCAGAGGACAGGAAAAGACTGTTTGAATCAGCTACTATAATGGTGAATACCTGGGGAAAAGAATACTCTAGGGAGGTGTGGAAAGCCCTTAGCTCCATGTCTTTTGCTTTAAATATATCATATACACCAGAAATTTTTAGTTCAAAATCAACCAGATCAGGACAGCAAAGAAACTCCAGAGTTGTATTTGTGGGAGCTGTTGAAGAATCAACCCAAAAATTAGTGTTGGGACTTCCTGAGCTTTGCTTCTTTCACGGCAGATGGGTAGGTACTAAAAACACAATTTGTGGGAGCTGTAGAAGATAGTCCATGAGGCATCCAAATGCAAAGCTGGGCTGGGCTTCATTCTCTTCTTCATTGGGTTCTTTGGCAGAAAGGCACCTTCCTCAGCTCATCACAATCTAGTCCAGAAGAGAATGCAAAGGGAACTTGCTAACATGCCAACTGGCACAATGCTTATCCCCAAACTAGCTGCACCATCAGTATTGCACAAGTCAGTGTAACAGCAGGAGACGGGGCGTGTCATGCCAATCCCGTCCACGTCAGATGGGATGCAAATGGAGGAGCACATCTTGGTGACGGTTGAGACTCCCACAAAGGGATAAACTACAAGAAAGCAAGGAAGAAGGAACAGTTAGGAATGGGAGGAATGAAGGAGAAATTTCTTTGTTCCTGGATGAAATATTAACTACCTTCACCTCCAAAGTCTTAGTTACAGCTCAAACACAACGGGACGATTTCCTACCAGGAACATGAGAAACAGTTCCTGTTCAGTGGTTCCAAGCTGAACAGCACATTACATCTTCTGGGTCTTGTCTGGATCCGCTTTTTCCCACAAAAGTCCCATTAAACACTTTGTCTCTGCTTTGACTCTATCCCATATCTCCTTCCTCCATTACATGCAACCAGAGCCTTTTCCCAGATGAACCAAGCAAAAGAGAGAGCCTCTATCCTAGCAGTGCATTTCTTTATTTGGTCAGGTTATGACCTGTAGGGTCATCACTGGGACTGCCGATGACTTACTGAAAGCTCCAGAGAACTCAAGGTTATTTATGGTTGCCTCTAGTTGACCAGAAGTTTGCTTTCCTACCATACTGAGCCTGACTCACCTCCACCAGCCTCTCTACACCACCCAGCTTTCTGTGGTCAGGACAGCACTGTTTAACCCACACCCATTGTGCAAATCATACAGACACTCTGGAGAGCCAGAAATCTCTAGCTCTGTACCTCAGATTCAAGTCAACACACTTCCTCTTAGCTATGAGCTACGTGCTCACTCCTCTGAAAATAGCAGGAGACTGCTCATTGCCCCATGAAATATCACTTATAAGCT
The DNA here is from genome assembly GCA_011074415.1 of Stictonetta naevosa. NCBI lineage: Eukaryota > Metazoa > Chordata > Aves > Anseriformes > Anatidae > Stictonetta > Stictonetta naevosa. Next base: position 153,844,298 of record CM021698.1, read on the forward strand.
TGCATATGTAAGTGAGAAAAGGTATTGCTCCCAATACCAGAAGTCTGTGCTGGAGAAACACAGATTCATGTTAAAATACATGGATAAAGCCTTGCCCTTACCCTCCTCCAGGGAATACATGGTTGTCTTGCACATGGTTTCATTCTTACTGCAGTTCTGGATCTTCGTGCACTTCTCAGTGGCTGTAGGTTCATGGCAGGAGTAGCACTGCAAGGTTTGGGCTATAAGGAGGAAAAACATGAGACTGGACTTAGTGTAGGTCATAAGGTTCTGTCCGTGCCTAGAAAACTGTGGAAGATAGCTCTCCAAAATTATCACACGTTGCACAGGAATAGATTGGTAAAATACATTTGTTCCAAGGGGAATGAAAAATACATTAGTCTGGGCATCCAAACACAGCCTCAGATGGGGGTTCAGACCCCTCTATAACAAGTCAGGAAAGACAGAGCTACATGCAGGAGGACCCACAATTCAGGAAAATCCTGTCTACACTTTGCTGAATGTTTGGGTCCTTTTGCTCTTATTTTGTTATCGGGGGGTGGGGGGGGGAGCAAATCGTTTTTTTTCCTTTTGCAGGTAGGTCTGAAGTAGTCCACAAAAGTGTTTAAGGGTAATTTTACTTATTTTTTTGGTTCTGCACCCCAGAACCTGCAGTATATATGTGCTGGAACATCCCAACATTAAATGAAAATAAATGAAGATGATAAAACAGATCAATATTATATTCACAAATATAGGGAGAAAGAGCAGTTTGACCCACCTGTTTCTCCCTTATTGTCGTGGGGTAATTGCATTGCCTAAGACAAGGCTGCCTGTTCTGCACAGTGGCTGGATGCCAACAAGACAGGCTTCGTGAAACACAAAATCTCGGTGTTTGAATTCTTTGAAGATCTTGCCCCAGGTGCCAGCAGCCAGCTAAGACATGCAAAGAGCCAGGAGAAGCCCAACCCTTCAGTTGTGCAATTTGCAAGATGTTTTTCTTTTAACCATTATCACAATTAGCTAATAGGCCCTGCTTCACATGTTTATGACAAGCTACTAACCATCCTGCTTTCCAGACAACAACATCCCCAAGTTGTTTTTATCTTTTATTCCCACAGGACAGTAAACACATTTGTAGCTGATTTACCCCAACTGTTCTTACTCTGCATCTACTTTTCTCCTTGCCATTACATTAGCAGAGCATCAGAAAGAGACCTGGACACACCGAGAAGTCAGACTTGAGCATGAATTGCAGCAGGGAGAACTTCTTCTAGTGATGACCACTGCTACCTCTCTCCAAAGACTGGGAGCTCTTGGGTTGGATGTTGTCCCAGAGAGAAGAAGCTGTCTCCATCAAATTAACTGAGCCATCAGAGCAAGTTAAGCATGACCCGTCCCCTCTCCTGCGATTCTGGTTCTTTAAGAAGAATGCGTTAAAAGTTGTTTTAAAAAGATAATCCTGGGAGCAATAACGGATTGCATGGGGAGATATTATGGGCTGCTGGGATCTAGAAAGAGGCCCTAAAAAGGCACTTTGGTACCCAAGACCCCAAATACAGTCCAAGGTAGCTCACCCTGACTCATTTCTTGCAGCAGTCTTCCCTTTATCACTTCCCTGTTGGGCTGCAATTGGATCCTAGACATGCAGAATAACCACAGCTTGAGCCCCTCAGTGCTTAAAGTCTTTGGAGCTGGAGAGATTTCACAGGGAGATACCAAGGAGCCCAGACCACAATGACATAGTGTTCCCAGAGCACTCCAAGCTAAAGATGTCAAGCCAAAATAGTTGACTTATGTTTCCTATGACCCAGCTCTAGGGTTCCCAGGCAACACAAGCCATTTTTGGACAAGTTGTCCAAGCACTTTGCTCTCTGCAGGTCTTGATGAGGAACCCTACACTTGATCTTGGTCCTCTCTTCCACTTGCCAGCCAGACACCTGAAGGCGTAACAATGCCTTCAAGGCACAGCAATTCACGTTGCTACCATCTCAGGCCAGGAGCCCTTCCTTGGTAGCATGCAGTCCTGTCTGGAGAACCTTTCTCACTCCATCTGTGAGACAGTCCTGGTGAAAATACTTTAAACCCAATTAAAAAAAGAAAACTAGTTGACTCATCTCAGCACACCTGAAATAGGCTGTTACAAGAGCAGGCTGAGGCAAGCAAGTCCTTTTATGAAAATAGACACTACCTGCAGCTTCACCCTAATTAACAACCCAGAAAGAGCCCTTTTATAAGTAGCCCCAGCAATTGTCTTGCTTTTATTCAAAGCTCACTTTGTTACCCTACTTTGCTCACTGTGGACTGATGCTTTGTTTGTGTTAATTCTCTGTCTGACAGCTGTCAAATGCATCTTTAGGGAGGAAGCTTTGTCATTATTCTCAGATTTCATGATACTCATCACCTGACAAGCCAAAGCCACAGGAGTTGTGTTTATCTTTGAAAATAAATAAATAAAATACAAAGGATTAACTCAAAGAGATGTCAAATTAAAAGATCATTGTCCCCAACGTGCGAACCTAGTATTGTCATTAACCTTATTCAGACTAGCAGGTTCAAATATAGGTGAATATTTTAAATAGTAGCTATGAGTATATCTTTTTTTTGGAGGTTATAAAAAAAAAAAAAAAAAAGTAGTACTTCAGTAGTCATGGTGAGCTGGCATTTTACAAAGCAGGGAGGAAACACCATGACTTAAAGACTTTAAGACTTGGGGTATAAAAGCCTTGTTTTAAACAAGCTCTGGGATATCTGTCTGGCCTATCTGTGAAGAGTATATATTAGGGAAGGTAGCAGAACTGCAGTGATCACTTTTTTTGATTTAAGAGCTTACAAACTTAGACACAGACAAGAAGACATGCAGTAACTTAAAAATGAAACCACAAGATGAGAATGAATGGGAACAAAATGCAAATTGCAAGCCTTCTTTAAAAGAGGAAAATATAAAATCTTAAACTATTTCAATGTAGATATAACATTATTTTTGGAGAGCTGAAAGAAAAAGAGGACATAAATAAGCAAAAGACGTTGGAATTTTTTAGACATTTTGCTAGCTTCCTTCATTCACCTCTAGCTGCCTTTCTAGGAAATGCCAAGATTACACAGATCCCATTCATGTCCAGAAGAAAGCTCAGATTCTGCAGATGTATCCCGGCTTTCCTCCAGCTTTGCAGAGGATGAAAGAGGAATTTTCTTTGCGGAAGATAATTCTCCTTGCCAAATCCACTATGAAGCTTCCTAGATTCGCCCATTTTTGCCTGTTAAATCAAAGCATCCATCCTGATGATGTCTACGTAAATGGGACGGGGAAGTGGTCAAGGAGCAATGTGGTGGCCCTGGACCACACAGGAGCCTTTTTTCACCAACTCTTGACAAAGTCTCATTGAGCAGGATGACAAAAAAAGTTTGGTGAGTTAATCCTAGACCAAATTTATATCCAACCCCACTGCTTTCATGTGTCATGAAGCATTTTCAGATGACCACTTCCCCTAAGGAGACCTGACAACAAAGCTCCTTTCTTTCCAATCTGTCCTCTGTTAATTAAGGACTTTCCTCTCTGAACTGCTGCCTATTGACAAGCAGACAAGAAACCCCAGAATGAATAAGATATAATGATGAAACATATAGATATATATATACCCTTCCGTAGAGACCAGTGATGACTGATCTCTGCAGCAGCAGCTGGGTTGAGCACATAAGGCACTCATTGATCTTGGTACGGCACAAGCAGCTCAAAGCTTTGGACTACCAGTGACCATGTCTTAATAGGACAGTCAGTGCATTACACACAAAAAAAGAAAAAAAAAAGAATCCTGTTAGAGATAACAGGACAGTCAGTGCATTACACAAAAAAAAGACATAGAGCTGCTGTGCCAGCCCTGGCTCCCCAGACATTATTCATCTTCTCCCCCCCAAAAAAACCTCCAAAACCTCTTTCTTTTTCCATCCACTTGCCTTCCCTGGCAGAACCCACTCCGTAGGATGGAAGACAGAAAACATCCTTACATAAAAAGGAAATAAATATGTAGGAAAAAATCCTAACAGAGCTCATTGTCCCAGCTAGGCATTGATAAAACCAGACCCTACACTGGCTTGATCCAGAGATGTCCAGGGTATGTGAATATCCCAAGAGCAACCACAACTCCTCACCCTGCATAGGACTTGCCTTGAACATTAGGGCAAACCCCAGCTCTGAGCTTGGCATCAGCAATATAAAATCATTTTTTGAGCAAGAAGCTATTCTGGTGGCAGTATGAAAGGATGGGGAGTCTATGCCAGGATGTTCTGTCCACCGTGCAGTCACCTTACACCATTAGAGGCTATGGCATCACTGCTCATGTGGGGCTGGTGCGATAAGGGGATTTCCTACTGCCTCAGGAATGCAAACAGCTAATTGCCATACACCTCTCCGTGCTTGGCTTCATGGAGCTGGTGGTGGAGGGGAAGCAATCAAATTTCCCCACTGGAAATGTAAGGGTAAGTTTTGCATGACGTCCCTGAAGAGAGGGGATTCACGGGGCTTGTTCTCTACCTCCACGTCCCAGACGGATCCCAATATCAGGTTGCTGTTGTCCACCCAGCAAGGTGGCAGGTTGCCAGTGGGGACAGAAAGGAGGCAGGGAGGATGGTAGGGGTCACACTCCTTATGGAGACAAACCCCCAAATCCTCCCTCAAAGGAGCAAATTTCCCAAAATACATCACTTTTTCCGAGGTGGCCTGGCAAAATTGTTCCTGGCTTCATGCAGACTGCACCGAGTTACTAAATGGAGCTGGAAAAACCAGCCCTGCAGTACGTGGGTCACCAGCTTTGTGTCCCAGCCTGTCTTTCCCACTTCTGATGGCTCAAGTCTAATGAATTATGCGTGCAACATATAATTAGAGAGACCCGCTACACACGCTGCATTGAACAAGCTGGCTGGCTTCAGGGTTAAATATCAAAAGAGGAGCATAAATTAAGAAGGAAAAGAAAAAGAAAAAGAAAAAAAAAAAAAGGAGAAAAAAAAAAAAAAGATGACAGTCGAATTGAGCAAGAACACATAAAAAGGGGGGACTAAAATTTGTATTAAAGAAATAACATGGCATAACCATCTTTCATTTCTAACACTTCCTACAGAGCCTGAACTAACAGTCCCAATGAGACCATGATGGTCCTGAAGGCCTGACAGGATGGAAATATCCCGGAGACAGATTTTTGCTGAAAATTCCTCAAAGTCGGAGGCACGGGCCTCAGTGGGAAAAGAGCACACGGCATCCCTTCAGCCTTCACCTCCTGCAGCAGTTTGGTTAAATCGGAGTGGGAACTTACCAAGCTCCATGCAAGTGATGGCAACAAAGAGAAGAAACAGAAGCAGCTTCATCTTGCGCGCGCTCTCGTCGCCTGGTCACTCGGCTGCCACCAGTCTTCGCCACTGGCTTTAATGGCACACCCCCTGGTGCCTTGCCATGTACCAAGTCCTACCCAAGATCCAATTCTACTGGAAAAACGAGTCTGATTGAGCTATAAATGTATTGAATGATCCACAAAGCAAGCCCCACCTCCCGCTATACCGTCATTTCTTTTCATGTTCCTTGGAGAAGAAAATGAGGGTTTACATGGTGGACAATAGCTGAGGTGCTTAAGCTGGATCCTTTGTGTCTAGGCATGATGTGCAAGCCTAGGGGTATTAAATAATTTCAAAATCTCCACCTTGCCCTGCAGCTTGTTGATATTTCTTTTTTTTTTTTTTTTTTGTAAATTTTAGAGGAACCTGGGTGGTTTCCATACACCTTGAGAAAAAGCATCTGCAGCTGTGAACAGCAAGGTGCTAAATCCCATGTGCTTTTTTCCTCAGTGCTTTTGCCCTCAGAAGAAGTCAGACTGGGATAAGAAGGGGAAAGCTGACTTCCAATCCCTTACTTGCTGGAAACAGCACGGTTGAGTTTGGGTCATGCAATACCTCTACCCAGGCTGTGAGCAGGGATTCAGAGGGCTGTGGATATGAGCAAGCTGCCTTAATTCCTCCTCTCCCTGCCCTTCAGGGATCTAAGTGGTGAGAGCATACCTGGGAAGGCAGCAGGACTAGGACATGAAAGTCTGGGCCAAGGAATTCCCTCAGGCTCACTATCCCAAGCCATTCAGGGAGCATAGTGTCTGGAGAAGCCACTCTGCCCTAAGCCAACCCTCTCCAAGCGTGATGACAAGCCCATGACTTCTGTCTTTCACAGACACCATGTCTTTTTCATCCCCAAATCCAACTGCTTCAGGTATCAACCTATCTTTCCTTTGTCTCAGGCCAGCCCCATGCTAGAATTCCTATCTACTACTGCATGTGGTGGGCAAGTTGGACTGTGGGATTGCAAGACATCAGCAAAGAAGAGACTTTCTGTGGTTATCCCAGATGTTCCCCACACAACCAACACACACTTTTAATAAGGAAAGAAAGAAGGGAAAGCTGAAACAAAGATGTTCTTGGAGATACTCCCATCATCTTTGTTATCTATTACACCACTAGAGGAACTTCACTCAGGGCTAATATCATTAGAGTTCTTGAAATGTTAAAAATAAATGGTCTTGAGGGTCTTCTCTTCCCAAGTAAACAGCTCAGCCCTCATCTGTCCAAACCTAAAGCTCCATTGACAGTCTCATGATTTTAGCAAGCCCAGTCTCAGTTACAAGCAACAATTCTGGATGATCTATTCTTTTATGAGGTCAGACACATTGTTTTCACAGCAGCTCCATAATAAAGTCATTATGTTGATTATAAAAGTCTAGTAGTTATTTCCTGCTCTAAATTATCCAGGGAAAGGTATTTCAGTATATTCTTGGTTTGACATTCATCATGTTCAGAGGAGAATTTTATAATCCTATTAAGGAAGGGGAAATACTCTGATCATATTTGCTTTGTTCTTAAGAAAAAAAAAAAAAAAAAAAACAAAAAAAAAACATGGAAAGGGGTGTGGTGTCTAGTTTCTGGTATTAAGTGGCCTCAGAAAATGTGCACGAGATGATTGGTTTCACATGCACATCTGAAATCTGATCTTCATTACATTCTATGTTTTTGGGTGGAAGAATCTTTATAATGCTGAAACCTTGCTTAAATCCTGTGCATTCCTTCAGTTTGGAGGGTTGTTCTGGGGGGTGACAACATACGTCACTTGTTTACGGTTTCAGTTGATCTTATCTGCATCTTTAGGTAGCACCTGAAATGTTTCTTCTTTTACACGCACCTTATGCAATTGCTTTGCAGTGTTGGCAAGCAACCAAAGAAATAACAAGAAGTATTAGGAACATCCAAACAACATTTCATTTAACTCATTTTCTTCTTTGGAGGGTATTCACAGTGTGGTATGTTGGGGGTTTTCCATTAATTACAGAGAAGGAAAGGAACAAAAAGGACACAAGCTATATAAATCTGCCTCAACAACTTACAAGATGAATTTGAGGAAAAAAAAAAAAAAAAAAAAAAAAAAAAAAAAAAAAGACATTTTCTACTGTGTGTGTTCAAATGCAGACAAGAACTCCCTGCATTTTGGAGGCACTTGTTGTCATAAATAAAAGGAAAAGGTCAATTGAATTTTTTCAACTTGAAAATTTTTTCAACTTGTAAAACCTGTGCCAAGCCACTTTCCTGTCCTACCTGCTCAGCTGAAACAGTCTCCTGAAGAAGGCATCTTCATCTGGTAGAAGCAGTCCTTGACAGTTGCATCCATGCAGGTAATATCCCATAACCTCACCACTTACTCCAAATGTGATATCCTCCAAATCCCCTCATCTCCCAGAAGACTTGCTCACATTCCCCAATTACCAGGCTGAAGAGGACTTGCCAAGAAGACCTAAGAGATGCCCATTCTCCTCTGTGGTACGGCTTCAGGGAGCCCAGGCTGAATGTGTGCTTAGTGCAGGTACTGGTTTCAATTTAGAGCCTTCTTGATTGATCACTTTAAACCCTCCATTTTCTTGACTCTGTTCATCTCTATCCATATCTGCTAGGAATCCCACAGCTTTCCATAGAGGAAAGACGTATGAGCAAAGGCTATGATGGGATTCAATGGTAGACGTGGAGGGGTGCTGATATAACAGTGCTGCATGCTAGCACTAAGCTTGTGCTGCACACCTACAGGTACATTAAACCTGATAATACTCCTGCAAGATGAGTAAATATTATATCAGGATCAGATATGAGGAAGCTGAGATGAAGAGAGGTTAATTAGGCTTATGGATCAAGATAGTAGCAACTCCAGAAATAGAGCCGTCATTGTATTCCGCATGCTTTAACCACTAGTTAATGCTTCTTTTTCATGAGTACTCTTCTGCTATTTTTGTGCAGCCCTGATAAGAGGTGCACGAGTTACTGGAAGCAACAGGAGCAAGTGTTGTCCTTAAAACCAGGTGCTTAGGAATTTATTCTTAGATCTAATAATGATTTACCAGATGACCTTGGAAAATTAATCTCAGTTTCTTCATCTTTTACATTAAGTTAGGGCACGTTGCAAGGTGAATCATAACCATGATGTAAGCTACGCATTAGAAATCTAAAAAGGAGATTTGTCAAACAGTTCGTGATTTTCTCCTAGAAACTTCAAAATAACCTCAGTGATGAAGGTTGGATGGGGCCTTGGCCAGCCTGACCTAGTGGATCCCTACCTATGGCAGGGGGTTGGATCTAGATCATCTTTAAGATCCCTTCCAACCCAAGCCATTCTACGATTCTATGAAAGCCATTTAAAGAAGCCAACAGTGAGGATTTGACTAATCAGTAAACCTGCTGGTGTGCAGAGGGATTAAGTTATAAGAACTTCACCTCTGATTCATTATGTCCCCCATCCATCTCTTGTGGACGCAACTCTGCAGAGATGAGAGCCACATCACACCTAGAAAGAGAGAAATTAAGCATGTATCTTCGCCCTCCTCCATTTTCTCCTGTGATGAGGAACATCTTTAAAAGTTAAAGGGAAACCTGGAAAAGCAAATAAAAAATAAATAAACAGTGCCAAGACTGAATCTGGCCTACCTCTATGAATAATGTATCAAGCTCTGCAGTTCTCTTGGAGCCATTTCCACTCAGGCATCACTCATTAGCTCATTAGTCACAGCAGCCTTATTCCTACTAATTGATTTTACTACAAATCCCTACAATGTATGGCAAAAATCCAACACGTCTCAGGCTAGCTTTAAAACCATTATATTGGCACAGCTTTGCGAGACGTTTCAGCCCTCCCTCAGGCCCATAAAGGTCAGGCAATTCCTGGAACTGAGTTGTTGGAAGGTGCCCTTGGGGAAAGGGCACTGGTCTCCTTGATCTGACCAGCTGGAGGCTCAAAGCACTGTGCTGGGCTGAGAGCTGTGGCTTTCATTCCTGGTAGTAGGCCATTTCTCCATAGCCTGGAGCCACAGTTGAGTCCAGAAGTCTTTGCAGCTCTCTCCACAGTGGTTTTCACCTTGATATTGGATTAAGGCACAGGGACTGTTGGCTTGTGCAGGATCTGGGACTGGCAGATCAGACAAGACCCTGAGTCCGAGGGGTTTCCTTAATGCTGCTGCTCTACCCAAATTCCTACCAGACCTCACTAAATCAATCTCCTCTGCCTGAGCATCAGTGATGCTTTATGTAATCACCAGGATATGGGGAGGTAGGGAAGAAAATGATTTATTTTTATGAGGAGTCACGTTCCTTCTAATGATTCACCTGCTTTGTTTTTTTTAAGCCTGTTTGTTTTGTTTTGTTTTTTTTCCTTTGAACTCAACGCATGGACTTCTTACCCTTAGGTAATTATTTAGATTAATCTATGCCTAGCACTTAATTCTTTCTGGGTGGGACCTTTATGGTTGTCATTTGCCTGTCCAGTGACCTTCATATGGATATAGGGGTCCTACAGAGGTTTTTCCAGGAGTTAACAACTACCAAGGTGTGCTCTCCATCTCTATTCATAATGTGCATTGAAAAGATTGGTCATATCTTTATAGCTAGTGTGAATTTGTATTCCTTCTGTAACATTTTTTTTTCTAGTTCCTGCCTTTGTTTGTGATTTGTTTTTTTATTTTTTTTATTTGTTTCATTTTTCATTTTTGTTTTGTTTTGTTTGTTTTGCTTTTTTTTTTCCCCCTTCTCAACAACCTTACTCCCTGACTTAGGGAGTAATCAAGATTATTTGCTCCAACCAGCTTTCCAAGGCACTGTTAATGATGCAGAAATGTAAATCACTTGCTCAGCTTTTCTGTCACCCAGTTTAATTATCCCCTACGTTTCTTCAAGTCTTAATTCAATGAACAAGAGATATTTTCCTATCTGAGTCACTTCTCATTGACCCAGAAGGGAATAAAAAGGACAATACATGTAAAACAGAAAACAGCCTGCCTGAAAGGAAGCAGCTTTGTCTCCAGGCTCCTTTTTTGGCTTCCTATAATGCTACATTGCTTGGCTTTGAAGCTGGAACTTCTGCTTGTCTTTGGCTGAAGCCTGGTAGGAAGGTCTCCCCGTTTTCAGTCTGCCTAAACCAGCAGGAAGCCCAAGCATCTTGGAGCTACCCACACTGCCCAGGTGATAGATTTGAACTTTCTCCCACTAGATGCCATCTCCAGGTGCCTGAAGGTTTCAGGAAAATGCTTCTGAATCAGAAACTGCTGGCTCCTGGAGCTTTTCTCCCAGTGATGTGAGGGAAGGAGCCCTGTGGCTATGGAGATATGATGTTTCCCAGCCAAGTGAGCAGTTCAGACTGTTTGATGTTCCTGGCAAATTAGCAAAGGTAGGTCCAAGAGCAGTTCATGGGCACCTGTCATCCGCTGCTCTTCCATCTTCCACTAGGCTAGTCACCTCATAGAAAGTAGGTGAGGCATGGTTTCTCCTTTGAGAATTCACGTGGATTACTCCTGATCATCTTCTTGCTCTTCTTGTGCCCAGAAACAATTTCCAGGATTGGTTCCCCCATCACTTTCCCAGAAGCTGACTAGCCTGCAGTTCCCCAGATGCGCCTTGATCTTCTTGATGAGAGGATTGACATTTGCTTCCTTCCAGCCATCTAGAACCTCTCCCATTTGCCATGATTTTTTAATGATAATCACAAGTGGCCTTGCAATATCACCAGCCAACTCCCTCAGCACCCATGGATGCAACACATCAGGTCCCATGGACTTGTCTATGTCCAGTTTGTTTAAATGTTCCCTAACCTGATCCTCCTCCACCGAAGGTAATTCTCTCCTGGTCTGGTTCAGGGACTGCTATTTCTTGAAGGCCAACCTTACTGGTAAGGACTGAAGCACAGAAGCCATTGGGTACCTCAACATTTTCTGTGTCCTTGTCACAAGGGTCCCCACCCCATTTAGCAGTGTTTACCCCAGCTTCCTTTTTGATGCTGATGCACCTGTAGAAGCTTCTCTTGTTGTCCTTCATAACCCTCACCAGACTCAACTGCAAGTGGGCTCACCCATCTGCAGGCTCAGATCTCCCTGTATTCCTGCCAGGTCACCTACCCCTGCTTCCAACTCCTGCATGCTTCCTTTTCACCTCTGAGTTTTGTCAGGATCTCTAAAGGCCGTTTGTCAGCCTCGTTCATCCATGTAGACTTCGTGCCACCTTTGGTTAACTTCCTGCCCGCAGGGATGGGCCGTTCCTGAGCATGGAAGAGGTGATCCTTGAAAATCAAACAAGTTTTCTGGATCCCTCTTCTCTCCAGGATGGTCTCTACAGAATTTTTCCTAGCAGATCCATGAAAAGGCCAGAGTCTTTTGTCCTGAAACCCAGAGCTGTGAGGCTGCTTTCTGCTTTGTTCCATTCTCTCAGGATATTGAATTCCACCAGCTCATTGTTACTGCGCCCAGTCCTTACATCCCCGTGTAGTTTTTACCCAGAGAGGTTGTGGAGTCTCCTCATTGGAAATCTTCAAAACCCACCTGGACACAGGCCTGGGCACCCTGCTGTAGGTAGCCCTGCTTGAGTGTGGGTTGGACCAGATGGACCCAGAGGTGCTTTCCAACCTCAACCATTCTGTGAATCTGTAATTCTTAAATTCCTTGTTTGCAAGTATGATGTCCTCTAGAGTACCTCTACTTGTTGGTTCCTCAGTTACCCCACAATCATTGCTGTGTTGTTCCTCCAGCAGACCTTATTGTGGTAAAGACACCATATGAGGACAAGGACTTGCAAAATCGGGCCTTGTTCCTGTTTTCTGAAGAAGGCCAAATCTACTTCTTCTTCCTGCTCTGTATCAGACATTCACTACAATATCACTGCTGTTGATCTACCTGCTAATCCTATAAGCTCCCAGCTGACTCATCACCCATCCCTAGGCAGAGCTCCATGCACTTCAGTTTTTCTCACATGCAGGGCTACTCCTCTTCCTCACCTTCGCAGCCTGTACTTCCTAAACAGCCTGTGTCCATCCTTGGTAGCAAGCTTTTATGTGAGCTATCCTGCCACATTGCTGTGATCCCATGTTTTCATGTGTTTTGGGCAGGGGGTTGATCACGGGTGATATAAGAATTTATGAGAACTGGGATTGTTCATCCTGGAGAAGAGAGGGCTCAGGGAGTCTAAAAACATCCACAAAAAAAGGGTCAAAGAGAAGGCTGTGCTGGGCTGTCCCAGGAAAAAGACAGGCAGCACTAGTCTCAAATTGCAAGAAGGGAAATATTTCTCTATGTTGAGTGTTCAAAACTTGGAACAAGTGCCCAGAAAAAGGCTGTGGTGTCTCCATACTTGGGATGCAGCTAAGAGCATGCTGAGCTAATGCACTTCTTCCTCCTCTCCAGGCTCCAGATAAGTTTCTTGCTGCATGATGTCCCTTAGAAGAAAGGGTTTGTGGTCCTGATGGTTCAACAGACCTACCCCAGGACAACCTACCAAGACCTTAAAGACAGATCTAGGGCCTGCTACTGCCACCTTCTGACAAGAGAATGAAATGCCAATGACTGATTCTTGCTCATTTCCCCTTCAAAACGAAGGTATTATTAGGATATTTTTTTGTAGTTTTTTAGTTTCACAGTTTCCAAAACAGTTTTTCCTATTCAATTTCTTCCAACCAGCTTTAGGATGAGTTACATACACATCCAAATGAAAAAGGGAGAAAAAAAAAAAATCAGTCTACCTAAGCTGTCTTGAACAAACCATGAGTTGAACTCCAATCTGCAATAGATGAGTAGCAATGCCTTGCCCAGATAAATGTCCTGAGCATTGCAAAGTGGTCACTTACAAAGTACCACCACCCCACACTTATTGACTGGTTGTACTTGTTTTTTTGTCATCTTTATTCTAATAGTTTTAGCCATGATACTAAGTGGGTGCCTCTCCTAGGACCAGGAGGTTTGTCTGGTCTGCGCTCAGCAAGGGGCCCTCGTGCAAAGCTCAGACTCTCCTGCAGGAATGGGTGACTGCATCCCCACAATTTTGGCAATGAGAAGACATCCGAGGAGCCAGAAGCAGCCAGTACTCAGGGACAACAATATGACATTGCTCTTGGTGGTGTGGGCACGACAAGAACCTGTGTGAATCATACACAACACACACAGTTGTTATTTGTGTTAATTGGCATGGAGAGGGACAGCAAGGCACGCTGCTCACACCTCTCCCCCCTGGGTTTGATGATGTATGTGTTATATTTTAGCTGTGTGAGATTGATTCTTGCTATATAAAGGACAAGTGTTATTAACCTAATGGCAGCTCGGATGGCCAAGTGTCTCTGTGTCAAAGGAGGGGCCAGGCCACCAAGCCATAAGGCCATTGCACATTGCTTTAAATCTCTTTTTTACTTGAGATATGACAAACAGGAAGATCAGAGCATGTTCCCACAGCAATGTACCTCCTATCTTTCCAACCTCTTTCCATCACAGCTGCTCTTCAGGCTGTGGGCTCAGCGCTGCATCCTTGGGATGATGGCTTCCCCATTGCTCCCCATAGCCTCGCGTGCAGACCTCAATACCCACAAACTGGGGAAAAAAAAAAAAGAAACAAGGGAAAGAAAGTGGAGACGCTTAGCACTGGCAGGGAGGTAGGGCTCTTGATTCAGTTGGGTTCTTTCTTCCTTTAGCATTCAAACCTCAAATTTTGGCTTGCAAGCTATCTACCTATATGTTCATCCCAACATCTTTACATTAAAGTAGCAAATGAACCTGTTTTATGGAGACTCCCCTCCAACTCCAGAGCTCTTCCTTCCCCCAAAACCTGCGTGTGCCATAGATGTAGCAGAGGCATGAGTTTCTGATCCAGAGAGACAGAAAAGGGCAGGGATGGGAGGGCAGGAATGCTGCTGCTGCAAGCCTGTCCTCTAGAGCAGGGTGTCTCATAACCCTGAGATGATCAACACATCCTTGGAATGCCAGTGAGAAACATCTGCAGAGCCAACCGAAACTGAAACAGCAACCTGTGTTGTTTTGTTTCCAGAAATACTTCCGGGCATTGGTATCACTACATCTCTTAATGAGGCTCACTGGGAAATATGGACCTTAATGAAGGAAACACCTCTGGTACCTCTGGATCAAAACACTGATGGTGTCTCCTCTCAGATCTGGCGAAAGCACCATTTTACCTGAATTTTCTGAACACGAAACATGGGACAGCACATCCTGGGCCTGCCTGGAGACAGATAGGTCCACATGTGGAGGAGCAGGAGCAGGGACATGGGAGACAACATGAGCAGGAAGGACAGGAATGCCTGGCACAAGGCAGGTGTGGCCTCCTGGGAACAGGTTTCTTCTGTCCCCACTTGCTGTGCAGTGCTGTCCCCTCCCAAAAGCGCTCATGGGCTGCAAAATATAAATTGAAAAGAGAGGGAGCAGTGGAGAAGACCCTTTCCTGGGAAGGACAAAGCACAGGCTGGGGTTATCCAGAGAAAAAGAAAGATATTTTTATTTGTTTCAATCAGATTATGGCTGTTCCTAAGAAACTCCTGAGAGCCCATTGCTGTTATTCTGCATTTACCATACGTTCCCCAGGGAACATAATCTCCTTCTCCCATGAGACTGAGCTATTCGGAGCCCCCAAGATAACAAAGCTTTAAACAAAAATTACTACACATCTTGGCAAAGCAGCAGGAATGCTCTCCGGTTCAGGAGAGCAGGGGGGGGACTCTCCAGAGCAGCTCCCGCAGCACTGCAGCCCTGAGGAGCTCAGGAAGAGGAGCAGCTGCCCACAGACACCCACACAGGGGCCATTATGTGCCCAAAATAGCCGTCCTCTCCAACGAGAGTGCAGGCTCACAGGGCAAATCCTATCTCCATTCCTACGAGGGTCAAGGCCATTCGATGATATTTATGAGCACAGCTATTGAAGGCAAAGACAATCCCTGTTCTTTATCCATCAACAGGAAAAGACTCCAATAGCCTTGAGATGACAAGTACAGATCTATCCTTCCCTATAGTCTATAGGCTCAGCTTCACGTCTGTGCTCTTTTTGACCAGCCTGTAATGCCCAGTGCTGGGCTTTGAATCCAACCCAAGCTGTTTCTTTCAAGAAACCAAAAGAAAAAGCAAAGCAAGAGGTAATATCTGTAATAAATACCTGTAACACAGAACCACCCAGAAAAAAAAAAAAAAAAAAAAAGTTGTTCCAAGTGTACCTTTTTTATTAATTCCATATAGTTTTATTAGACTATAACAAACATTAAGTAACACACACTACACATATACGTATGTTAATATATTGAAAGAAATCAATATTTCTTTATTCTGCTTATTCTGTTGCGATAAAGGAAATACACAATTACAAAGCTCACACATATGTATTAGTAAAATCAACATTTCAATGTAACCATCCCAGTGAAATGAGATCATTCAGCAAAGCTGAAATAAAATGTGTCAATATTTTTTTTTTTTTTCTGCAACGCTTTATTGGCCTTATTATAATTTCATGAAGTGCTTCGGTTTTGATGAAGTGGTAGGTTTGGGGCTGGAAAAGTGTTCCCTTGGAAAATGTTGGACCTGGGAAGCCTTTTATGCCTTTCATTTGTCAATTTACACTAAGAGCACAGAGCTGGACAAATTAATACATTCAATCACCTTCTGATGCCTCCAATTCTCTGCTTTGCATGCAATTATCTGGTTAAAGGTAGCTCACCCTTGGGTCCTCTCAGTTTTATTTTTGTTAAGGGTTTCTCCTTGACCTGGGAGATCTTGGCTTCAAAGCATCTCTCCCAGGTCTACCACAAGCCAGTAGATGGCAGGACTGACCCAGGGCTTCGCTTCCCTGTACACCACGAAGACTCCTAGCAAAAGGCAGATTTGGGTGTGTCTATCTCTGTTTCAGTGCAATACCCTCAGACAGCAGCTTTCCAGGGGGGAAGTAACTCCTCCAGGAGTTACAAAGGAAGATTCAGAGACATCTCCATCCAAATAGCCAAGACTCACAGCACCTCACTGCTGAGGACAAGAGGAAAAGAGCCCAGTTTCTGTGTGCAAATCATTGGGCTCACAGGAACCTTCTGATGGGGCCCTAACAGCTCCAAGCATCCCGATGTGCACCACATCTGCCTCCCCCAGAGAAGAGAGAACATTGGGCACCTTTATCTCACAGCCTCACCTCCTCACCTTTATCTCAGAGCCTCCATGGACCAGAACTACCAGGCTTCCTCCTGGCATCGTGGGCCAACAGCCACCTACATTACAAAGGTCTCCAGGACTACAGTCACTTCTAGTAGCACATAACTTCAGTAAATCAACACCAAGCAAGGACATTCTTTGAGTGCCACAATCAAGTAACTGGCCCTATTTGTTCTGGCTGTTTGTTCAAGAAAGTCGCCTCAAGTCTGTGTTTTCCAAACAGAGAAGGTCTGCTGTTTTGCTAAAATAAATAAATAAATAAATAAATAAATCTCAAAAACCGTTTGAAGAACTTTTTTTTTTTTTTTTTTTTTTTGCTTTTTAAGTCCTTTTGGCAAACAGCAAGCCCAGCTGAACCTGAGCAGAGAGGACCGGTGCTGCAGTGAGCTTTGAGCATTTGCAGACAGTACATAAAAAATGGGAGCCCTTGTGACGTTAACATAGTGGTAGATGGCAGCAGCTGCCGTTGAAATACAGCCATTTCCAGGATGGAAGCACAGAAACCATTTTCTCATTAGCGTGCTCCAACGTGGGCAGGTTTTGACCTAAGCTGTTCTCATTTTTCAGCAAGAACTGTTCCAGGATATTTTATGCTTGTACAGAGTGGAGCTGCCTCCCCTCAGAACCTCCCCTCTTGTCAGGAAAAGTGAAGATCTGAGTTTTCTGCTGAGATTTCGATCTCTAATTCCCCAGCCCAAGTAAACACATTCAGAACACTTAAGGGCAGTCCCATCATGGCCCTCCAGCTCCAAATCAGGCATTTGGTTTAACAGCCGCCAGTTTTAATGCTCTGTAAATGCTGGGTTCTTACTATTTATTTCATTTGTATTATTAATGTTTTTAATTACTACGGCTGCACATTTTCAGGCCTTTCACTCCTGGGCTTTACGACAGCTGAGGTTCTCACATGATTTCAGGTGCTGGGGCTGTGGGGTCAAAAAATATCTACAGTGGGACCAGGAAATGTGAGAACCGTTCATAAAATGCCTGGGATTAAAATATTGAATTACATCTCCTGCATTTGACAGGCTGCCATACCCTCTCCATCTTTCAAATACACATATATCTTTCAGAGAGATCTTTGCCAGCTGTGTTTGAAAGGAAAAACTGCAAATATATCTTCTTCCATATATGAAGTGTACAAGAATATACTGCACACGAAGGGAAAGAGAAGACAAGAGTGAAAAGGGGGTGGGGGGGAGAAGGAAGAAAACAAACTTCTCCATACGCAATCTGCTCATCTTCTATAGGCTCAAGAACATGTGTGAACCAACCGTCACTGTGAACCTGGCAATGCCACAAATACAACTTTGTATAGGGCAAGGAGCCTGCTGACCACACTTTCGCTAGCCCTTGCTCACTTGCATAACCAAGTCCCTGGCACAGGGAAGCTCTGAAATACCAAGATAGGAAGGAATGGGCCATTGGAAGGAGTAACCAGGTCTCCCAAACTTTTTTTGTAGCTTTATCCCATGGGATTGTCCAGTGTGGCATCCTCAGGATAGCCTTGTAAAGGCGTGAACATGCACCAGGACACAGCTATGCTGATGGCTTTTAAAACAAGCTCTTTGCTTGCAGTAGAGCTGTTGCAAGGACGATTAAGTCTAGCACCAAGTTTACCAGGTAGCTAGAAAAAAGAGCTAAAACCCTGTTGCTGGAAAGGTAGAACATTGTGGGTGCTGTCTTGGTCTCACCTGATGGCATCCCCATCCCTCTGATCCACAGTAATCCCACGGGAACTACACCATCTACTCACACCAAGCAGCAAGGAACTAATTTACCCTGAAAATAAGGTTTCTAACCCTCTCAGGAAGAAGGCTTAGGTACAGAGAAGCTAGGGAATAGTAACTACCCGACTTTTGCTGGCTTCTTCCCCGGCTTGCCCTGTGCTACCTAATGTGCATAGCAGAGGGCCGGATTCTGGGTCACAGTGAACATTGTGCCCTGTGGTCCCAGCAGGATTAAGCCCTGCTGACCCTGGCAGATGACAAAGGATGAGATAACCAGAGGAAGGCACATCTCAAGCCCAATGAGATAATGGGAGCATGGTGCATTCTTACCAGACTCATCACCTAATTGCGGGTCATGTCACAATGACCAGTAACTCCCGTTCTAAACGCCATCATTAGCATCTATGTCACTTTAATTAAAAGATGGGGAGAAGAAGGAAGAGGAAAGAACAAGATAATGCATTTGTTGCAAGATGTCTGTACAACTGCACACATATTTCATTGAAAAGAAGCTGCTCATTAGTGATTTAAGTGGGGACAGAGGTATGATTCTCAAGGTCAGGCTGGATGGGGCCTTGGCCAACCTGATCTAGTGGGTGGCATCCCTGCCTACGGCAGCGGGTTGGAGTTAGGTGATCTTTAAGGTCCCCTCCAACCCAAGCCATTCCATGACTCTGATTCCATAATTGAACAGCACATGCTGCTTGGGAGCTTGTTTTTTGACGCAAAACAGGAGAGGAGGGCAAGGTTGAAAAGTGCCAATGCTACACCCAACTTTTTCTGCTAGAAAATAATAATAATTAAAAAAAAGCCTAGTGCACCTCTGATCGAACTGTGGAAGTGACACAAGTTTTTACCTAAGTTTATGCTCAATTTTGGCTTTTTTGGAGTCTAGCAGGTAGGAAAAGAAGATAATAAACCGGCACAATGCAGAGGCAGCAGGAGGACACATCTCCCACAGGAGAGCTGAGAGCTTCCAGAAGCAACACTGTTGAGAGACCTGGGAAGATCCTGGGATCTGGAGGACAGCAGGAATGGCAGGTTTGGCAGTAAAGTCACCTTCCGTAGTCCTTACACACACCATCAGCCCGTCCACAGATTGCAGGTTGAAATAGCTGACCTCTTTGCCTCAGACCTCACCAGATTTTGCAAACCGACCTGTTGCCTTGGATCATTTAGGTGTTGCAGTTTTATCCATTATCGCCATCCCAAGTCTGTAAGCTGCGAGATCGAGGCACCAAGTCTCTGTAATAGGCAGACTAATTTGTACAGGTCCTGTTCCCAGTGTTAGGAGCAACGGGGTTGACTCAGACCCACAGCCGGCACTTGTCACTAAAATGCACCTGGAAAAGGCGATGCTCAAGAGATGTGGAAAGAGCTGCCCATGGGGTATTTTATCAGGGCCCATGGAAAGGTGAGGGACAGGGAGGAGGTGAGCTTGCTGCTCAGAGATGAACTGCTGAGATGGAGCACTCAGAAGCCACTCGAGAGGGTAAGAGGCCCTCGTGCCGTGCAAAACATTTGTATTTTCTGTACCAGTGTTCCTAATCTCTCTGGTGGCACCAAGGAAAAACACACAGCACACGTCCCAGCTCAGGTAACAACAGGAGCATGTTTATTCAGGTCTGGCACTTACAGAGCTCAGAGGGACAAGGTACACGTCATTTGTTTTCCAGAAAAAGGCAGCCCAGGGTTGGAAGAAATTTATAAAAAAAGACTCCAGCTGCAGGGGCCAGGAATGTGTCTCCCTTGGGGTCATGCATTCCCCATGCCCGGGCCACCCTCGTGTTGGGGCACGCTGGTGCCAGGCATCTCCATGGAGGCAGGACCATCTGAACGCTTGACAGAGCGGTGTCTGGGGGCAATCGTTTCTTGGTGAGTCCCAACCTTGATTTAAGCAACCTTAGAAACTGGGGGAAACAGGTAAAAAAGCAGAAACCCTTCCGAAGCAATACACCGGGAGGTGCAAGAGTGCAGCAGGGTACGTCCGAAGGAGGAGGAGGAGAACGGTTGGGCCCAACCGCCCAGGTCTCTGATGCTGGAAGAGCATAAAGTCTGGGAAACGACCACCGCGGAGGCCTGCTGAGAAGTAGAGGATCTCCTTGTGGGCAGCGATAGAGAAGATATTGGCTAATGAGACCCGCGGCAGCCCGTGGAAGACGGGGCGCCACGTTGCAGAGGTGGGCTCGCCGGGGGAGCCCGCACCGTCCCCAGGGCACCGGCTCTTCCTCGGCCAGCCCCATCACTCGCGAGCCCTGAGGATGTAGAAGAAGCTGACCAGGATGCCCAAGGCCAGGACGGTGTAGCTGGCTTTCACGCTGCTGGAGCCGCTGATGTTGCAGAGGAAGGAGTCGCAGCAGTAAACGGAGGCAGCCGCTATGCCAACGTTAATCCCGGCGCTGGGACAAATGGGAGAGCATCCTTTGGAGATGGACTGGCCGGACTTGCTGCCTGAATTTCCGTTGGGAAGGGGAGGGGAAGAAAAACAGAAAGCAGACGGGTTTAAAACCTTTCAGCTTTTTGATCTGCTCTGCAAAGGAAACAACAGCACCGAAAAAGCTGGAGCATCACGGGCAGCACAGAGAGGATGTAGCACTTCTCGGCAACCTGAACCAGCCCACACACTTCGAGAAACACCCCCGCCTACTTTCCACACTGCCCCTAGAGACCGTACAACACCCCAGGGACAGCCCTTCCAGGCTGCTGGCCAAAATTTGTCTGCCACAGCTCCGGTGGAGAATGTCAAAAATCCCACTCAAGCTTGACCCTGGGGCTCCTCAAGTGAAATGGGGAGAGCTGGAGAGGAACTCGTGAGCGAACGCCACGTTACGAGCTCAGCTGCGAGAGAGGCGCAGCTCGCATTTAGCAGCGAGCTCAAGAAACAGGAAGCCATTAGCACTGTGTGCTAAGATGACAGGTTTATAAAAGCTCCTGGCCTCCATTTGTGCATGCACAAGCCGCCCACGTTATGGGCTCTGCAATTCGGGCATGCAACACTCTTCTCTCCTGCACGTTGGAAGGAGAGGCTGAGGGAGAGCAGAGCAAGCCAGGATGGGATGCGGGCGCTGCAATGCCACCAGGAGACCTGCCAGAGCAGGCTGCTTCTCTGGGAGTTCCCCCGGAGCTTTCTTGGTACTTTATTCCTTCTGTGAAAAGCAGGCATTTAGGGAGTTCCTGGAGTTCCTGGCAATCCCACCATGCCCACAGAGGGCAAAAAATCACGGACAGGACCCAGGGACAAACAACCTAAACACGAGCTAGCACAGAGCAAATGCAGGAAGAGCAACCCTGGAGCTTTCCTGCAGAGGAAGCCTGCAACACCCTCGACCCTTTCACCAGCAACCTCCTCTCTCCACCTGTAAATTCCTCTCGGACTCCTGGCATCAGTGCAGACACGTGGGCTTTAGTGTGACTTGGTTTGGCAGCACGTCTCTCGCAAAATGCCTTTAGGGTGGCAGCTGCCGCAGAGAACTTTCTCCTTTCTCCAGCCAGAGGAAGGGAAACCTCCGCGCAGGTCCCCACGTGATCCCGGAGAGCCGCTAGGAAGAGCAGAAGAACCGTCCCCACTCACCGATTCCCACTCCGACGTACGTCGTCACACAGTAGTTTTCATTCTCCCCGCACTTGACAGGCTTCAGGCAGGCCCAGTTGGAGGATGCATCCGAGCAGGAAAAGCAGATGAGCGTGTGGGCTGCAAGGGAAAGGCACAGCTCAGTTAGGGGCTGGTGAGGAGACATCGCTGCTCAGAGGTCCAAAACCTCCAGCACGCAGCACTCACCGCATCCAGCCACAGCCCGCGCTTGCTATTCAAGCCGTGTCGACCTCTGATAGACTTTTTGCCCCCCAGATTTGTCCGAGGGTTCAAGCAAAAGGGATATATTTTAAGGTTTTGGTTGGGTTAACTGCCAGCTAAAGCCTCAATGCAACTGCGGGTCAGCCTGGTGCTTTATGGCATGCCCTTGTTTGCACCAAGAGCTGGTCCAAGCAGCAGCTGCCAACCTGAAGGCAGGTTCAGGCTTGGAGGTGGGAACCTGAGGTTTGGGCTTATTCACCTCTGCTACCCTGGACACCAATGGGAACTGCTCCAGGTGTGACTACAGGTACGAGCTTTTCATGGCCTGCCTCTGGCAGCAGGGCACAAAGCTTAGGCTACGCTTGAGTTAACATACATGGTGGAAACGATTTCCCAGCCAAAGCAAGCCCAGCGTTGCAGCAAGACCTGCAAGAACTTGCAGCACCCCATTACCCTGAGAGTCACAGCACTATGAAGGTAGCATATGCAACCAACCTTTCTAATTTGGAGCAGAGGAAGAGCAGAGAAGCATGACTTCCTGCAGGGCAGGTTCCCAAACGTGGTCAACCCTGCACCAGCAGGATGGATTGCACCAGCTAGTTCCCATTCCACATCCAAGAAAGGGGAAAGATTGGGAAATAGCATTCAGTGGAGGGAAATGGTCGCAGAAACTGCCTGGACTAGTGACTCAGCATGGACTTGTGTATTTTGCAGTGGATGGATGGTCTTCTCTGTATTTTACATATAAGAACTTCACATCCACACTGCAACTGTTGACCTACATATGCAGACAGATCGGGGCCATTCCCAATGCTTGACGGGCTCTGATTTTGGAGCCCTCAGACTGTAAATCGTTCCATAAGGCCCTGCCTTTCTCTTCCATGTTTATAGGATCCAAAATGGAGGGGAGGCAAATTCAGGACGGGAAGAGCAAGGCTGTCTCATTCCTGCTCCTACCCCTTCCAACCCCAGGACAAACAGATTTTCCTAAGGAGGTGATGCTGGAGAAGCCCTGATAGAGCTTGCTAAGGCTAGGCAGTCCCTGCTGTGGTGTATTTTGAAAAAAAACAAGTTGGATAAATATTAATAACAGCTGTCCTGCTCCACCACGGGCCTGCCTGACCTCTTGAGGTCCTTCTCAATCCTATTTCTCTCAGAAAAATATAAAAAAGCCCTTTACAGGAAAATTGGAAAAAAATAACAATTGTGCTCAGAAGAATGACTTTTGAGCAGCCACGGCCAAGGCAGGGGATGAAAACAAAAACATAATAGCATATCTCATGAAAACAGATTAAAGCTGGTTAGTGGGAGGTCCTCAATGTCACACCAGAGCAGCCAGATGACTCTGGAGACAAAGCCAACACCACAACCCCCTAGCAAGAATTTCCTGGGCTGTCTCATACAGCCTTCCATGATCATCAGTCTGCCAACGATCCTTGCAACAAAGCAGAGTTTCCTGAGCATGCCAGCACGGCAGCCACAAACTACACAGCGCAGCCAGGATTACAGGGCCACCAGTTGAGTCAAAGGCCTCAGGTGAGATTCGTCAGTGGACGTTGCCCCTAGGAGAGGGGAGGAGGACGGAGCCAACCACTGCATCTGCAGGCTGTTGTCGTCCCTTGCTGAAACCTCAAAGCATTTCCACGTGTGGTATTTTTTGATCTCCTTGGCCAAAACTCAGCTGCAAACTCGGGCTGGGACCTTGAAGAGAAGCCTGGCTCTCTCCCTTTCCCCTCTTCCCCATGTTTTTGCTCTTGTGTCTCAGGTGACCTGCCCCAAACCCTTCTCCTTGCAACCACCCTGATGGCAAACTGAGGCCCAAGGAGGCAAAGTGATTCATCCCATCTCAGGGGAATCATCTGCAAGCAGGAATGAAGTGGATTATAGGCTCCCTGTGGACATTATGGCAGCACATGTGTCCCCGTATGTATTTGCTCACCATGCTGAATGCACAAGTTGAGCAGTGCAGTGCTATACATTAAGGCTTAAAGATTCCAGATGCGATCAGATCAGAAATATTTGTATATGCAAATAAAAACACCTCTAGGCATGAAACTTTCTACTGCTAAATCTATATTCTTAACACTCTGTCCTGTCCACACCTTGTCCTTGTTCACACCTATTACCCTTTGTCTTAATGTAGACTAAATATTTCCAGGATGGGTGAGTCCCTCAGTATAGTTCAGGAGAGGAAACATTCAGTTTTAACTCCTGCTGCTTTCTGCTTAAGCAAACCAGCAAAACAGATAACTAAAGGACCCACTGCAGAGTGAAGAGAGCAAGCAGGCTGCGTGCTTTAGACAAAAGGCACAAGAGGGGAGCAGAATTATTTTACGCGGCTGGAGACAGAGCTAAGAGTTGGAGCTCAAGGCTGTAAAAAAAAAAAAAAAAAAAAAAAAAAAAAAAAGCCTAAGTCTGAACAATGCATAAGAAAAGCCTCTTTTTCACCAACTAGAAAAGGCAGTTTTCTTGAATGTGAAGAATTTATGTGTTTATTTGTTTGCTGTTCAGCTCTTTGGAGGAACAAAGGGCTTTCAAGAGCAGATCATTTGGGGTAATTCCTCAGATAAGAGGTTGAATCCATTCTTGCAAAGAGCAATGCAGGAAAAAGGGAAAAAAAAAAAAAAAAAGAGCCAAAAAAAGCCTTTAAGAGCTCGTTCCAAAGCTCAGCAGCCCCAGTGAAAAATGCTGTTGCTTCAGCAGCAATTCCGTTCGGTCTCTATGTCAAATGTTCTTTCCTTTACATCGCTCTTAAGACAAGATCCTTATTTACCATATGCCAGATCTTCAGGACACTTTGAACAGTGGGCAAAGCTTTTCTGCAAAAAAACTCCCTGGATATGCTGGAAGTGTTCAGGGAAAAGGCAACCTGGTTTAAGAAACCCTTTTGCCTAGCTGAGAACTTACTTTTATGCTGAAAGGTGTTTTTTGGGGGGAGGGGGAGACAATTAACCCCCTTCCTGCCTGAGCCTGGACTGCCCATCTGCCCGGCTGGAACTGTGCACACGCCAGCTGGGCTCTGATGGAGACCCAGATCTTGAATTGCTTCATGGACCCCATGGAGAGGGGGGCACAAGAAGGGCAGAAAACAACTAGTTTCTTCTTATTGGTGTGCTCGGGAGGCAGGAAGGGTCTGTGTTTCCTGAGCAGAGTCTCAGATGACCAAGAACTCTCCCGTTTGCTCTTTGTTTGGCTTCTCCAAGCAGTGACATATGGAAACAATACAGGGCTTTGCACAACCCCATGGAGTTTGGAAAGGCAGAAATGGAGTCATGGGGATTATGGGCCTGTGACTTGGCCAACTTGGAGCTTAACACCCAGCAACAGGAAGCACATTCTCCCCCACCTTCAGTGGCAGCCCCAGGAGTGCTCCACTGGGCCCTCTCCCTTGGGGGGTCACCTCCCCACATGCTGGTAACCCCACGCTGTCCCTAAGGATGCTGGGGTACGGCAGCAGCCAGGATCACAAGTGGTTCTACCCAGACTTTGCTCCATCTGCCATTGTCGGGGCTGGGCTCCATCTCCCCTCCACCCTCCTTCCCCTCGGCAGCATCTCTGCCCATTTCAGCACCCGTTATCCCGGCTCGCTGCACCGAAAGGGGGAGCGGAGCCATCCCTGGTCTTTGTTCGAGCTGCAACTGGGAAAAGCTCCAAAATACAGATGTACACAGCTGGAGACACACATCCATATATATACATGCACGGAAGCCCCGAAGTTCCTGCTGCAAGGGGACACTGCCGAGAGGCAGGTCTTGGGAAGACCCCCACCACCCCAAACCTCCACCAACCCCCAGCACAGCTCAGTCCTGTCCCCCCAGCCCTTCTGCAACCCTCACCCCCCGCCCCCGCATTCTTCCAACTTCTAGAGCACCCCTTGCAAGACGCAGCATCTCCCCCCCAGCCCCCCCCCCCCCCCCAAAAAAAAACCCCCCAAACGGGGGGCTGGCAAAAAAAAAAAAAAAACAACCAAAAAAAAAAAAAACCAACAAAAACTGGAGGACCTTGGGAAGAGGTGGTAAGCGTCCGGAGTGGGAGGAGGGAAGCACCCCCCCCCCACCTCTTACCTCTCTCCACGCACAGCACCGCAGCCAACACGGCGAGCAGAAGCGCCTTCATGGTGCGGCGGTGAGGCCGGCGAGCTGCGCAAGGCGATGGGCTGCGCGCAAGGCTGGCGGCAGGGCTGGGCGCCGGGGGCGGGGAAAGGACACCCGCTCCGCCCAGCGGGCCGCCCCTGCGCCCCGCGCCGCCTGCCCCCGCCTCACTCCCGGGCGCGCTAGGTTTCGTTTCCCCGCTCTGGAGTACCGGAGCCGGGAAAGCGTAGCCCCCACGCCACCCCCGCGCCACCCCCGGGCGGGTGCGGCGTTTTAGGCGTACGTACGGCCCGCTGGGTGACCGAAAGCAGTGCGGGAGGAGAGGCAGTTCTGCCTTGGTCCTGCTGTTTGTTCCCTGCTTCCCCTTCAAGGCTTTTTCCACCCCACTTTCTGGTCGCCTTGATTTCCGTGAGGGAAGAGCCGTCAGCAGGAGGACCCACTGCATGCAGGGCCTCACCCGTGCACAACCTGCTCCATGAGCAACCCCCCGGCATCCACAACTCTGCGTGCAGGACCCACTGCATTGGCCTCAAGTTGTGCCAGGGGAGGCTTACGTTGGAAATGAAGAGACATTTCTTCTCAGAAAGAGTAGTCAGGTATTGGAATTGGTTGCCTAGGGAGGTGGTGGAGTCACCGTCCCTAGAGGTGTTTAAGGAAAGGTTGGACGTGGTGTTTAGAGACATGATTTAGTGGGTGACGTAGGTAGTAGGTGATGGTTGGACCAGATGATCTTGGAGGTCTTTTCCAACCTTAATGATGCCGTGATTTATGCCCCCGTACACGCACAAATTTTCTGTGTACATACACCTAACACATCCACAACTGCCTCGCGTGCATACTTAACCGTGTGCATGGAAATCCCTGTGTTCAGGACTCCCTTCATACATGGAACCCTGCATACACGAACTTGTACATACGCAAGACCCCTGCGTGCATGATGCCTCCTCTTCACTTATAGACCTGCTGCATGCACAGCCCTCTGCATGCAAGACCCAGGCAAGTAGGTAGCCAACTTCCTGACCTGTTTACTGGAGCCCAAACATGATTAGACATAGAGGGCTGGAAAGTTTGAAGATGCAGAGCCCAGTAGCAGGAGTGGTGTGGGATGACCTGGCATGCTTGGCAGGATG
Source organism: Stictonetta naevosa (assembly GCA_011074415.1). Taxonomy (NCBI): domain Eukaryota; kingdom Metazoa; phylum Chordata; class Aves; order Anseriformes; family Anatidae; genus Stictonetta; species Stictonetta naevosa. The sequence continues at coordinate 153,871,526 of CM021698.1, forward strand.
GGTCTTCAAAGCATAGGGTGGTCTACCAGAAAGGTTGGCATGAGCAACCCAGGTTCAGCTGGGCAAATTCAGAATTTTTCAGAAATTATTCAGAAATAGCAAAGCCCTTCAGAAAATGAGCTGGACAAAGAGCACTGGGGGAGGGAGCTTGTGAAGTTGGCTATTGAGGGAGCCTGGGAATGCAAGTTTGACAAACTCTGTATACCACAGATGGGTTTAATTCTGCAGAATCAGCATTCCCTGGCAAATGGGTCTGTCGGAAGAAATTCCATCTCTCATGTTTTCAGAGTGCATTCAGAAATCTCTACTTGGAAACCAAATCCATGCCTGCAAGTTCCCACTTCCCCCATCTCTCTTAAGACTCATTTTTAATTTTCAGTGTCATTTATTCTAGCAGGAACTGACTGAGAGTGGTGCGTTTCTGTGGTCTAATACCGTCCACTGAAATAGGCAGCTGGGACTGTTTCATTCTCTGGTTTGCAACTCAAATACTAAAAATCTGGGAAGTTTCAGCTTTGCGGTAGCCTGAGCAACTGTAATTCAGCCTGTCTGTGCACCATCATTCAGATAAACTCACAAGATGTCTGTGTCACAGAGTGCCCAACCGAGTTCAGCCTCTGTCTGTAAGTCGATCTAGCTTTTTGTGGCCTACATGTGAGTAACTTCATGGCATGTCAGCTTTGGGGTGCAGCATCAAAGGTTTAATTCCTGGATATCGGGAAGGCATAGCATGCTTTTTTCAGCTCTCCTGTTCCTTTGGTGTCTTGTAGGCTCCCCCCATCCCCAGAAGTCATGGACAAAGGCCTACAGCTTTCTCGTTTTCTTCCCTCCTACACTCCAAATCTAACATCAGCAGTTCTACTGCTTCATGGATAGGACCCTGCCTACTGCTGGGAAGGAAGAGAAAGGACCTCAGAGTGACAGGACACAACTCATCACGGGATCTGTAGTCATCCTGGTAAAGGAGCAGCAATAATTACAGGATCCGTACAAGTGGAGCAAGTGGGCAGAGTGCCTAGGGACCAGTTTGCTGTGGTAGATGGTATGGGAGATGTAACCAGGTAAGGAAGCCCTTTTGAAAGCTCACTGGTCTAAGCTCACACCTCCCACCTCCTTACCAAGGTTATCCTCTAGGAGAGCAGTCTGCAAACTCAACACAGCGCCTGTCTGATGGCAGGCCTTTCTGTTCTAGAGCAAAATAGAGCAATGAAAGATCCAGCCTTGCAGGCTAGGGGCTTGTGGGACGGCTTTCCTGGACGGCTGTGTTCAGACTGTGAAAGCAAGGTGGAAAAATAATCCTTCAGAAGAAGAGGGAGGCAATGAGAAAGGCAGCAGGAATGTGGCCTGTGTGAGGGAAAGGTGGGTGCAGGTAAAAAGATATTGTCAAGGTAAAAGGAAACAGGGAGGCGGCTGGAACGGAAAACAAAGTGGTGCTAGAGTAAATATTACATGGCTTGCTGGTGTGCTGGGGACAAATGGCTAGTTCTAAAATAAGGAAATTAAGATAATGTCAGCTCCCTTCACAGGTCAAGGGAGCAGGTTAGCAGGGATTGCTGCAGCAGTTAAAACAGGAATTACTAGGTCTGCAAGGCTTCACTGCTGAACTGACATTTCAGGAGTTTGAGTTTGAAATGTGGGTCTGCTAAAAGCTTGTTAAGCATCCGTGGAGACAGGCAGCATGCAGAGAGCTTCCTTCACCACCACTTTTCTGTTTCAGGGCTTGGGGGGAACCACCTGAGCCTGGCCAGGGTCATGCACAAGGGGCTCTGCGAGACACCTACACCCCAATGGAGTTTGCAAATGAGGTATTTCCCCTGCTTAGCAGAGCAGAAGGGGCTTCACAGAGGAAATCTGTTAAAGCTGCTTTGTATAGATGCCACGGGAAGGGCACAAGGTCCTTTCTTTTCACTAGTTACATCAATCTCTGCAGATTAGGAGAAGTGCTCAGACTTCTGGGCTGCCAGAGAGGATAGGGGCTGCTCTGTGGAAGAGTCCTGTCCCACTTGCCAAAGGTGTTAAACGTTGATACCGATTTGGTAGAGCTGGGAGGACACAATCTGTTCTCTAGCCTTGTGTTTAGGCCCCATGCCTGGGAGAGCAGGAGACCAGGATCTTCATCCCTGCTGCAAGGTGTGTTTCCCACAGATGGACTGCCCAGAGCAGTCTGCTGCGAGGCAGTCATGGCATAAAGGCCCTCTCTGCTCTAGGTGCTGCCCCAGCAGATCGTGCTGCAGCCGTAATGCACTGTCCCCGGGGCTTCCCCTCACACCATCCTGCTCCACCTGGCTGGGCTGATTTCATATCCCAACCCCGTCACTCCACCCCTGGATGTTTCTCCTCCTGAAGCCCCTGTTGGCAGCTCCAGAACAGAGCTGCCCAGCAGATCGTCAGGCACATTCGTCCAAGGGAGCTCCAGACACAAGGTGTTTTTTGTTTGTTTGTTTTTGTTGTTGTTGTTGGAGTTTCTTTGGGTCTGTAGTGCCAAGAAAGCTCACTGTCCTCTGTCACCTTGACACCTCAACACCTCTGTTGTCCTTGTCACCTTGCCACTCTTTCCTGCAGCCCGTGGGGACACACCTGAGACAGCTGTCAGCTGCTGAGGTTCCTGAAAAAGTGTGTGTGTATAAACAGGTAGATCTTTGGGCTGCAGTATCTGCTAGAATAGGACCTTCCTCTACTCACTCCAAGCACAACCTGCAGTCGCAGTCAGGCTGTCAGATTTATGAACTTTTGTTTCTGGTTGATATCGATATTTTGTATTTTCTTTCTTTCCCAGAGCTGTTAAGGTGAAGGTGGTCCACTGGCTGCTGCATGCTGAATCGGTATCCGAGAAGTCAGTCTTACTAATTTGGGTCTGCATGACTCACCCCTTGTCTTGCTTGTTTATTTTAGGCTTTTGACAGGAAAAGAACTGCGAAGCTTAATGCAGGGGTCAGGACTCAGGCAAAAAGTTAAGCTCTGGTTGCTGCTGTGATTTCTCCAGTTTGCTGGGAGTCTGCTGAAGGATACGTCCCTGTCTGGAGTGACCAGACTACTTCCAAAGAAAGGTTGCTTGAGAATTATGCCTTCCAGCATTATAAACTGACTCCCCTGCCCAAGCCTGAGCCTTTTGTCCTTGCCTGGACTACATGGTAGGGGTGCATTTCTCCAGCCATGTTCTGAACAGACCTTGGACCTTTGCCATGAGTATTTTAACTCCTCATCTCCTAGATGGCCATTGAACTTGAGTTGTGGCCTTGTCTCCAGTCCTATCTGCTGGGTGTCCCTTGGACCTATGTAGCAGGTATACCTATCTCCAGTCCTATCTCCATCCCCTGGGTGAAATTTGGACCCATGTGTATAGCCTTGTTTCCATTCCTGGCTTCTTTTGACCCATCGATGAGATTCTGCAGCCCCCTGGAATGGTTCCTGTGCATGGGGGCCTCCTCTCTCCAAGCCAAGACCTAAATGTCTGGTTGTTTGGGGGAGGGAAGAGGAATTTAAGACCCTTCCCATGCCATCCACCAAAAATGTGCCTCTTTAAAGAAGTAATCTGCCAGGCTCCAGGGAGGCCGCTTGAACTGCACTGAAGCTGTGGACAAGGTGCTGGACTTGTGGAGTTTTGCAGGAGAAATCCTAAGTTTGGTACAAATGAGATACAAATGGATGTGATGTGTCTGTGTGTGTAAGCACCTAGAAGAAATGGCAGTGCAAGGGTTAAGCAGAAAGGCATGTGTTTTCTGCTCTAGGCATTCAGTGTCTGATTTCATTCAAATGAAGAAGATCAAGGAACTGACCTTGCATGAAAGAATGGAGAACAGGGTGTGAGCAATAGAAATCCTGATAAAGAAAACAAATGAACTGGGAAATTCAAGATTTTTGCCTAAAAGAGGCAAAACAAAAGGGAAAGTGAGCCCAAATAGCATCCTCCCCTCTAAAGGCCAACAAAGTCAAATCCAAAATCAGTTGGTTGTGCTGTGCCAAGAACCTCAGAGGCATGATGAGCACTTCATAGCTGTCATCTCTTGTCTAAGTGTGGCATAGAGGTAACACTGGCCAGATCACCCAGGCACACACATGCTGGTGCTAGTGAGAAAGCGATCAACTTAAATCTCTAGGAATAAGTGTGAGAGGGCAAAATCAACTTTCTTAGGGATTTTGTATGATAATTATTATTTTTTTTTTCTCTCTCATGGAAGACGTTGCACTGAGTTTTATTACACTAATTTCCTGTAGACGACAGCAAGGAGTTTCTTGTTCCCGGGAGCAGAGTCTGCAGGTTATCTAATTGCTGATTGCATCTGGTGCTGGATCAGGCCCTGGAGCCAGGGGCAGGTCGCAGATGAGCTGTTGTGAGCACCAGGCACAGAGCCAGTGCCTGCTTCCTGGCCTTGCTGCATCAGGACTCAACCCCCAGCCATGTATCATGAACCCCATCACGCACGATGAGAGTGCTTTGCATGGCGTTTAGGGGTTTGCTTGGATGAAATAAGGAGAAAACTGTGTCATTCACATTGTGCAGAGCTCTCTCCACTCCTTGGCTCAGCATGTCTACTGCTTGTACTGCTGACTGAGATCCTGGGAAGCCTGGAGGTGTTCTGGGGGTTGAACACCTTTTGGAATGAGGTTCCTACATGATAGCAGTGGAAGAGCATCTTTGTGCCATGTTTGGCGTTAGGCATTGGTGTATAAAAGTCAAGCATGAACAGCACAGTTATGCTCTAATGAAGGAAAGGTGGCCAGCACACTCAACATCTCCATGGGAATGATAGAAGGGAGATGAAGGGGGCCAGGAAAGGCGAATGAGTTCATTCTCTATCCCCAGTTCATTCTCTACCCCCGTCTCCCCACTAATGAGATGTTGAGGACAATATTTTCCATCATGCTTTGATGCACCTGGATGAAGATGCTCAAGCTGCTGATGCTGGAGGCAGTTCTCCCAGCAGTCGGCTCCAGCTCTTCACCATCCTTTAAATGCGAAGAACTTTTCTGATCCTATCTACAAGGTCCTTTCTGTGGCCATGGGAACCAATCCTAAAGCAAAATTGGGAAGAAGGCAGCAGTCCAGGTGGAAGGATCTCGTCTCATCACACTCCAGTTTATGCTTCCCAGTGTGAAGTATGCAACTTTTCAATGGACTGTGGAGTTCCAACAGCGCCTTTTTCTTTTTCTGTTCCAGTTCCTCCCCCCTCCTCCCCCCCAGTTTGACATTTGTTAAACCTTTGATCTCTTATAGCACCCATTGCTACTTTTTTTTTTTTTTTTTTTTTTTGCCAAATTGCTGCAAGGGATTTTTCCTCGTCCTATATTTGTGCACATAACAGGTCCTCACTAACTGCAGAGCTTTGTGCTTGTCCTGTCCTAACTGCATCCTCTTTCTCAGACCGTCGCTTATATCTACCAGAGTGGCCCAGAATTCTCTGACTTGCAGATTTTACCAGTTTGTCGCCTGCAAGCTCGGTCAACTTATTCTCTAATCCGTCATTCGAACTGGTAATTGGAATATTGCACCATACCAGAGCCATGGCAAGCTGCAGAGAACCCTGTTTAATAGATCCTTCTGCTTTGACAGCAAAGCCATTGACAGTTACTTGCTTGTGACTTTAGCTAGACTGCATTTTCTTAGCTTGCTTATGAGACTGCCATGTGATACAGTGCCAAAAGCTTTATTAACGCTGAGGTAGGTGACAGGTACCACTTTTGCCCTACCTACAGATTTTGCCACCTTGCCACAGGTGGGAATAACACCCATCTGTCACAAGGCTCTGTTCGTTCCCATCTCCTTGATAGCCCCTGCAGCATTACAAATGGTTTGATGATTTATTTCAGATTTTTTTTTTCCCAAGACTGGGGCCTGTGCTGACTGCTCTGTGTTTGCCCAGACTCTCCCCCATCCCCTTTAAGACAATGGGTGATACGTTTGGCAGTATCCAGTCCTCTGAAATCCCCAGATTTCCTTCTTGTGAAGACACAGGAACAGGTGAAACAGGATGGGTTTGGTTGCTGTGATGCCAAAGATTAATTTTCCCACTGCCTCTGCGCCTGGTCACCACTTAGCCTGGCTAATATCCCTTACTTCTGTGCATATTCATACTGAAAAAACCACCTTTCCTTTGCTCAGACCTGTGGCCTGCTTCCTTTTAATGTTCTAGGTTTTGATGTGTTCGCTAGCTCAGCTGTGTTGATCTTAGGAACACGAGCAGCAGCAAAACGTCTCCGTGTTAGATGTGGTTGGTGTCTCCACCTGCCTTGCCTGCACTGCGCACGTACTGCAGGCTGCAAGAGAAAACATCTCCTGACTCTGGGTGTGGGACTCAAAATTGCTGGGATTGCAGAGCAGATCCTGTGCTAAAGGAGCACCTCGAAGCACCGTCTAGATGTCTGCTCCCAGCAAGTGCAGCTAGTCGTGGAGATCACCACCAACACGATCCTGGAGATTACCTCAAGCTGCAGCTTCATCTGAAAAGGTAAATGTGACCTTGGAAGAAGTGGTGATTTGTCAGTTTGTGCCTAAACTCCTGGGCCACGGGAGCCCTTGTCTTCTACCTGAACCATCCTCCAACCCAGGAGAAGCAGGTAGCAGCGTGTGGAGGAGCTGTGACCTTAGCCAGACAACATGTCCCCCATTGCTCACCCCCAACCAAGAAGGACAGCTTTTAAGTGCCCCCCTTCCCTCTTTGTTTCTCTCAAAGAGTTTCAGTGATTTCCCACTCACAGCACCAGCTTTGACAAAGTCCCTTCATAAATCCTACCCATGTGCTCACTGGTTTTGACTTTGGCTCCTCATTCACAGCTGTGGGCTTTCAGTCCAGGAGCTGGACAGCTGCTGGTGTGCCTGGTAGAGCAATTGGTAAATCCTTTAAACACAGGGAAAACCTGAAGGCACTTCACCTGGGAGGTTCGATCAGCATAATCCTGGTATGATCAGGTGCTCTGGCATCCAGAAATTTCAGGAAAGAAGAGGGTTCCCTCTAAATTTGTAGACAGGGAGACCTCGTAACTCCTCTGACCCTCTTAGTCTGCTGGAGGTAACATCTGTTTGGGTGCTGTCAGCAGGAAGCACTGAAGCTGGTGTGGCGAAGAGGAGGGGAAGGCAGCTGGGGCCTGAAAGGGGACACGTAGTGATAAATGCAGAAATCTGCTGGCAGGAGAAAGTCCCTGTAAGCAGAACCAAGCAGTCCCTTTGAAGAGTGTCCGATTGCCAGGGGTCCCAGCACAGAAGTGGAAGACCACAAAGAAGAGTCCTCAGTAGCAGCTGCCGGGCTTTGAGGAGACCACCTTGCCCTCCAGGCCCTGCAGCACTGCTGCTGTGGCAGATACGTGGCTGAGGTTTGCTCTCCCTCCTGCCCATCCTGGTGCCCTGCATGCCATCAGCCCCGGGGGACTTCTCAGCCCTTGACTCTTCCCTCTCTGCCAGCTGACCTCACCCACGAGCTCTTTGATTTTTCACGTGCAGTGAAACTGGCTGAGGTATAAATTGCTCCGCCTGCTTCCCTTTTCCTGCGCCAACTCGCCTGGCAGAAAAGGCAGTAATGGCTCTGGCCCCGAGCCCAACTTTCCTGGAGTTTTTTGCAAGCACCCAATATATTGTAGGGCCTATGGGAAGAAGTGACTTCCCTCTGCTTGGGGTTTTATTGATGCACGTGTTCGTGGTATCGGGATGGAGTGTGGCCACCACAGCCCATACCTCTGCTGCCAGCCCCTTCGCTTAGCAGCTGGGCATCTCCTCCTTCTTCTCCATTTAAAAGTCTTTCCCTTCCCATTTCTCCCTCGTAGCTTTCCTTCCGTTTTGTGGTTGACTTCACCAAAAGAAACTTAACAGCAGATTTTGTTTGGCCCTCTCGACATCTGTTTTTCATCCTTGGGCTGGGCTCACCAGTATGCTCAGATCAATGGGTGCCAGTGGTTTCTTGTCCCTGCCCAGGACTTGGTGTCAACTCCTTCATTTTCTTCATTTCCCTCCTGGCCTTTAAATGAAATATCTACAGCATGAGCCAGGCACCAGGCTCCAGAGTTCACAGTACAAACACCAGAGGTTGATGGGGCACCTTTGGCTGATCACCATGGGAAAACAGTTGCTTTGTAATCCTGACAACGTAAAACATCTCAGAAACGTGCATCCTTCCAAAAATGTGCAACCAAAACATGGCAGACTTTCAAGACGATGCTTCAGACAAACCAAAGGTCTCATTTAGCTACCAAGTACATCTCATCCAAAAAAAAAGAAAAAAAAAAGAAAGAAAAAGAAAGAAAAAACAACAACAACAAACCCCACTAACCACAAAACAAAGGCCTTGGATTGTTTGGGTGAGTTCTAGTTTCCCCTAGAACACAGCTGAGCCACTGACACTGCCAACTCTTCTCCTTTTTATTTTTTTTTTCTTTTTTTTTTTTCAGAGAAGCAGCAGGGGCTATGACCAGGAAGCTCTGGGCTGTTTATGATAGTCTTTGGCTGCCTGCCCTTCTTCTTCTCTGTAGACACCCCCAGGCCTCCCCTACAGAGCGTTTCTGTCTCTCCTCAGCTTCAGCTCTTGCTGGGAGAGGAGGGTGCAGAGAGGCTGGAGTGCAAAACCGAACAAAGCCCAGCACAATCGATCGTTTCTGTGCCAGGAACATAGTTTTGTAGAAACCATCGCATGATCTCTACATGACTAGGGTTTGGCAACAGCTCGAGTCGGTTTGGCCCTGCAAAAAAGAGGGAAATAGATATGGGGACATCTCCTTTTCCAGATGGACCCCGTCCATGCCACCCCCCTTCCCTCCTCCCTCTGTCTCCCCGCTACCAGACGTCGTGTTTCCTATCTCAGCCACATTTGTTCCTCTCTGCTTTTTCCCCAAACTCTGCTGAGGAGTCAGAGCTGGGAGACGAAGAATGCTCATTTCAAAAAGTGATGTGCTTACAAGAGCAAAGAGCCAGGGGAGCCAGAAATCATTGCCCACTGAGGCTGGAGGAATGTCCAAAATCCTGCCAGAAATAAGTTTTACCCTTCTGTTATTTGTTTACGAGCTGCTTGACCAACGTGAGATAACCAACCTACTGTGACCAGAAGATGCTGAACATCCCCTCAGTGCTGGCCTAACTATCGAGCTATTACCCGTGTTTCAGGCAGGGTGGATTGTTATTCCATACGGTACTCAGAAACTCGAAGTGACAAAAATATGTCTTCAAGGACCTCTTCAGAGCAGTAACGATGTGAAGCCTGAACATGTCAAAAGGGCTGTCTTTTATGTGTTTCCTTGGGTGACTTGAATGTCTGGGGACACTTAAGATTCAAGTAAGCTTAGGAAATCAATGACAGTTCAGCACCTACCTTATTTAGACTCTCAAAAATCCCAAGGGAAGCTCGTCTGCAAAGCACGACTCTTGAGAGCAGTAATTATCCCAGAGCTACACACTTTTATTTCACACAACGAGGCCATCGTGGAGAGCTTTTCCTAACCCATCACAGTCCACATACAAAGATGTAAGTGATACTGGCCAGGACACCCAGGGACATCACTCCGTAGCTGCTTTGCTTGCTGCTGGCTCCATTCACATTGCATAATGGCTTCTCACAGCAAGAAACCCTTTGAGAGGCTTGGTTTTGTTGCTGACTTGCTGCTGGACACGTTGGGGAGCACATCTTAGAGATGACATACTTAGGCTTGTTGGGCTCTAACGAAGGAAAGGAGGGAAAAGAAAGTCAAATGTAAGAATCGTTTCTAAATGTAAGATGTTCTAAATCTGCACAGGTGAATAAAAAAAGGACAGGGAACCAGTGCCTAAGGCAAATATGTCTTTGGTTCTGGACTAGCAGCAGTCTGGCTATGTCCACACTGCTGCAACATGATGCTGGTCCTCCTGGGGTTCCATGGTACATCTGTCCCAGGTCAAATTAGCTTGTGTGGGTGGCTTTCAGTTCAAGCTGCCCGAAGCAATGTTCAGGCTGGATCCCTGCCCACCAGGATGGTTTTCCTGCAGCGAAGAACCTTGTGGATGTATTTTATGAGAACACATTGGGGTGCAAGGTGGTGCAGGACAAACCTGAAGGGTTGTGCATGGCTGAGGGAGTCAACCATGGAGCAGTTTTCGACAAACATTTTGGAAAACAACCCTGGGAGTGAATATTGCCATGGCAAGAGCTAGCTGGAGTGGTCACAGCAAAGGTGGGGGAGAAAACCATGAAGCAATGCATGCAGCCCCGGGCTGGAGTTCACTCCCTGGTGTTGCTATATGTAGCATCAGCATTGCCCCAGCTCCTGGTAATAATATCAAGTATTTAGTGATGCTGCAGTGATTTCAGTAAGGAGCAACAGGGTCAGTGTCTCCTAACAGTTGGTGACTGGGGTAATCATTTGCATACATGAATTCCTGGGACTTCTGTTCTACAGCCCAAGCAAAAGCATTGTTCAGAAACTCACTTGTTCCGACGTTGTCACGGATAGTCACACAATATTTGTCTTCCTTTGCACACATGGAAATGGTCAAACAGTTCTTGTTGGACTCCTGCTCTTGGCACACATAGCACATAAACGGATAAGCTGGAGGGACAAGAAAAAAAAATTAAAAAAAAAAAAGACCAAATTTTATGGTTTAGGAACTACAATACCTGCAAATCAAATATCTACATTTTCCTCGTTATAGCCTGATGAATGCTTGTGTGTGAATGACCAGTGACTTTCTTTATTCCTTGACCCGTGGCAGCAATGTTAAATCCCTCTCTGTCTCATACGCCTCTGACTGCGATGTGTTATCGATCTGTTTGCAATCTCTGGCAGCAGTAGATGTGAGTGGAATTCAAGGATTTGGGGTCTTTTATGATGGAGATTATTGCTGAGCAATAGCTTCTCTGTCCTGTAAGCTCTGCCACGTGAATTGCTCAGTCACTTCTCCTGTGCAAGGTGTACAGAAGGCTCGCCAAGGAGAACGTGAGGTTGCCTGAGGCCCGGAGCATTTTGAGGAGGTGGGCAATGCAGGAGGTGGGAAAAGCGTCTTGCTTCTCTTTTATCTGGCTGGGAGAGTGAGTACAGTCACAGATCTTTTCGTGAGGTCGAACACCGCTAGCTGAGCTGGCCTAACCTCAGTCCTAGGAAGTCTGGGCAGACTAGACAGATGCTCTGCTGAACTTCTGCGTGCTGCTGTAAGGTGGAGAATAAATGGGAAGTCTTAACCAAAAGTGGGATTTAACTGGTCAATGCAGATTTGGTGGTGTACTTGATACGTCTGGAATACAGACACAGATGCCTACAAGGGCAGGCAATGATGAGCTGTCCTGTCTTTCAAGGGTGTTCATCCTTGCCCTGAGATGCAGAAGGTGGTGGGATAGACTTCTGAAAAACCTCTGGAAAGTGATGACACAAAGGGACAAGACCAGAAACAGGAATGTGTAGGAGAGAGGATTAATTTCTTTAAAACAGTTATTTCTGGAAATGGAATCAACACGGAATGCTTGCCAAGTTCCTGGTAAATCTGGGGAGACTGTCAGTACAGAACGGGCAGAAAGCAACGTTCCTGTGAGTGCAGTTTTGCCTGATTAGAAGTTGGCTGCAAGAAAGTGGAAGGGCAATGTAGGTCAGAGAGGATATTAAACAAGAAGTCTGAGGGAAGGGAAGGGAAGGGAAGGGAAGGGAAGGGAAGGGAAGG
>CM021698.1:153883227-153952017 GCA_011074415.1 Stictonetta naevosa
GAAGGGAAGGGAAGGGAAGGGAAGGGAAGGGAAGGGAAGGGAAGGGAAGGGAAGGGAAGGGAAGGGAAGGGAAGGATTGGGCTGATGCTGAGAGAGCGATAATATTGTGTAGCTTTTTTTTTTTTTTTTCCTTCATAATTAAACAAGTGGAATCTTCATATACAGGGTAGAACATTCTAGAATAGCATAATTTTTGGTTAAAAATGTAATAGTGTTTTACCAAAATTGTTAACACATTCTTTCCTGGTGTGCTTATGACCAAGCTCAGGAAACACAATCCAGTGAAAGTGCAACAGAAAGGGGGCAAAGCCAGACATGAAAACACACTCACAGCATAGTTCACAATGGTTATTGGTCAAAGCAATCTGAACAGTGCAGCTCGTAAGATTCTCCTAGAGCTCTGCTGTGGGCTTGGTACTATACAATATCATCACTAGTAACACTAGGAAAGCAACAGAGGGATTGCCTCACATTTTTAGTTGATGCCAAGGAGAAATTAGCTGGAAAAGTACTGTAAGGAGAGTTCTAGGTGATTTTGACACATGGATGTAACAAAACAGTAAATAAAGAAAGAATGGGTGCAGTTCAAAAAAGATAAATACATTGCACTAAAATAAAAACTGGCCACATAACACAGGATGAGCAACAACAGGTTAGGGTACAATTAAGAACTGCAGTGTAAACAGCGGGAGCCAACAGTGTCACACTACAGAAATGAAAACAAATGTCACTCAGGGGAACACAGGCAGCAATGTCATGTGCAAGATATGCAAAGTGCCCTTTCCACTCTGGCAAGACCTCATCTGAAACACCGATGTCCTAATCTGTATGCGACACTTCAAAAATATGCGAAGCTCTTGGAGAGGGACCAGGGGAGAGGGAGAAGTGGTCAGAGATCTTGAAAATACAACCTTGTAGAAAAGGTTGGAAGCATTTCGTTTGTTTAGTCAAAGTGAGATAAAGCTGAGGAAAGACACAGTGACCTTCGTCAAGCAAGCAAAAAGAAACTGCAAAGAAGGTCGTAAACTGTTCTTCACAGCCTATGTTGAAAACACAGGAGAACTGTACAAAATGAGAGGGGCGTTAGATATTTTGATTAACTCTCTAAAGGGAAAAGTGTCTGAGCAGTTCCAGGCTGTTCAATCTTTGTTGGAAATTTTCAAGGGCACATCACACAAACATCTACCTGATCTGGTCCAGCATTGGAGCAGGGAAAAGGATCATGACCTTATAAGATTTCTTCTGGACATATTTCTATACCGGCAAGTTCATGGAAGCAAATGACAACAGACCCTGTAGGCGGGCTGTGACATCAAGAGTTTTGATCAAAAGTTGGCACAGGAATGGAATAGAGCCCCAGATACATGAGAATAATCAAACAGTTCTGTCCAAGACTGACTTTGTCTCTGTACTAGTCCAGAAAGTGGTGGTCTTTTTATCTTGAATGTGAAAGACTTGAATTAGAACTACTAGCTGTCTCTGATCAAGACTGGGCTACAGAAAGCTGCTGTACAAAAGGCTGTCCTAATGTCCATCTGCAAGCTAATGCCAATATAAAATGTCATCAGCTCACTAGAGCAGTAAGGTACACCACCATGAAATGTGTCCTGGGTCTCTGTTAGCCTTCCATACCGTCCTAGGTAATACTGAGGATTTTGCCCTTGATAATTACTCTCCTGTCTCCATTTTGTGTGATATCACTCAGGACAGCACTCTTTTTTTTTTTCTTTTTTACAGTTTCATACCCCTTTCCCCACCCCAAAACTGACCAAAACTTGTGATATTCTGAGCATGCTGCAGTGCCATCTGTCCAAAAAAAAAAAAAAAAAAAGGTGGGAGTAAGAGGTTGATGCATCAAAGAGCAATAATTAATTAAATGTCTTTCTCAACCCCTGCTAGATACGTATCATGGTTTCTGGGAAACCATCAGGTGTGGGGGAAATACTGGCAAACTGATCATGCAAGTGGCATGTAGCAATACACATGTATCAGTCCCAGAAGGAGGACACACATCCAGAATAACTCAGACTTTGCTTCGGAAGGAGGATGCCTTTAACATGACATATGCATGCAAAAGTTCTTTCACCTCTGACTCTGATTTCACCTATAAAAATTCTGTGCTGCTTTTCCTAGGGAGCAAGACACACGACACGCCACGTGGCTCAAAACAATGAAAGAAGCAGCTGTGAGGAGAAGTCTGTAAACCATTTAAAAGTGATATGGGTAAAAAATATGTCTTGTTATGACTTCTGGCACTTTCAACTTGCATCGTTGGGAAAGATCCCACAGACCACTGCATGGATATAACAGCATCTGGTGCAACACAGTTAGAGCTTTATCACTTGGTATTGCCTGCTGGAAGGAAGAATTAACTTTATCAGGACTTTATTCCTGCAGCAAATGGAGAGCTCATTGTTAATCAAGGTATAGATGGAAGTTGGCAGCCGTGTGGCTGCGGTGTTGCAATTTTGCAAAGCTGGTGATGGCCCCTAAAATTCCTGCCACACGGAAAATTTACGCCATCCTCTCTATAAGCCTTATTTTAATTAGCAACAGCATTAGAGGCTCACCTTGCTCCACGCACAGGACAGCAGCCAGCAAGGTGACAAGAGCAGTCTTCATCTCCACCAGATGCTCTCAGCCAGACTGGGAAGGTGTTCGGAGGGCAGGTTATATACCTTTGGAACAGCAGCAGTTTTACAGGTTCCAGATGTCTCGCGGGTGGACATGAAATCAACCCAAGGGTGTGTAATATGCATGTGGGAGTTCTCCATGCTGGAGCCCATGGAACGGGATAGCACCTTGGGGAAAAGTCCCTTTAGCACCTCGCTTATTGCTCTTCCAGTCTTATGAGTAATGGGAAATGAGGGAAATGAGGAGCTCTCCTCTCCTCTGGCTTCCTTCACTTCCTCCTGTCTTTCTTCTCAATGGAAGCAGGAGCTGCACTGACGAAACAGCGGAGCCTGCAGGCATGGGGAAATAGTCCTCGCAGTGCGTTTTTGTAATCCACTTAGATAGCCTGTGCATGATGCACCAGGGCTCATACCGCTTTCCTTAATTATTCTGCAGAACCAGAAGGCCAGATTCTCAACTGGCCTACACTGATTTAGCTCCAATAACATCAATTTTACACTAAATGAAATTAGCTGATGGTTATTTACACAGATTTTTTTCCTCAGATTTTCATGTCGGTCTTATATCTTTATAATTTTTCCGTTACCTGCAGTTAATCCTCTCTTGCTCCTCTCTTGGTTGTACTTCTCAAATACCTTTCAAAATCCCATAAATGTTTTATTTAATGATGTTTTGCTTCTATTTTGGGGATCTTTCAGAGGGTCTGCTTTTCTCCACACCCAGCAGTTTCTGGAAGTCAGACCTCTGCTGATAATACCACAAATTGGCATCCTGGAATTGCCAGTCTACTCTGAAAAAGCCATCTCTCACAATATCTTTTTCAATCTCTCCTCTTAAATCAGCCCATTTCCCTCTATTCCTCTGTGTTGCCCACCTCTGAATTTCTTAAAATTTGTTTCTGCCATTCTGGGAAATAAACCCTAATAGGAGCTGCATCTTGTAAGAGCTCGTGCTGCCATCTCAATGTTCCTCGAAGGTGAGATTAGTCCTGCACAGCAGGTAGCAGAACAAACAAAAGAAAACATTGCCAAAAACACCTTTTTCTGGTAATTATGGAATAACCTAGCAGGTGGTTCTCCAGGAGCAGCCATTAGTAGGGTATTTGCTTGGTTTTTGCAGCACAAGGGGTTGTTTCCCTTTTATCTAATACGATTCACTTAAACACTGGATGATTTCCTTATCCTCATGAGTTTCTGACACTTTTCAGGCCTTCCTAAAACTGCTTCAGGAATGACATCATCAGGTGGTGAATTCCAGAGTTATTCAAGGCTGATGTCAAAACAGACATCCCTCTCTTGGTTTGGGAGATTTGTGAGGTCAGCAGGGGTCATGCTGGTGATGATGAGATTGAACCTTCTGCTTTGCTGAGGTCAATTAGGTGTACTGTCCAAATGTGTTAGAAACAGGTTGCTCTTCCTAATTAGTGGGTGTCTCCTCCTGCTGGTATTTTGCAATACGGGTAAAAGGAAGCAACCGTTTTTCCTTTGTTTTGGTCCTATCAATTTCCCCATAGACTTCTGTACTGTGTGTTCCGGCTCCCCTTTCTCCATAACTGAAAGGCTGATCCAGTTATTGCCATATCCCCCGTCACACTGACCTTGCCAACACCCATTTGTTTCTACATGAACCTTCATGCAATAGGATTTTGGCTCAGTCCATTCATCAAGTCACCAGCTTATTAGTCAGCAACTGAGGTTAAGCACTGCCAACAAGTGTGTACTGAATCTAAGAAGATAAATTTGAGTAGGAAACCAGCTCTTCCATGTCAAACAGTTATCTGGGAGCTGTCCTCAAGATACTAAAGACTTTGTTATTGCCTAGGCCTACTGTAATGCTGGAGCATGCTCTCTTCACAGCGTCTAGAGAGGGCTAATTTGCAACCCAGTGACTAAGTTGCAGTGATTCTTTCTTTCTCAAGAGGACGGATTACGAAACTCGAAGCAGTCAGAGGCAATAATTAAGCAGCCAAAGTGGGGAGGCGTCTCCTGCTGACCATCATCACGGACCTCTCAGCCTGAAGGAAGGTCTGGAGCAGGCCAACCAGGGACACCAAGGAAGAAGTAAGATTGAGGAAGACCAAAATAACTATGGGGGCTGAGTCACCTCTGTTGAGTGATCTCATCGATACCCATTTGGGAAAACTAAAACAGACCTCAAAATGGAGCCATGAGTTGGCCACATGACAATAGAGCCACAGCTAATTGTGAAAAGGGGTTGTTTTGCCACTTCCCGTGGCTTTCAGAAGCATTTTAGACCCAGTGAGGACCTTGCTCTGATCTTATGTATCCATCTTCTCTCTTGCTTTGTCACTGGTGTGCAGGGTGTTGATCTGATCTGGACAAACAAGCAAAGAGAAAGGGAAGAAAGTGATATTGTGAGGGAAAACAGGGCCAAAGCATTCAAGGAGAGCAGAAGGCAGCATAGCATCTTCCATATCAATGGTGATAAAGCCCTGAGTTAGGGAAAACAAGGACCAAGGTCACATCACCTCCCACAGGTGCCTAATTTAGGCAGGGCAAGGCCTCCTTGGCTGATTCAGGTCCTGGCACGGTGACTCAGAGCACCAAAAACTGAACTCTTATATAATCCGGGTAGAGAGCCAGCTGCCTCCCAGGAGCAATCCCAACTATCTGAGAGAGACGCCCTTCTTCTTCCCAGGAGCCCTCCAGGCACCCTAGATGTCTCTGCAGGGCACCTTGATGTTTTCATGGGAGGAGTATGCAACCAAGGGAGCCAACAAATAAGAAAACTGGGGTGGAGGGAACTGGAATTAGGCACCTGTATCTGCACACCAGGTGTCACATCAGGATTTCTCAGGGAGGCTGGCAGAGCAGAGTCTCTTCTTACACAACACCCATTGCCAAGGAGGGTTCCCAGTGGAAGCTTTCATGGTTTGAGGACCTCCTGTGCCTCAGGACAATTCAGATAAGACAGATAAGGAACCTTTTATGTAACCAGAGATGTTGGTCTATCTTGGAGGATTGTGTTGCTGGGCAGGAGGGAATGTAAAACCTGTGGGGTCAGGGAGAAACGAGGTGCGAGGGAGGCAGGCCACGGCCCACAGATGGAGCTGCTCCCTTCGGGACAAGCATCCTGGTTTCTCAGTGCTGTTCATAACTCCTTCATGCGATGGCTGTAAGCAGACCATGAAACCCTGCATGGCAGAAGCAGACTCTTACAAATGTGTTCATCCCTTTTTTCCACATGTTCTTCCTTCACATCCCAGCTTCCCTCCCATCCCAAAACAGAGGCTCCTTCCAAGTCCGGGACATGCCCTTATTTTAAACCTGGCTGCCAAGAGAAGCTTTGTACTCACAAGCTCAGCAGGACAAGACACCACTACTGCCCCAGCTCGATCTTGGCCTGTGCCAACCAGCGCTGTCACTAAGAAATCCTAAGCCTGTGGATAGAAAAGACTGGAGGCTACTTCAAATAGTTTGGTCTTCACCACCATATGGTATTGGTGTGTGGCACAGGATGGGCATCCAAGGGCACAGAACATCTCTTGTGTGCTCAAGATGCTCAGATATGTGTGCCACAGAAATATCTCTAAATTTGGCAGAAGGGGAAGAAAGGTGAAGGGGGGAGATGGGACTGAAGTTTGGAGCTGGCTCAGCTGAGGGATGGCAGCACAATATAAACCATAGGGACCACCAAGGGTCTCATGGCTAAAAATGGAGTAAACTTGGCCAACCTGTCAGTTGCAATGAGGAGAAAAAAGATGGAGATGAGGCTATAGCAAGAAAATAGAGTTTGGAAGCAAAGTCCAGGCCAAGACTGCATGAAAAAGATGATGAAGAAGGCTATGAAAGAAAACAGCCAGGGGGTGCATAGCCAGGCACTGGACATGGAGGGAAGGAAAAGTGGGCAAGAAGGGACTGGAGCAAGCTGGGGTAAGAGGAGGCTGTGAGACCATATTTCCTTTACAAACCTGTTACAAAGACCTGGGAGTTGTGAGCCTTGCTCCTCTGCTCTTGGCACATCCCCACAGCTCTCCCTGTGCAGTGAGCCCATGGAGCCAGAACCAGCTGGGTGAGCTGCACCCAGCTAATTGCCCCAGGAGATCTTCGTCAGAGTAACCCTAATGGAGAGCTTCTCCAGCTCAGGAGAAAGCACTTCAGCCCCATACGACTCACTTTGGAAAGGTTTAAGTGAGCAGACCTCTCAGTCACAGCTAAGATTATCTACAAGGAATGCCAGCACAGGGGAATGTGTTCCTTCAAACTTTAACCCAGGTAGAAAACTTGACTAGCAAATGTAAGAGATTTGTTTTCAGAGTTAATATTTTGTTACAGATGAAGCTGAAAATTCAACACTCCAGCAGACACACGGTAGAAACCGCCTGTCTTTTTTGAGGAGTTTCCTTTAAACACCATGCAGGATACTTTTCTTCCCTTTCAAGATAATCCGTAATGCTTATAAAGCAACTTTCACTGGAAGATCTTAAATCACTTTAAAGAAAATTTAATGCTCAAGATCCCTTCGTGTTGGTCCCTCCTTGTCCCCTCTGTTTGCCTGCTGGAGAGCTCAGCAGCCATTTCCTCTCTGCCAGCTGACCCAGAAGGGAAATTGAATGCAAGTCAAATAGAATGCAGTTTACTCTGAAATGGAGTCACAAAATGACACTTCTGCCAATACAGAAGAAAAAATAAAAAAAAAATAAAAAAAAAAGAAAGCCTTAGGAGAGGCTTCCTGAAGTGAATGCAAAGCAATTGCAATATATTTCAGCATTATTTCTATTCAGTTTGCAGACTAACGCCTCCGCTTTTGTTGCTGCTAACACGGATGCATCCAGCCGCTATGTCCAATGTACCATACCACACACACACAATAGTCTAAAATAACACTTTATTGTGCCCAGCTTCTGCTTAACAACTATAATATCAAAGGCTTCCTCAGCAAAATGATGCAGATCAGAAAATGGTATAAAGGGAAAAATGGCACAGGAGGATGGAAAGGCCAAAATGAAGGGGAAAAATGTATGGAGTTATGAAGTTTTGTAGTAGGAGAGATGGTGCCTATATGGTACTGCCATCTCTTTCTCTTCCAAAAACCATTTTGAGGTAGGGCCATACTCTTGTGCTTGCTCATCAGAGCACGGAAAGAGCAAAAATATTTGCCAATGGGATGTGACACGCCGGGTAGGAGAAATAGGGCAGGGCAACATTGACCCCAAAAGAAACTTCTGTACAGACAAGATCTGGAGCCCTGGCAATGCAAGGCCAGGCAGCTCCTTTCCCCCCAGCCCCTTTAAAACCCCAGCCGGAGGATGCAGGCGAGGCTGGCCAAGACGCCCACAGCTATCATGGTGTAACTGGTTTTCACGCTGCTGGCCCCGCTGATGTTGCACAGGGAAGTCTCGCAGCAGCTGGTGGCAACGCCGGCAATGCCAATATTCACGTCAATAGATGGGCAAAATGCAGAGCATTTCTTGGTGATGTGCTGTTTGCGGTCATTGCCTGAAGTGGGAGAGAGAGACAACAAGCAGTTCGATTTTTTATCTTTAAAAATAATAATAATAATAATAATAAAATAATAATGATAGACAGTCTGCACAATATCCACCGGGGAGTATATTGTTCTATACTTAATGCCGTTGGTTTTCCACTGGGCTTCGGCACATCGCATCATGATTTGTTTATATGTGACCTATGGAGACCATCCCTAGACCTTAAGACTCCTATGTCATTCTCAGGGCCAGCTGAATGCAACCTGAAACAGGGATTTGGAGATCTAATGCATTTGTACAGAGCAAGATTGTGAGACTTCATCGTCACCATGCCTTGGCTTTGCTCCCTCCACAGCACCACAGGTCCTTTCCAGTTCCACCACCTCTTAAATATATATGTGAGCCTGCAGATTAGACAAGGGGTTTGTGCAGAGAAATCTTTTCTTTTCCATTGTTTCCCTCTCCTGGGTGTGCTTAATAATACGCGTGGTATTGTTGCAATATATTGCGACAGAGACGTGCTACGCTGAGTTCCCACTTGCGGCAAGATTTCCTCTCTGCGTGCCATGATCCTTAATTCTTCTGCCACACCTTATGGTGGGAGGACACCCTGCAGTCAGCCTAACCTGATCCCCGTTTGTCATCAGAACCCTAGGACAAGCTGCACACTTACCGAGTCCTGTGGTGGAATATGTCGTGAGGCAGTACTTCTCGTGGTCAGAGCACGTGGTTGTACTCAGGCACTGTAAGTTGGACGATGCATCTTTGCAAGTGAAACACGTCAAGGAGAAAGCTGCAAAAGAAGCACACGGCACCCGTGGCTCACCTCTAGGAACATTCCCAGGAACACAAAACACGAACACAAAACAGATGGTGCTGGCCCAGACTGAGGGTCTGGCAAACCCAGCAAAAACAGGCAGCCCAGGAAAGCATAAGAACAGGGCAAAAATGTATGAAACCTCCTGCCAGAAACTCTCCTGGACCCAAATTACTTTAAGCTTGGATTCCTGATACTGATGAGGTTTGCTTTTTTAGCAGCCCTCCAGGGATCTCCCTTCTGGATACTTAATTGAGTCTCTCTTAAAATTTTGGCATCCCCAAGGGTACTTTTGCAAACAGCTCCCCAGTCCAACACTGCTTGCAGCCTGAAGCCTTTCTGAGCCCTTTCTAACCTGGCTCCTTCCAGCCCCGTTGGGTGGCCAATAGTTCTTGCATGGAAAGAGACTCGCCGAGTCCTGCCTGCTCCCTTTCACATCCTCTTCGAGTTATCTGGAGAGCCCTGGCCTACACATTCTTTCTCAGAACAAGCAAACCAACAGTGAATTCTTCCTGAAATCTTTTGAACGCAAAAAGGAAAAGAGATGTGAGAATAACCTCTGTGGCCATACAGAGTGTGACTTTTTTGCTGCATGCCTCGTCAGCCTATCTCAGTGAGGAACGAGCAATGCTGCTCTGCATCTCGGTGTTTGGTGGGAAGATGGATGCTTGCATTTGACTGGTTCGGTTTTGGAGCTCTCCTGTGCTAAGAGGCAATCCTGGACCCGTAGATGACACGGCTCAGCAAACCAGCCCCCCGGCTGCAGCACAGCCATCCGTGGGTGAAGACTGCAGCACCACGAAATTTGTACATCTGTAAGACTGTGCATCTGCAAAGCGCTGTGCTAATCTGCGTGAATGAAAACAGTTTGCACACAAGGAGGCTCAAGCAGCCATTCATAGCAAAGAGATCCTTGGGGAAGGTTTCTTTGCATGATAAGAGGAATTTCCTGCTCATCTGTTTATCTGCAGCAAACACGCCTGCAGTAATGTCACCCAATGGGGATTAGTCTCGTTCTTCACATTCCCAGACTGTCCCTATCTGTGGCCCATTAATATCCATCTTATTCATGTACCAGCACTGGCCCTTGGCTTTGTTTCCCCTGCTCTTCATCTCCCTCACCCTTCTTCTTCCTTGCCCAAGCTTCTTTGCCCTTGCTGGTGCCTTTGCCAGCCATGTCCCAACCTCATTTCTGCCCGTGTTTGACCCTAGACAAGTCCATCTGACCCAAAGAGGATCCCCAGTGCACAGGGTGCTGACAGCCAGGACCTGACCCCATCTCAGGCGATGAATCGAAGTGACTGGTGCGTGTGCTGCATTTCACAGGAAACCACAAAACAAAACAAAACAAACAAAAAAGCCTTTCAGGGAAGTAGTCATCCTCTGTGTACACAGCCTCCTCTCCGACCACAGCTCGCAGCCCCTTTACTCCTTCCATGGCCACCTAGCACTGACCTTCACTGTCCTCCTGTGGTCTCTCGTCCTCGTAAATCATTCAGTATTGTCCTAATGTAGCAGGCAACATTTTTGAGTCTGGGACCCTCTTTTAGACCACCTGCATGCAAACTGCTGATGTCTCATTCTCCTCTCTTGTGCAAACCCCATACAAGCACTCCACCCCACAAGGAACCACCCTTTCCTCCTGGGATAACTTTATACTACACCAGAGTCCCCAAACTGGGTTTTCCAGACATGTAATTCATTTTATTCATTAATTAATGCAGCTTCTTTAATCAAGCCCATTCAAAGAGAAACTTCCTGAATCTACGCAGGAAATAGTGGCACTTGCTGGATGCCCAAGCCCTGTTTCATCCCAGCCTCCCAAAGCTGTTAATTTAGGTGTCTAGATGCCATGGGAGGAAGGCAGGCACATGCAAGATGATTTTGCCAATCTTCCTCCGTGCTCAAGAGGTTTCTCTCGTGCTCAGCATTTACTACAGACAACTCTGGAGACACGTGGCTGCCTTTGAAGGTCTCCTGCCTGTGCCCAGGCAGACCTCTGCTCTAAATGAAAAGGAACGTTCCTCAAGGAAGATTTTAACGTGAATAATTCGAGCCACCCAGATAAACAGCTTACATATGTAAAGCGTTAGCAAGTGCAAGCGCTGGCAGATGCAGGATTTGCACCGTTAAAATCGGTGAGGTTCAGGATTAATTGGAACAGCTACCAGCCTTCTGGCTACGTTGTACAGCAAAGTGGTGCTGCCTATGTGTTAATTTTCACTGACTCCTTTAGTAAGTTCTCTGTCTCATTACGTGATCTGTTTAAAAAATTTGATCACAGTTGATAAGCTGCAGGAAAGGATCCGTTTATCACCCTCGAGTTTCTCAACCCCATTGAGCACAATGATTTAGCACACGCCAGGTTTAAAGCCTCTGAAGTCCCAGGGTAAGAACATTTATGGCTTCAAATTAACTATGAGCCTCAGTGCTCTGCTAGGTGGGGACCAGAATGGCCGTTAATTTGCAGGTAAAGCCCTACAACAGAGCCAGAGAAAGATTCAGTTTGCAGTGAGGCAAAAGCCACCTGATCTGAGGGAACCAGATATTTCCCTTGAAATAGTGAGAGGGATGTTCAGATAAAGGGAAAAAGTTGTCAGAGTGAGAATGGGACTCTGCGTCTCGATTCCAGGTCTGGGATTAATGTTGACAATGTTACAGCTCAAAGCAATGAGCTGCAAGAAAGGGTTGGGAGCCAGAGCTGCATTTTCTTATGGCATGACCATCTCTACCATTTCAGGCAATTAAGGCTTGTAATTGCCTCCAATAAACAAGCAAGAAAACAAACAAACAAGCAAACAAACAAAAAAAAAAAAAGAAAAAAAAGACTCATGCTTTACTTTATGTCACATTTGCAGCCCTACTGCAGATGTTAACACTTCCCTACCCACAACTGCAGAAAGCAAGATTAAATCCCCTTCTCATGGAGCTGCACCAAGTCTCAGGGCTCCCTGCATGGAGCTGCTGCAAGGGCTGAGCTGGGCCAGGTGAGGTGGGTCCCTCATCCCCCACTTCAGCCCCTCAGCATCCTTCCAACATCTCCTGGTGGGGATACATCCCCCTTGGCTGGCAGAGTCGTCTGCTAAACGAAACGGGTCAGCTGCTTCTTATTCTGAGAAATGCAACACCCTCTAGAGCGAAACGAGGCTCAGCGTTGCCATCCATGCTGCAAAAATCCCCTCGTCTCCCCTGCGAAGTCAAAGGCATGCCCCAGCTCCGGGGTCTTGCAAGCACAAAGCAATCCCTGGCGACTCACCCCTCTCCGCGCACAGGGCTACGGCGAGCAGGACGAGAAGAGAAGGCTTCATCTTCTGCAGGTCTCGCAGCCTCCAGAGCGAGCAGGACTCACGCAGGGCACTTTTTATACCTCTGCAGTGTTTGCTTTGATGCCGGGATAATAACTATGGGGTTGCAGTGTCAGATGATGAATGATTGAGAGGGACGTGTCAGTGCTTGTGTGGGGAAATACGCTGAAAATCTAAACGAGCGTGTATCTCCCCCTCTCCCCCCCCCCCCCCTTCCTTTCTGAGTTGTTTCACAACGTGGCTTTTTCATCTAGTACTAAGTACACAACAGTTTCTAATTCTGGGTAAGTGGAGGAAAAGCAAAACACGAAAACAAAACGGTGCCCACGTGAGAAGAGGAATGTTGGCCTCTCCAGGCTCGCTTGGGTCTCAGCGCCGGCTGAGGATCCCGTCCTCGCGCGCTGTTTTCGTGCGTATGGAAATGGCTTGAATTTGAAATGGAAATTGGGATCGAAACGTCTTCAAAATGTCTCCCAGGATTGTCAATGCAGCTAGATCACAAGAGCAATCTCGTTTCACTGCATTTCATCAGGGACCAGAGATAATTTTCTGTGGGCCTTTTTAATATTGCAGTTCAAAATCCTAAATGTTTCTATTCAGAAATTGGATATTTTATGTGAGGGAAAATGTTGCCTTATTAGAAAATAAATTCCATTGGGCAATGAAAATGACCACCTAAATTAAAAAAAATAAGAATAACACCCACCCACCCACCCCCATCACACAGAACAAGCTGTGAATTCTCTCACAAATTGCAAAAAAAATAAATGTCAGGGAGAAGAACACAAAACAGCAAAAGCATGGAGAATGAGGGGCTGCCTGATCAAGCTTCTCAACTCATTAACTCTTCAGAAAAAAAAATACAAAAATTAAAAAAAAATTACAGCCAGCCAAAATTATTTGAAATGCCAAATAAGAATACTCCACTCAGTTTCCATACAGTGCTCTTTATTCCTCGTTTTTATCGTGTTCTCCCTGTACAAACTCGGAATGTTTCTCGTTTTATTCTGATTTCCGTTGCTTTTTCCTCCCACCGTTGCCTCTCTGCCATGTGATCGTGGGGACGGAGGCATGGTCCCAAAAAAAAAAAAAAGGACCCGTCTGGATCCCTTTCGCATGGCAGCCGGAGCAACCTGCGTGCCCCAAGCTTCTGCCAGGGACTCTGCCCCTTGCTGCTCTCCATCTGTTGTACTTCCCCTTTCTTCTTAGCCTCAAAGCCGCTCAGATTTCCGTCTCCCACTAAATATTTGAGCTTTCAGTATGACCCGCCTGTAGTCATTATCTCATTGAAAAAGCATGCCTTAGCTCTTCAGGTGATGTAAGTCTTTCCAACCCCTGTAAATTGGAAATACAAATATTGCTAGTATGGAAACCTGTGTGACTAAGGTGAGGAAATTTCTGCTTTCTCAATAGGTGGACCATGAAACTCAGTTGAAGCAGAGGTGGCAATTAACCAGGAAAGCTCAAAGGAGGGTGTTGTTTGGCATTGTAACACCAGCGCCTTTGTAACGTACCAGCAGGAGGAAAACAGAAGCTTGCACCCTCCATACGGAGGACTGCAGCCCTCGCCTCCCCGGGAAATAGTTTATTTGCTCCAGTCCAAAAGAGATATCATGGGTCTTTATTGGTAAATCAACTTTTTATTGCAGACTATTCGAGGTAACAGCAGAAAAGGGGGCTCCAGTCGCCAGGCGATGCCGTTCTGCAGCCTGTACATTGCACTGCAGAGGCAGCCCACATTCAGATTTATTTCAGCCAACAGCATCCATTAACAGGTACAGAAATAGCAGCTCAGCCAGGCACTTTTTTTTTTTTTTTCCTCCCTTGTAGTCTCATCCAAGCAAAAACTAAAATATCTCTTGTCTCCTGCAAGCTGCTGAGATTTTGAGATGGCGAGGCTGTGTATTTTTTAAAGGAATTACTGCAGGGTTTTTCTGTCAGCTGGGATTTGCCTTTAGATGGTCCTGCACTCTTCCAACTGCTCCCACGTGTCCCTCTGATGTTAATGCTATCTTCATCCCTCATCAGTACCAGGTGAGACAGATTAAAAAGAATCCAGGGGGACTGACACAGATCGTTAGGTCACCGGAGGGCCCAGGCGAAAGAGAAGAAAACATTGCAGTTTACAAGTATCTGGAAGTTATGAAAAGAGGAACAAAGGATATAACTGAGAGTGAGGGAGGTGAGTGTTTGCTTGTCTTGTTCTAAACCTCGTTGAAATTGTCATGTGAGAAGGAAGGAAGAACAATTTATTTTGGTGAAAACGTGTATTTTTCATGAAACAAAAGCTGAAATTTGAAACTAACCGTGATGCTTAATTCAAACGTTGTTTGTGGATTTTTCCAGTTGGCCTAAAGCTTTAAGAACAATTTCAGAAATTGCAGTGGTTAGCATACAGGGAAAGAAAAGATGGTAAAAGTGATTAAAAAAGAGTGCGGATGCCAAGTTTCCATTGGACTCTCTGAACAGAAATGCCACAACACTGCCATTCTTCAGCGAGCCCATGTATTCTGTATATTTAACCAAATGCCAGGACACCCTCCTTGCCCAGAAACTACATCTTTGCAGAATGACTAACCACCATCCCCTCCATCCTCGCAGCCTGCAGCCAGCTCTGTGGCTTCTCCCTTTGCGGCCTGCCTGCAGCAGGGCTCCCCTCAAAACCAGCTGGGCTGAGAAAAAAGGGGGGGGGGGTTTCCAGGGGCTGCCTCTCCACCAGCCCTCCTGAAACTTGGTGCTCAGCCAGGAATTACAAGAGTGGATTTACAAGAGAGGAATTACAAGGGTGCCCGTCGCTTGATCGTCTTACATGTAGCTCTGCTCCTCTGAGAGTTCCCTGAGGATGTCCACCTCATCTCCCCCATCCCCAAGCCTGGAAATGCAGCAGGGACAGAGCAGAGAGCTCCCCATCCGATCGGGCACCACCACCTCTGCCCGTTCCCCATTTCCCGTAGGAAAATCAGGAGCAATCTCTCGGCAGCAGCTCCTCCCAGGCAGGTCGCCTCCCAGCGAGGACAACTCCAGCAGCACCGTCCTCATCTCGGACATCCCCAGCGCCACGGGGAGGGCCTTTTACTCATTTTAATAGATGAAACCACCCACCTTGCAGAGATCCCATGAGGAGCTGCTGGCACAGCCACGAGCGCAACCTGCCGCCCCCCGCTCCCGCGTGTCTGTAGTTACAAAACTCCTCTCTGCTGCTGCAAGCGCCACCTTGCAATGGGGACAGCGCAAATGGCTTTGACCTTTCCAGATTGACACCTTCATTCCCCAGCTCTGAGTCATCAGGCATGACGTGGGGCGTTATGGAGTGGCTTTCTTGAGCTGCTGGATGCGACGGAGTCAATGGAGAAAGGCTGCCAAGGGAGGATCCCAGATGCTAAAAAAAATAAAAGGAATTTGATGTGGAGTAGAGATTCAAAACACAGCCCTTTCTCTGGAAGACCGGTTTTCTCAAGCTGAGCTTAGTGTGGATATATCAAACAGGCTGTAGAATAACATAAATCTTTATTTTGGCTGACAATCGTCACACACATGATATCAAAAGAGCTTTCTCGGGGAAAATTAGTACAAAACAACAAATCACATAGGGGAAAAAATAGGAGCTATACTGCCATGCCATTTTGTGGATCAGATCTGAAACAAGATCTTAGAAATAACATAATAGCACCGACCCTGATGAAGACACTTGACAGAAGGTGTTGGTTTCTTGGTTTGGCAAGACCGTGCAGGTCCTTGGGTGGCCATGTCTTCTCCCACCTGCAACCCTCATCACAAACCTGCCCTGATGACACAGACCAAGCTGGCCACAATTCCCAGGAGCATCACAGCGTAGCTGATTTTCACGCTGTTGGCCCCGCTGAAATTGCACAGGGAGGTACCGCAGCACTTGGTGGAAATGGCCGCCACGCCAAAGTTCATGTTAGTCTCAGGACAGTCTGCAGAACACTTCTTGGTGATGCGGTATCCCGTGTCCTTGCCTGGACGGGGAACAGACGAGAAAGGACAGCCGTGATTTAAGATTCCTCTGCAAGTCCTGACCAGAGGACAATGGGAGGAGGTATATTGCTCTACGCTTAATTTGCAATGCAGCAATAAAAGAGATCAGTGAATTTGTTGAGTGCTGGGTGAATATCCACTCAACCTGGCTCAAACGGAGGACACTAGAAAGTCCTTGCTAGAAACCCATACCATGCTTCATGTAACACAGCAAAAATCACTCCCAATGCATATTCAATTCCTAAAATCACTTTTCTAACGGCCAACCCCTTTCTGTCCTCCGTTACAAAGTGTAGGTGTGAGCTCCCAGAGCAAGCCACAAGGTCTGCTTGTGAAAATCTGTTTGCTCCAGCCAGCCCTGCCACGAGGTGGTGAGGAACGTAGCCCAGGTGGTGGCTCACAAGGTGCTGCTGGGGAATACACACACGTTACACCACATGAGCCTTAACCCTTAGTGACCAACTCTTTCCAACCAGACCAACTACTGCCCTGAAGAAATTATTGCCCATCAGTGTCCTTGGAGACCAAAAAATAAAATAAAATTAAACACACAATAATAAATAAAAAAGCCTTGATGTGATATTACTACTCACCGAACCCAGAAGAGCTGTATGTGGTTATACAGTATTTCTCATGATCTTCACACTTGTAGGTTTTAAGACAGTTCCAGTTAGAGTGCTCATTATCACATGTGTAGCAAAACAGCGAGGAAGCTGGAAAAAAAGCACGCATGCCAAGTGTTAGTGATTTCCAGCTATGCCCTCCTGGGAAGAAAGTGTCAAAAGCCCTGTCCCTTCTTGGAAAATGCAAGGTAAAAAGTACGTGACAAATGAGTTGGAAAGTGAAATAGGAAGTTGGTTTGCTTTGATTAATGAAGCTGAAAAGACAAACAGAACAAAACTAGTTTCCTTTCTTTGCGTGAAATTTTTGGTGATTAAATCTGAAAAGACATTTTTCAGACTGAGCGGCGCTCTCGCGTGACTTCTGTTCCAGACCGAGCTCCATCTCCCCCGGGTCCGCGTTGGCCTGGTTGACAGCCAGCCTCCAGAAGCAGAACTTGCAACCTGGTATAGTTTGGTCTAGTACAGTTTTGGCAAGGGGAGGATGAGCTGGCACCGTTCTCAGGTGAGAGCTAAGTTTTTAGTGTTTTCAGAGTGCATCTGCAAAGCTCTGTACAAACATGAATTAATTAAAGCCTATGACACCCCTGTGAAGTAAATTACTGGGCATAGAGTCACGTTAAAGGGAGTTCCCTGGGAGAGGTTGCTCTGAACAACGGAGAGATTATTTCATTCATCGCCTGGAACAACGTGTCCTCAGTGATATTATTAGCAGGTCTCAGCCAGGGCTATTACAACGCCAGAAGGAGGTAGGATATCTGTTTCTGAACAAAAACTGCAGTAAATTGAGTCAAATTTGCGGGCTGGCCAGCTGGCCAAGCTAGAAGCATGGGCACGTGCCATCGCGTTCCCTGGAGGCTGATTGACAATTGGTGGAAATGGTTTCCCTCCTGTTTGGAGTCTGTTGAAATGCTCCCTACGTTCCTTATGTTTGTTGATATTTTCCTGGCCAGGTGGGCAGAGGAGCTGAGCAGCTCTTGGGACAGCCAGCTCCATTGCCACCACCGGCCCTGGACAAAAGTGACCAAACAGCAACCCGGAAAGGGTTTTCATTTAGACCAAAATTCCCCCGGTTCATATTATTTTGGTTTTCTCAGCCCAGGAAGGTTCTTATTTCAACACAGAGCAGCTCCTTCCAATTGAACTTGAACCTGCTTTTTAATCTCCTCCCGGCCGTTCTCCAAAGCCCAGCTGCTCGGCTGATTCCAACATTTGAACCTGTCCTTGACGTTTGCTCAGGCAATTCCAGAAGCAGCTTTAGAAGAAAATGAGAAGCCATTCTATGCCCCAGTTACCCCAGGACAGAGAAGGAAAGGCCACCTCTCTGCTGCAGGGAGCTCAGGTGCCCTGGGTATGGCTCTGGAGTCACCTCTGGACCTCACCAAAAAAACTGTCCATCTTTTTCTGGCAGAAACCTGCCCAAATGTTATTTTCTAGCGCCAGGTATTGTGAGTGTGGGTGTTCTCCGTAACAACAGACAAAACAAGCCATGTTGCAGCCTGCTTTTAACCTCCCTTTAACAAACTCGTCTTCACTCACTGCTTCTCCATTCATGGACAAATTAAACCTCTCACTGGAGTCCTCCGACCTGAGCTGTGTGCTGCTACCCTTTTGCAAAGCACGCCAGGGCAATCCTTGCTGCCTAGCTAATACGTGATTGCATTTTATAGCCCCTCTGGTTGTCCCTAATTTGTTCCCCTGACAAATTTCACATAGCCATTCAAACCACTTCCTGCTGCAGATAGAGCCAAGACCCCCGCACATGTGCAAAATCAGCTGAAATGCATTCATGCCCTCTTGCACTGACTGAGTGCAAGAAAAAAACCCTCATCGCTGTTGTGAAACCTTGCCTGCTATATCTGGCCTCCACCCTCCATTAGCTCTAGTTTTGCAAATGCAGCCAGAAGCAGCTTTAACGGTGCAAAAAAGAAGCCTTGCAGGACTCCGTGGGATTACAGACATGCACAGAGCCACTGTTTCTGGATATTTCTAGACAATTTTCTACTCACATCTGCATCTCCTTTCAAAAGAGGCCAAGCACAACGCACTGTGGGTCCCATTACAAACGCACTCCGAGACATTTAAAAAGCTCATCAAACCTATGAACAAAGAGCTCTTAAGGCTTTCAAGTGTCTGCCAGCAGCCTGGTTTCTTAATTGCAATGCCATTGTGGGAACTATAGTAAAATGCTGGCAGAAGATGCGGTCTCAACACCAGCCCTGTTATCTTTATCTACAACTCCAGCAGTTTCATTCAGGAACAAATAAAACGGAAGGCAAAACCATGAACCCAGCTCTATTCCTCGTCTATTAGCATTTTTCAGTTCACGTGTCTGTCTTCAGATGCTCGGAGCACGGTACTCCAGGGTGTGAGAAAGCAGAGCGGTGAATTCATCTTCTTTGGGTTATGAGCTGCTTGGTAGAGCTCAAGCAGAGGCTAAAACCCAGCCGCACTGAATGTTGTTTGAAGCAAGCGACACCAAAGAAAAACTGCACTACCAAGGCTTCAGCAACGGCAGCAAAAGCAGTCAAACCTTCTTGATCCTGCATTATCTCTACCTTATCTTCTGGTGTTTTCATCCTGGCTTCCCCAGCCTCTGTAGCATCTTACCTCGCTCGGCACACAGGACTGCCGCCAGCAGGGCAATGAGAAAAGCCTTCATGGTCGCTGCTCCCTCAGAGCCTGCACGGTGCGGGACGGAGCACCATCGGAAGGTTTTATACTGCGACTGTGTTTCCTTTGCCTTCCTCTGATTACAGCAATTTGAGGTTTTGGGGAGTGACGGCCCATAACATGGAATCAGCTCTGGGTGTGTTTGTGCGTAGGATCTAGCCCATCACACGTAGCAATTTCTTCTCCCTCTCCTTCAGATCCAATCTGTTTTTCCAAGACCTACTTCTGCTGACAACGTCTGCCTGGCTAATTGGGGGAACAATTTATGACTCAAGCACGGGAGTCCCTTCTAACTCGGCAGGGCTGAACCACGAAACTTGGAGCAAGGCAGAGGCAGCTGTGCCAGTCCGGTGTGGCTCATCGTTTCCAAAACAGCAGGCATCGCCTGGCACCCTCCATCCTTCCTCTCCACCATGATATAACAGCTACGTATCTCTAATACTGCGAAGTGGGAGAGGAGTCAAAAAAAAAAAAAAAAAAGAATAAAAAAAATTCTATTATTTTGGATATTATAATCCAAAAAGAATTCTATGTTTCTATGTTTGTAAAAAAAAAAAAGCTAGAAAAAAAAGATTTTCAGCTGATTGCCCACAGTCGTAATTAAGTCACTTGTACTAAGTGTTTTAAGCAGAAAATCATTGAATTCTAGCATTCCTGCTCTCTTTGTGCCTGGAGACCGTCACAAGGGCCCAGGCAGGGATGGGGTCCAACACTTTTGTTTGTTTTGCTTCTCTGTCCTCCAAAACCAACCAAGGTTTCCAGGTGACAATGTTTGTTGCTGCCTGTGGGCCAGCTCTGAACTCCGACAGGTTTTACCAGTCCCCAGTGACCTTCCCAGTCCGTCTGGGCTCCCTCCTCCTGCTCCCACCACCACCATGTCGCCAATCTCTTGCCAAACTGCTCAGCATGCGGCAGAGGCTGCAAGTGCATGGGAACGGCCGCGGGAGTTAAACTGGGAATGAAAGGAAGTGAAAAATGGTAAAGAAACAAAGCATTTCCTGGTCAAGAAGGGATCCCAGCAGACCAGGACCCTTCATCTTTACAGAGAGAAAAGACCAAGTTCATAAGCAAGGTTTGCAAGGTCACGAAACACATGGAAACAGAATGAAGGATCTCCAATTGCTCTTTCTTTTCCCCAAATTGCTCCCCAAGATGTTGGTCCATGGGCTCTTCCTCCAGTCCCCTATCTGCAGGATCCTGGGCAGGTGGCTCCTTGCCCAACCCCTGTGACTGTTCATTTTCCTCCACTCATTCTTCTTTCGCCCAATTCTTCATTTTCTACAGCATCTTCAGCCCAGAATGTTTTCGGTCTCTGCTTTTTGCCCCTATCAGTGTGGAGGGGGTGAGCATCCAGTTTTCAGAGTCCTTCACTCTGATGTCTCGATTTGCCCTGACCTTGAGCATGAATCTTTAATCATCCTCATTTTTATCAAGGTTGTGATGGACCCACATGGCAGCTAATGTAGCAATTATGCTTAAGAAATAATCTGCTAAATAGCCATTCTCTGAACAAGACGTTGTACTAATACATCCACAAATGACATCAGGAAGGAAATACGATCTGCTAGAGTGTGAAGGGAAAGAATAAATATTTGACAAGTTTGTTTAACTTTTATTGGCCAGCAGGTGAAATAGAAAGCAAAACTTCTTTCCTTTCCATCCACTTTGAAAATCCAGAAAAGAAACTGAAATATTGCTCTGAATTCAGCTCATCGTGGAGCCAACTGAGCAGAAAAACGCTGCTCCTCAGCAGGAAGAAGAGAGCAATGCACGAACACAGCCCACAACAAGAAAGGAGAAAGGCTTTGAAATTAAAACAAATAAATGAGCAGTAAATAAATGACACTGTTAAAGCAAAGTGCAGCTGAATAGAAAATCTACAAATGAGAAATGGGCTGTAGGAAGTGGAAATGTGAGAAAGCATTTAAATAGATTAGGGAAAGGGAAGGTTAATAATAATAAACAAGATTAATATTTCACCCAGAACTGGAAAGAGAGAAGGAAAGGGCTGAGAATTATTGGTACAAAGCAAAATAAATCAAAGCAAACAGTCAAAGCTTGAGCAGGGAAATAATTAAAGATAGGCACGGGGAAGGTAAGAAAATGGGATGGGAGGGAAGGATTGGTCCTTCACCACATCCCCAATGATGGCATTACTTATCACAGTGCAAAGTGCACATGTTGTTGCGTGCAGAAGCTGTTTAAGTATTAAACATAGCCCGTCAAGGTCTGAGGAGCATTTTCTACAGCTCCACAAATCCCAGTTTAACCAGCTGCTGGAGTCGGACTGCCGGGCCTCCTGCAGAGCCTGGATGGAGAAGGCATCTAGGGCATCATGGCCCCTATCCCCATGTCCCTGAAGGAGAAAATTACAAAACCTTTTGTCCCGTCCTGTCTACCCGGGTCTGGCCAGGTCCCAAAAGACAGTTTTCTTGCATGCTGTTGGTATTGCAGTCACGCCCAAGGCCACTGCCAGGGCTCGGGGTGTCCCGTGTAGCACAGAGCAGCACAGTTTTTCAAGTAAAGGAGAAGAAAGTTGGAAAAGAAAAAAAAAAAAAAGCCAGGGAGAAGACTACTGGGGCGGTGGGGAGTGCAGATGATGGCAGGAGACTTCAGGGAAGGAGGGAAGATGGAGAAGGTGTGAAAAATACATACCCAGGGACAGCAAAAAACAGAGGAGGGCAGCGGGGCGAAGCTTCCTGCAGGAAGGTGGGTGTAAACCCGGTGGGGTCAAGGAGGGTGTTAAAGGGTTAACAGAGCATGGGAATCTGAAGGAAGGAACTTTAACTCCCTTTGCGTTTGGCAGCGGCCAGCATGTCTGTTTGTGCCAGACCTTGGGAGCGCATTGTGCAAGGCTTGTCCCCTTTTGTGTAACCAGGGTGAGACAAAGAGGGTTTTCAGCCCGTGATGGAGCAGCTATGTGGAACAGGCTGCCAAGCCCGGGGACTTTTTAATGTCAGCTCCCCCTTCTTCCTTCTGGAGGATGGCCCCGATCGGGGACAGCGGGGAGGAAATTCTCCCTTTCGGCTCAGGGAAGTGAAAACTGCAGCCTCTGTGGGGGAAAGGAGAGACCATGGGACAAGAAGGGAAGGAACTGGCCATGAGTCGTGCTCCTGGTGTGCCTGAGTCACTCAGATGGAGCACAGGAGGCAAGAGAGACAGATCAGCACCAGATAGCACCAGGCTGGCCTGGTCGTGTCCTCTCCTTCCTCCTTGGGAGGCCAGGGAGTGCT
This sequence comes from Stictonetta naevosa, assembly GCA_011074415.1. Lineage (NCBI taxonomy): Eukaryota > Metazoa > Chordata > Aves > Anseriformes > Anatidae > Stictonetta > Stictonetta naevosa. Next base: position 153,905,958 of record CM021698.1, read on the forward strand.
TCATCTGGGCAATGGGGTTGGTAAAGAGAAGACCATGGGAGCCAGAAACCCCAGGAAAAAGGGAGACCTGCATGTGAGACTGTGCCTTTTCTCTCTGTTTCAGGCCTCCTGTGTTCTTCTTCCCTTCCCTGAAGCACATCTAGGACTTTGTCTGATATGGAAGGCTCAAAACAGAACAGAGCTCCTCAAGACAGCCTTGTGGCAGATGATGGAGGCTTCCAAACCTCCCCTAGGAAGCACAGGGCTGGCCAAATTCACCACATCTGGCTGAAACACAAGGCGATCCAGGTAGACTTCTATCTCAGCGTGACAGCTGTGACCATCACAGAGGCCTTGCCTCACAAGGGATGAGGAACCTGAGCCCTTCGGGGCCACAGCTCCAACCAAGAAGGGATCAAATCCCTCCTCTCACATCCCCTTAACCTCCAAGGTCCACGAGCTAATTCAGCCCCAACAGCTTGGAGGCTCCTGGGGAGACACCAAACAACATATCATGGGGTCAAGCACCCTGATTCACATCCCCATTGATGTCCTGGCTCAAGGGTCAGATCCAGACCAGCTCAACAAACAGGGCACAAGCCCAGCCCCAAGGCCATCCATGCCATCGGGTCGGACCAGCAGCATGGCTTGGGCACACCCCAACCAGCTTTGTCGCATGTCCTGACATGGGATTGCTCCTGGTCACCGCCCTGTTTGCAGAGGGGAGAGGTTATGGATGTGAATCATCCTCCTTGGATCCAGGGTGGAGGTTTATTCATCTGTGGTGGGGTCTCTGCAGCCAGGAGGGGGGGATATTAGAGATCTGCAGGGCCTGAAGGAAAGAGGATGGTGCAGAAGGAGGGCTGGGAGGAAGAAGAGGTGAAAGAGAAAATCCTGTTATCCTCTTAGGATACCCCCTAAGGAGTTAATGCCAGTCCTCTCCAAGGAGGACACCCCCATTTGGGGAGAAATGACCCCCCCCCGGGTTACTGAAGTTGCCATTGGGCTCTGTTGATAATTCCCAAATCTGTCATTGCCTTGCCTCTGAAAGTGGGATATGTCCCAGGACCAGCCCTGTTGATTCTCCTCCACGTGAACTGTCAAGGCGCTGGCACCAAAACCGGGCCATTCCCCGCCGGGTGTTCGTGCTGGTCCCAACAAGCAGTGCTTTGGTATTTCTTTGGAAGTTCTGGGATGTGATAAACATCTGAACCGCGCCAGTACAAGTGCTAAGGAAAAGCCAACCAAAAGCTTTGCCACAGATCATTTTGGCCAACCTCCGCGGGAAGAAAATACATGATATCACTGCTGTTTTTCTGATTCCTGTGTCTTCTTGTCTTTTTTTTTTTTTTAATTTTCCAACTGAAATTCCAGATCCTGGAGACACGTCGTGGTGCAGAGAGCAGATGTCTGGAGCTGCCAGGCCAGGGATATGTGAGAGAAACTCATCTGTGACACAGCTGGGGGAGCAGCTGGCCTTGAGAGAGCCTCCGCAGCCGTCCACAGGGACACCAAGAAAGTCTCAGTATATTTATCCATTTTGCTTCTGTAAGAAATATAATTTCCCTTATCTACCCATTATAAAGGCTCCCAGCATGCCACACACCCCCTCCTTCCCCAGAAGGCAAGGAAAGAGTCATGGTTTTCAAAATTGCTCTTTTTTTTTTTTTTTTTTTAAATTTGCTTTAGGTTCTTGACTCATCCAATGCTTTTGAGTGATGGGTATTTCAGGGCTGGAAATATCCTGTGCTGTGCAACCCGATAGCTAAAATTTCCAAGGTTAGGTGAGAGCTGAGAGCGAAATGAGAAAACCTCCTTTCTCTCTGGCGGAGGAAAAGCTGTGATGAGCTCCATAGACAACCCCACTTCTGTTCATTGCTTTTAGGGGCTCTGGGTCTGAATTTCTGCAGGCTGAGAGTTGAAAAACTCAGCACAGGTGTGGGCAGATCAGGATGCTCTGGCTTCTCCCCTGACCCCGCTCCTGCTGACCCAACCAAGAAGGACACCAAAACCCCAGCTGCATGGTGAGAACCAGGCGCTTTGGTTACGTCTAGAAACTCGTCACACCTTGGGTATCAGCCAGGCTGAAACCTCCACGACCGCACTAGCAAAGGCAGCCGAGGAGGGCACGGAGAGCAGGGCTGACCCCGGAGGAGGAGGAGAGCCCACAGCAGGTGGAGGAGATGTGGATGATGGAAACATCCCGGCTGAAACCACCCCAGCCCGATGGGTGTGTTTGGCAAGGCAGGGGAACAAACACAGGATATCTGGGAATGCAATCGTGTTCCTCACAGGGCGAGCAAGAAGGGTATTTTCCCAGGAGGGCTAGCCAAAAACTCAAAGCTCTGTGTGTGCGCGTTTCAGTATTGTTATTGTTGGGGAAAAATAAAAGCATGGTTTTGCTGGGGGACGTTTGCGCTGGTGGTCACGCAGAGGGAAAAGCATCGGTCTGCCCCCAGAGCACTCCTGGGTGCTGCAGACGCTTGGAGCCTCCCCAGGTTTTGACTCATCTCCCCCCATCCCTGCTGCCCCAGGCTATGGCGAGCTCCCTTGCCCTGATCGATCCCGTCTGTTGGCAACAACCCCCTGCAAGCCCAGCTCGCCAGCCACGCAACACGAAGGCTTGAAAACCTCGCGGATACCCGCCTGGGAAGGGCATGGGAACCAAAAGCCACCCACACGGAGCCAGGGAGCAACACCAGGGTGGAAAAGCCGCCCTGGGTTTGCAGACACCCGTCTGCTTGCCAAGGAAAGGGCATAGCTGGAACAACACTCCCCCACTTTGATTGCACGCGCTGAGTTTTGGGGTTTGGCCCATTCCCAGCTTGAGAAATGCCCCAAATCTCTGGCACTGGAGAGCCCGGTGCTTTTTGCTCCTCTGCCCGTGGCAGCTTCGTGCTGCAGCCCAAAGCAGCCACTAAGGGAAGCTGCTGCAGGAGCAGGGTGAGGGGAAGGAATCGGGATCTCCGATCTGGGGAAAAGAGGCCCCACGAAGCTTTCCTTCCTCTGAAAGCACGGGACAGAGCAGTGCCCTCCCATTTCTGAGCTGTAAGCACGGCTCACAGCTGCTCTCTCCTGCCTCCCTGAGTGGAGGAAAACCCCACTTTTGTTCCCTATAAAAAGGTGCTTGGGATGAAGGAGAAGCCAACAGAAGTGGCTCAGAAATGGAGACCCGTTTGGCAGACAAAACCTCATCCTCCAGGCATGGCTTTCACAGCGGAGATGCAGGGTCCTGCCTGGCCCCTTGAAGTGCTCCGACGACAAAAAAAAAAAAAGAGCTGCAAGCCTACTTCTGTGCCAGTAAATAAATCAAGGATGGGGCACGGGCTCACAAAATTGCCTGTCAGTGCACCCCAGAGGCCAAATTTTCACCTACCGGGCCCTGTGCAGGAGACAGCCCAGTCCCGATGGACCATTTGGGTATGGTCACCAAAGGTTTGGGGTTGGAAAGGGGTCGGCCATCTGGGCACAGACACGCCATACCCCATGGCCTCCAGCCTGGGGGCCAGCCCTGTCCTCTGCTGTTTACCAGATGGAGCCAGGCTCCCTCCCTGTAGCCTTTAGCCTCATGAGCTTGATTTCACCCCATCGATTCTTCAGATCCCTGCCTTGGTGACGGTGGGTATTTCGGGAAGTGAAACTTGGTCGGACCCAGCAGTTCTCCAGCCCGTGGGGCGCAGCCGTCTCCACCGACATCCAGCCCAGAAAATTTTGCACCACACTGAGCACGGGACAAGGAGTCACAGAGCGGCCTGGGGAGGTTTTTAAGCTGCGGAGAGGGTACAAGGCACTGCCCTCCCTTCTCCCCACTGCTGCCATCCATCTGGGAGCTGGGCGAGGAGCAGATGAGCTGTTCTCCCAGCTTTTTTTCGGGACGTCTCCAGGTCTCTTCTTTCCTCTCCCACCTGCTGTAGCATTTGCTCAGTGTCCTTCTGTCCCACGCCAGGGCTGGGCAGGAGGGCAGCATGCCCACCAAGGCGGGGGGCAGCTCAGCAGCAGCATGTGGCCCTCCTGCTGCCTTCAGAGGCTTTCTGAGGACACGGGGCTCTGCATCTCATTCTGGCACCGGGCTCACCCCTGGGGACCCAGCCCTGGCCCCGTGGGTTCCTGTTTGCACTGCCAGGATCCTCGTGCAATGAGGCCACGGGGTCCTGAATGCTTCCAGATGAGCTCAAGCAGATGCCTCTGACCACGAGGCTTGCGTCCCTGCTGACACCAGATCAGGCTTTGGCCAGCAGCCGACAGGCTGAGCAGGGTCCACTCCCTCGCCCTCACCTCCGTGCCTACGTGGATCCATTGTAAAACCTCACGTGTGACGGACAGCAGGGGAGAGAGGTCCTTCTGCGCTCTGTGCATGCCCAGCCCCTTACAGAGCTGCTCACAAAAGCTCCTCGGCACCGCAGTGAGTCAAAGAACAGCATTTCTGGAGGAGGGAGCGACGTGGGAGCAGCCCCGGCTTTGCCACGACAGGTTTCTGCATTGCACTGCGGGGAGGATGAGTGTTCGCACCGGGTCCAGCAGCACGGCACTGCAGGAGCATCGGTGGCACCAGGTGGGCACGGTGACCCTCCCTGGCCCCGGGGTAAGGACATCCCTGGACCACTCGGGGGAACATCACCAAAATACTGAGTGCTGAGAGCCGAATAGCCCCCCAGGGCAGGGGGAGAAGCCCTGTGTTGTTGTCTCCATCAGAAACACGTGAATCAGAGACACCAAACGGCTTCCTGAGGTCAGACGTGGGCTTGAAGCCTCACCTGGACCATCCGTTCCCCTAAAACCTTCACGGATCTCTTCCCCTCTCTGGTTCCATGCAGCTGAGGAAGGCAACAGGCAGTGGGTTAAAGAGGAGGTTAAAAACCCCATGGGTGAGGAGGAGAAAAGGGAAATCTCCATTATTTTCTTGGTTGCAGGTGCCAATCTCGTCTTTTGGCTGAGACCATTTATAAGAGGAAGGGAAGGGGTTAGTGTGGTTTAGCATTAGAGGGGAGGGAATTTGTTAAAGGAGTCACTGCAAAGGAAAATCAGCCATCCATAACAGGACAGAAAGGTGCAGACCCACCCAGTTTGATCCCCTCTACCCTCCCCAGGCCAGGGGACCTTGCAGGTGCCAAGAAAATAAAGTTCCCTGCACGCTGCCCAGGCCGACATCAGCCCAGCAATCCTGGGGACTCCCCGAAGCACCGCAGGGAGGGACGGAGATTTGCACCCCACTTCCAAGCAGCCCACAGCAGCAGGATGGGAAACCTTTCAGAACCTCGTAGCAGCTTTGGGTTTCAGGTGCAGGAGCCCCCCTTCCAGCACAGCCACCCCAGGAGCCGATAACCAGACGGAGAATCCCGCGCCGCCGAACCGAGGCACGTCCCCGGCTGCCGACGGCGTGGGAGCAGTCAGACGCCGGAGGCTTGCCAGGGCTGCTCACGCAGCCGTCCTTCCCTGGGAGGCTTCCAGCAGAGCCCTCACATCCCTTGCACGGCTGCTGGGGTTTTTTTCATCCCTTGCAAATCGCTCCGGCAGCTCCAGATCTTCGCATTCGGTAGCCAGTCCGGCGCCACGCAGAGGCACCAGCTCCCTCTCGTGGGCTCAGCCCGGCTCTCAGCGCTGGAAACCGTCCAAAAATTCACAGGAAAGTGGTTTTCTTTGTTTTTATTCCCCCCTCAAGTCGGAATATTCATTAAAGCCAACTAGAAGTTTTGTCGGAATGGGCCAACTTCCATCAAGCTTCCTTTTGATACTTACACGGTGTTTTATTTTTCCTCGTAGTTTTGCTGCCCGTTTATTTTTCCCCGTAGTTTTGCTGCCCTTTTATTTTGTCACTGATTGAAAGCAGCTGATTTGGGGAATCACCCTGAAGTGCCCAGCTCTCTGTTAATGAGGCAGGCATGGGCTGAGGCACCCAGCACCGAGACACATCAATGAAGGCTGTGGCGCGAGTTCCCAAAGGTTCCTTCGCTTCATAATGGTTGAAATTGAGTTTTATGAAGTCAAAAATGAAGGAAGAAAAGGAAATAACATTGCAAAAAGCTTTTTTGATCTGTGCAACAAAAATATGGCTTAACCCCATCCAGTTCTTGGGAAACGCTCTTGTTCCAGCTTCTGACTTTGGTTTGGAAAACTCCTGGTTTCCGTAAAAAGCTGGAATTACCCCCAAAATCTTAATGTCCCAGCGGAGTACCTACACCAGTCCATATCTGGGGGGGTGGTAGGAATTTGGGGAGATGTTTGTCCATCCCACAGCACATCCTGTTGCCTGCTGGGGACCTGGTACCTGCTCTCTCCTCCCCATGTTTCATGACCCAGCAGGTCCCACCACCATCCTGGTGATGCTCACCACCCCGCAAAGCAAACGAGGTCCTCACCCCGCACCCCTCACCCTGCAAAGGGTTGGGCAACCGGTCAGCTCCACCGCTCTTCAGTAAGGTGGCTTGGGGTTTTCCTGCCTGCTGTGACCCTCATCTCGGTGGCCTGGGAAGTGGTGGGACAACAGGGGCGGCTGCCAACCACGGGGAAGCTTGGCTGCCCTCATCTTTGCAAGGCTTGACGGTTCCTGTTGGCTTCTAGCACTCCTCCAGCCTTGCCCACGCACGCACAGCTTGGCGCAGAGATAAATTTATCGTGTGGGTTTGGCTGCTGGAGGCTTCAAGCTGGCCGGAGGAGGAGGGGGACAACGGCACGCTGCGGGTCTGGCCGTCCTACAGCCCGGACCCAAAGCAGCTACGTCACAGCTCCCCCTTACACCCCTCTGACTAGCTCCTAAGTTATTTAAACTGCTACTAATTACCCGCAATCAGGCGTTTATGACGTCATTTGTAATTGCGTATTGCTTCATCTCCCTGCTGCATGCGGGTGCCAACCCCGGCCACGGGAAGGACTCGGTGTTTGCTTCGTGCTGCCTCTAAGTGCCGTGCTCAGGCCCTTTGTTCTCCAGGGACCTCTCCCCAAAACCTTGCACCGGGCTCTGCTAGAACTTTGGGGATGATAGCCCTGTGTCTGGCTGGTTGGCTGTCTCAGTTTTTAGCATCTCTCACCCACAGCCTGGAGCTGTCCTGTTTGCACCAGGCATTGGCACAGCGAGGGGCACAAGAAAATGCTGAAATCCCACTGAAATAGCAAGAAACCACAGAGGGATGGGGAAACAAACCACACTGCTAAGGTCCTTCTCTACCCCGGTGTGCTCTTCCCCTCCTGTCCATGCTTTTTTCTCGGACACGAGGGGATGGGTGCAGCAGCGCCCATCCTAATTTAAGCGCCCATTCTAATTTAAGTTCTTGGGGTCCACCGGGTAATTTTCTGGACGGCCTCATCCTCGTGCTAATGATCGGCATCTCTCTGTGGTCCCCACCAGCTCTAATCGTGGTCAGAACCAGTGGTTGGAAATTGCACCCGTGTCTCATTTCTCCCCCACATCGCAGAGGAGGAATTACCACCAGGGTGGTTTTGCTCCGTGGGAGGAGAGAAGGTTTGGGTGCCCAGGAGCTGCAGCGCCCTTTGCTCCCCACCTATGGCCAGGATGATTTATGTCCCCTTATATTCACCATAGGATGCTCTTCTGCAGCAAAGGCAGACCAAACCAAGCAAAACCAGCCAGTTTTGCTTTAAAACAGAAAAAAAAAAAAAAAATAACAACTATTAAAAAAAAAAAACAACCAACTGCGTTTTCCTGCAGGCTGCGGGGGACTCTGTCTGTGCTGCTGCAGGACGTGTAAATCCAAGGCAATGAAATATTAATTATTAGAGTCTGTCCAACTGGGATTCCTCAGTGCTTTCAGAGAGCTGAATAATTCTGGCACACAGGAAAAGAAAAAGAAAAAGAAAAAAAAAAAAAAAACAAAAACACACACACACACAAAGTCCTTTTTTTTTTTTTTAATGTGAAAATATTATGTGTGGAGTAAATTAGAGCTTTTGAGAACTGGGACTGAGGGGCGGGAGGGGGCTCTGAGTGCTTCGGGGAGAAAAATGCAAATTCCTACACAGGCACGAAAAAAGATCACGGTCTAATGAAGGGGTAAAGGGAGGTGCATCGCTGGCACGGCTTCTTCGGCGCGGAGATCTGCCCTCGCAGCACGGCGTAGCTGTGAGAAGGAGGGGGCAAAGGAAAGCAGAAGTCGATTAATAAAAGAGGGCACGCATCTCTGAAGGCTCCCGTTATGCGGCACGTCGGGAGGAGGCATTCATCTGGGGCAGCCACGGGCACCAGCCCAAGGGAGACGTGCTCGGCATGGCTCAAAGCCCCTTTTGTCCCCCTTGTTTACCGGGGCTGGGCTGGAAGTGCCGCACGGCACCGAGCGTCATCCTTCGGCTGAGCAATGCTCAGGGGGTGGTTGGAAACCAAGCCCTGGGCTGCAGCCGTGCCCTGTTTTGCCCAGGGGACTTGGTACGCGGGTTCGGCATCCAAACCCCGGCTCTGAGAAGTGCTCCTCTGCCCTCTCGGCCCACCCGAGTTTATGTATTTACGTTTTCTTACCAAAAACAAAGTGCTGCATGGGAGGAGGGAAAGGCATTCAGCAGCTCCTCTGGCAATGAGGGATCCCTGAGGTCCCATCATCACCATCCATTTTTCAGCTTCCTCTTACCCTCCATTACCTGCACCCTCTGTAAACATCTACATGAAACACTTGGCCTCTCAAAAAACTGTATTCTTCTCTTATAAACCTCTCCAATGTTCCTCACCAGCTCGACCCAAATACTTCTCAGTACCCTGCAGTTGCTCTGGGGGATGTCTGAGGGATGGGTAAATGAATGACCTGGAGGAGGACAGGTTGCCAAGAGGTGGGTCCTGGTGGGTCGGGTCACTTGGCTCAAAGAGCAGCAAGAAGCGAGCAAGGCAGCACGAAGAAAGGGAGGACCAAGGGCAGCTGCTGGAAGGGGAGATGGGGATGAAGACTGCAGAGAATATGTGATGAGAAGCATAATTCTGATAAAAAAAGCAGAGCCAAGAGGGTGCCTGGTGTGTCCAGGAGCTAATGGGGTGGTGGCACTGGGATTGTCACTGGGGGCACAGAGCATGAGGCTGTATGGAGAAGGAGAGGGGTGCAAGGGAGGAAAGCTACGGCTGGTACCCATCACAAGGTCAGAATTTTACGCTCAGGGCAGGTTTTTCCCTTTCCCAGCAGCGAGTTTGCCCAATTTCCCTTGAGTTGGCACAGAGGGGTCAATCATTTTTGGTCTCCCCTTCGCCCCAGGGCTGGGATGCTGCTGCCTGCTGTGTATCTTCCAGCTGTGCCCGAGGCGAGGTGAGGCTGCAGGAGATGCTCAGCACATGCAGGAGCAGCATCGCCCTCCGCCAGGCTGCAGGGGACACAGCTCGGCTGCTTCTTCACCAAGCTGCTGGGGCAGCAGAGCTCAGGCATGAGAAGCAAGCAAGAAGCTACAGGTTGAGAGGCAACACAGGGCAGGAGACCATAATTCTTTATCTACTCTGCAGCGTGCTTGGTGACCGTACCCTCCTGGGGGAATCCATCCATGCTCTTCAGGCCATCAGGAGCCCTTTTCTCCCCACCGCCAGCGGAGAAGGACACTGACACAGGACCCCCCCCAGCATCTCAAGGGCGAGCTAGCCTGGGCCCCGGGCAGGCGCTCAGGTTGCACAGGAAGGTCTGGCAGCAGTACGAGGTGTAGGTGGCCAGACCCAGGCTGAAGTTGTGGTACGGGCAGCTCCCAGAGCACTTCTTGGTGATCCTCTTCCACAGAGACAAAAAGCCTGGCCCAAAGGAGAAAGAGTGGTGTTAGTGATGAGGGTTTCCCAAGTTATCCTCGAGATCATAGAGGATGAGGCCAGTGACACCCATCCCCATCCCACCCAACGCAGCTGGGACCAGCTACACAAGACATTCAATATCTCTGCTGGGCATTCAGCACTGGCCTCATGGCATACATGAAACAATATTCTTGCCTGGGCTGAAAATGCATTTCCAGGCTTCTCTGGGAGAGTGAAGTGGTTTTATTCCCTTCTGCATCTCTCTAGACCTCCTCATCCATCTTGGTTACCTGCTTCATTTCATCTCCCTGTCTAACTAAAGTCTGAATTTCTTTATTCATCCCCCTGAAGACTGCTTGCTTTATGTCTCAGTGTCCCCTGCTGCTTCCAAGCAGGCATAAAATAAAGAGGAAGATCCCAGCGTGTGTCGGGGAGGAGGATTTCAAACCCTGAAAACTTCAGCACTGCCAGGTTGGGCTCGCCAGGTCTCCACCTCCCACATGCACTTCTCAGTGACTCCTCATCCCATCCATCCACAAAGGGCAACCATAAAAATCCAGGCAAAACCCCACATCCCATTCCTGCGTCCCCACGAGAGGATGCTCTGCCAGCACATACCGATTCCCACGGAGGCAACATTGGTCACACAGTACTCATCCTTGTCCGAGCACTTCTGGGCCTTCAGACAGCTCCAGTTGCTTTGCTCCCACTCGCAGGTGTAGCAGTACAGGGCACCTGCTGCAGGAGGAGACATGGGGTATGGAAGATGAAGACAAAAGGCCACCACTCCCAGCAGCAGAAATATCACCTTCTCTCCACCGACTCTTGAATGCACAAGGGCCAGGGCACCAGGTTTGATATGATGCAAGGAGCAGGAAGGCCAGGATCTGCTGTAGGAGTCTACAAGGATGTCCCAAGGCTTGGGTTCACCCTTTCCAGCTGCTGGAGACCCTACAAATTACACTGCTGACTAATTGGGCAGTGAGCACTGGCAGTTGTTAGTCCCATGAATTGGGACCTCCTTGGCCTGAAGAAGTCAGTCTGCCACACCTGCATCTTTGAGTGGGACGTAAATGCCCCCCAAACCTGGGTTAAAACACTCATGAGAAGACTGGCATTTAACTATTAGCTGTGTGAATTCACCCCTCAGACCCGTGCAGTCCAACATTTCATTTTTACTGCCTAGGTCTTCTAACCCGAATTAAGGTGCTCTTGGTTTTGGTGCTGAAGACAATCTCTGTCCCTTGGGCCTCGTTAATGCTAGGAAATTTGTCAAGATCACTATTCTGGAAAGTGAACCATGTTAAATGGCAGAAAAGTATTCTTAGGCCACAATGAGACAGAAATAACTATTCCAAGACATTATTTTTCCGCACCAGATAATGTGGCAAATCTCCAAGAGCTGGCAAAGCTAATTCCTCTCCAGAAAATGACAATAACATTAATTCTCTTTGGCTGCTTAAGTGACTTGTCTGTGGAGGCTGTAGGACCGTGTACTTTCAGAGGGCTCAGATTTCATTTGCAATCTCTTGGAGAAATAAACAATACAATCTATAATGCAAATAATATGCAAATGTTCCTCTCCACCCAATATCCCAGCGTAAGGCCCCATATAGCAACTTCTCCCCATCTTGACACCAAAGCCTCTGAAATCACCACTGTAGGGTTTCTGAGGTGGGAAAACGTAAGGGGCACAAGGGCAGATGCTGTAGGTCTGGCCCTGTCCCACTGCTGTTGCTGGAAGTGGTGTCACCACCTGCGGGAGTCAGGAGCTGTTGATGTGTTTTGTGATAGTGGGCTGCAGCACTTCTTCATCAAGATTTAGAAATAACCACAGTCTTACATCATCTGAACAAATAAACCCACAGGAAAATCTTTTAACAAAGACTTAAATGTGGCAACTGCTTCCTTTTTTAAAAAAGTCCAGTAGTACATGAGTTCATAGGGAAATTTCCCCTTCATATGAGAAACCCTTGGCACAGCCAGGCTGAGAAACCCAAAGAGAAGCACCAAGTCCTTCATCAAGCTCTAAGGCAACCCCTTCCATGACTTCTTTCCCTGGCTACGAGGCCTTCTTGGCCTTCCAACACGCAATTATTCTGTGTCTAGAAGGAGCCATAATACCTTACCTTGCTCTGCACATAGGATCAAAGCCAGCACGGCGAGGAGCAAGGCCTTCATCGTTTCCCAGTCGTGTCCGCAGCCCAGGAAAGCACCCGCATCTGGGGACAGGATATATATCTTCCCTGCGTTTGGGCTGAGTGATTATGAAGACAGCAATTTTGAAAGAATGGGCAGGGATCATGTGTTATTTGACAGGACAGGAATGCATGTGGGTTGTTTTCTCACCTCGGCGTTGCCTTCAGGCTGGTCAGACAGGGCCGGAGACGAGTGAAAGCACTAAGGCAATTCATTCCATTTATTGCTTTTAATACTTTAATGTCTCCATGGTCAGGCTAGCAGTGCTACTGATGTCCGAGTAGGGTTTTTTTTTTGTACTGTTTACCTCCGATCCGATCATCAGGTCTGTGGCCAGATAATTCAGTGAAGGCATCTACTCAAAGCAAAATGGCAGTGAGTTGCACAAATTGATGGCTTCATTGGGGTGGATGATTGCCAAGAGCCTTTCCAGGGTCAGATCTGGAGAACTCCCAGTACTTACGGTCAGGATAGACCTAGCTTTGCCTCCATGGTTGGCAATACAAACAGGAAAGGTTTTATAATTTCCCGTTGCCTATAAAAGCTGCTGGTTGGTTATAAAGTCCTAAATGCTCCACATCCTAGTTTTGAGAGCAGCTGCGGCAAGGGAGCAATTGTCTTTGGGGTTCACACACAGGAGTCAGAACCCTGGAGGGTGGTTTCCAGCTTTGCTACGTCTGAGCAAAGGGTGGAAACATCTTTGTCCTCCTTCTAAATGGAACATCCGATCCAAAGTCCTGCTAGATAGCAGTCAAACGTAAGGTTCCCAGCCTTTACCATTTCTCTGCATGTTTATCTATTTGGGTGGAGCTGGAGATGGTAATTTCAACACTCCTGGGGCCTCTGTTTGACCGCCTGTCCCAGTTCTGCTTCCAAGGAACGAGCCATCAGGAGGTTTGGTGCAGCAAATCAGCAGATGTCTCCGTGAGTCACCACACGCCCAGGCACCAAAGAGCAGAGAGGACAAAGCAGGAGCAGCCCCTCTGAATAAATCTGAATAAATCTGCCTGGGCACTCAGCTCTCTGCTCTCCCCTTCTCCACCCTGCAAGTGTTGGTCTGCAGGAAAGGGATAACACATATCCAGCTGTATCTGCACAACCTGAGGTTTATGAGATGGAGCTGCAGAAGGAGAAGAGGCAGAGAAATAGAAAAAAAAAAAAAGGAGCTTAGATGGACTAGGGGAGGGCAAAAACACCTGGGGATGAGCTCTTCAGGTCCTGGGTAGGAGAGCATATGGGTGAGCATTCCCAAAGCAGAGGTCATGTGCATCTTGCACATTCAGGGCTGCTGGTAGGACTAATCATTGCTCATCACGGGGAAGGCATGACCAGAGGAAGTTCAGAAGGACACCAAAACCCATGGTATCTTCCATTTTAAGAAAAAAAAAAATAGTGGGGTGAGGGTGGGGGAGGTGTTTTGGGGAGGGTAATTTTCAGATACTGTTGAGGTTTCTGCCACTGGCTTTAAACCACTGGGGCTATCAGTACTGCTGACATAGAGCAGGATTAACAGGATGGTGAAGTCAGCCCTGATAAGCCCACGAAGCATTCCCCATTCCTTTCCAATGGACATTTAGCTCCTGGGCGTGGAGAGGATCAGCCACGTCGCTTGCCCAACAGATGAAGTTCTGCCAGACTCGGGGGCTGCATGCCACCGCGGATGCCAGAGGAGGTGTGTCAGTCCTCCCAGGTGTCACAAGGCAACAACCGAGGAGCTAGACCCATTCCAGGGAGCAAGGATTGCCCAGAGTGATTCACAGCGTGGTGTCCTCCTGCAGGGATGATTCTGGCAGGATCTGGAAATCAGCCTGGGCAGCCAAGGCTGAGCATCCTGCAGCAGCAGGAGCACCCTGGCAAAGGTCTGCATGGACAAAGAAGCAGCTTGCTCTAAGCAGATTTGACCTTTTTTTTTTTTTTTTTTTTTTTTTGAGGAAGAAGGGAAAAACAATTGTTATGCTTATAATTGTTATGCAATTAGGTTATTGAATTATTATTATTATTATTTTAGGAAAGAAATGGTTCTGATTTAGTTTATTCCCTCACTCCCAAAGAATGATGATGTGAACATTTCTCCGATGCAGAGCTGGAGCAGAGTCACCTGGGGAAGGGTTTCAGATATGTTCTTTGCTGACAGCACAATGAGGGGCTGCAAGGCCATGCGAAGTGGTCTACAGTGGTCCACCAACAGGAGTGGTTTGAAGGAGATGTGTCGTGATAGCCAAGGGAGCACGATGGGCCACTTGGCATTTGGGGGGTTTGCCTGTGGCCCACTGAGCCAAATATTTGGGAAATTACCAACCTGGCCTCAAGTATTTCTGATGCATATGTGAGAAGTGTGGGGGTGCCAGGACATGGCTGGCATTTCGTTGGAGACACACTGGGGACTGAGGTTGGCACTGGCACCTGGGGTGGCCAACACGTGGAGGCATCACAGCTGTGGCACAGAAGGTAGAGCTGGGCTGGATCCGGGCAGAGACCTGCAAAAAAGTTGTCCTGGTGTCCACCACTTCAGAGCAGAAATGAGGAGATAGACCTGAGTTAAAGGCTTCCAAGGACCATCTCCAGCATGGACCCAAGAGGTGGGTGTAAGAGGGCCTCTTGTCCATTGCCCTTGTGCCATCTCCTCTCGTTTCCAGACACTGCATGGGTGGTGGTAGTTGGCCCATGTTAAAACCCTGCCAGGAAATGTGCTAAAAATTATATGATTAAATAATTAAATGGTATGGATGACAGCATCCCAGACCAGGGAATGTATCCAAGCACTATTTGTTTCCCTTGCTTAGATTCAGCTTTGGAGATCGGACGTTTTCAGGCACATGGCAGGCCTCTGATTTTGTTCTTGGCCGTGCAATGTTTCACCACCCCAGCTTTATTTTGCTGCCCTCTCCAGTGTTCTGGCTTTTGAGTCTTCCTAGATGGAGAAGGAAAGCCAACGACTGGAAGCCAGGCAGGGAGCTGCTCATCCCCCATCTCTCAGGAGCTCCATACTGGGGTCTTCTCACACCAGGCCTGCAGACAAGTGTCCATGTGTGGAACTACAGCGGTGAGGTGGAACAGAAGCATCACAGCTTGGTCTCATAAAAGCTCTTCATAGAACCATGGAATATCCCAAAGGAGCCACGTGGATCGAGTCCAACTCTTGGCTACACAGGGGACTTCCTTGAATTTGTCTGGAAGTCTTTAACCTTCTTGTCATGAAGCCTGGTCACAGCACTAGCTCTGCCAGGCCCTCATCACCACTTAGCTGGCACCTCAGAAGCTTCCCAAACATCTCCACCTCTCCCAGCATCATCCCAGACTGTGCTTATTGCCACTTCCCACCCATTTGCCAACACCCCCAGGAGCCAAGCGTTGTGGGATGAAGGAGTTTCTCAGCACCAGGTATGACTGTGCCACCAAGGATTTTTCAGATGTGGATAAAAACCCATCAAAGAGACACTGTCCAGGTGGTGCCATTTGTTGCTTTTGGCAGGGAGGACAATGTCTTGAAGCACACATTGCCCTGGGAGGAGAAACACCAGCTGTGTGTGTTCAGCATCTCTTGGGTGAGGGAAAACTCCAGATCTTCCTACCCTTGAGTCCTCCTCCCTGTAGATTTACTCACACTTGGTCCTGCACTGCTCTTTTCTCAACGCTTCCTGGTTGTGACCACCCCAAAGCCACCAAGGTGGGCTGTTACCACCCCCCTGACACATAGCTGTCCCCACCCCAGACTTCCCAGATGCTTCAGTGCTTAATTCCCAGGGAAGACAAGGAATTCTTGGAGCTAAACCCACCCACGGGTTTTCTGCAGAACAACACGGGCTTAAACCCTTTGTGTCCCAAATCCCTGAAGGACGCTGACCCCTTGGCCTGTGGCTGCTCTGCCCCCACCCCCCATGTGCTGTGCATGGAGCTGGGTGCTCACCATGGGGGTCCCACCATGGCCCAAAGATACCCAGGTTCTGCCACGTATAATGGGCAGCCTGGGGCCAGGTCACACTGAGGTGGTGAAATCCTTCTGAGAACCTGTCCTTTGGCTCCCCTTCTTTGAGTCAAGGCAGGAAAACAGTGCCCTGGGGTTATCCCAAGTCTCCATTTCCCATATTACTGAATTTTATGGTGTATCTGGGACTCCTGTACTGCCCAAATCCCAGCTGGGTCTGGATTAGGTTAGATACAGAATGATACCTGCACCTGGAGGCTGTAACAGGGGAATCCAGCCGTGGCCTCCAGGTGTCACAAGCTCCAGAGGAGGTCAGGACCATTCCAGCTGCCCTGAGGCTAGAACCATGCTGCTGAAGAACTGACATGGAAGCATTCAGCAGCAAAACATGCAAAGCTTCAAGGTCTGTCCCACATTTGTCCATGTTATTTAATTGTCAGCATGGTCCTTGGCACAGTTTTGGCCAGACTAAGACCATCTCTGGCAATTCCTGGGCAGGGTGCAGGTTTTATCACACGTCAAATAAAATTTCCAGTGGGCATTTTGGACTCAGCCACCTTATTTTGGAGGGAGAGAGCCTGGCTGTACAGATGGATACCAGCTAACCCCAGGGCCAGGAACAGACACAGGACATTATATTTGCTAATATGCCTTCCCCACGGCGTCCTGACCCTCGTCAGGACCAGAGTGCAGACAACATGCTAGTAAAACACCCCTGTAAATCCATTATTTTCCAGATGCCTTTCTGTGAGCCCTCAGAAATTTCTGCCTGGCTGAAGCAGTAGGAGACACGCTCTGATTTGGGGCTGTGCCGATCAGGATCGTATCCTCCTCCTACTCACCTCCATTTGTTTAGCTCTCCGTGTAATTGCACGAACAAGCAGGCAGCCCATGCTGCTTGCAAAACCCCAGCTCTGCCGTGAGTCAGCAATCGACAGAAATTTCCAAGATGGGTGTTATTTATTCTCTTTTATTTTATGGTGGCTGCAGAGCCCTGATGCATGAGAAGCTATGAAAGATTAATGAAGGGATCTCTTCGCCATCAAGCTCACATTAGGTTCAGGCTGGCCTGCCCACGTCTGAGCATCAGATGTTCAGAAGGTGTTCTGGGAGCAGATGAATGAAACAACTGGAGGCACTGGGGGACCAGGATGGGCTAAGAAGCTTGCATGGGTTATTCAGCAGGAACCCAATTCCCCAGGGCATCACAGTCCATCACACAGAAGGGACCTGCTAGCACCGACCAGAACTGAAGTTCCTAGCACCAGGAAGGGACGTCTCCCCCTGGATGCCTCATTGCAATGGCAGTGGCGATGACTGCAGCATTCACGAAAGCTGGGTCAGATTCTGCAATGTGTTTTGCAGCTTTTTGTGAATTCACCTCTGGTGAACGTCTGGATCAAAAGACAAATACAACCAACCCGTGAACCTTTTTCACCAGGGCAAATCCTGACTTTAATGTGTAAGCAGCATGTGAGATCACCCAAGTCTGAAGGGGTTATGGCTCGTTTGACTACCCTCTGTCTCACTGCTCAAGCAAACCATTGGGATTGACCTGTTACCCAAGGTTATTCAGACCTCCCAAAACCCCAGCAATGGGAGTGTTTCAGACCCCAGTGCTCTTGGGAATGAAGTGGGGAATCACAGAATCCTAGGATCATTAAGGTTGGAAAAGCCCTTCAAGATCATCTGGTCCAACCATCACCCTACCACCAATGTCACCCACTGAACCATGTCCCTCAGCACCACGTCCAACCTTTCCTTGAACTCCCCCATGGACGGTGATGCCACCACTCCCCTGTAGGACACAACCTCATGGAGAGCAGGGCTGGGACACATGGGAGCATTGGGCAGAAGGGCTGGGAGGTCACAGTGGGCCACGACAGTGGGACTCACCAACCTTGGTCTATCACGACCGGAGTTACACAAAATGTCTGATTTCTGACACATTTGGAAGCCTCCAGGCACTGATTGTTGCTGATTTGGTTGGTGCAAAGTCAAGGCTGAAACCTTAGGTTAACGCTGGGCCACTGGGAAAGCTCGTTTCCCCTGAGACCTTGCAGATTTCCCTTTGGTGACCTGGCCCAAGCACTGCTCTGCCAGCTCCATTACCACGTCTCTGAGCTCGGTGTGGTACCAGCAACATCAGGGGAACACATGAGAATGGAGAAAGGCCAGGGGAAAGATGCCGTGCTACTGCTACAACCTCAAATTCTTATCTTATGGGCAAAGAAGCAACA
Source organism: Stictonetta naevosa (assembly GCA_011074415.1). NCBI lineage: Eukaryota > Metazoa > Chordata > Aves > Anseriformes > Anatidae > Stictonetta > Stictonetta naevosa. Next base: position 153,923,998 of record CM021698.1, read on the forward strand.
CGCCATATCTATATAAATATAAATAATTATAATAGATATATTTAGATACTTGGACACTTTTTTATTATTGTCATTGTTTAATTTGTTACCCCTAAAGCCAGCCTGGTCCAGCTCCAGGTCTTGCATTTCTTCATCTGACCATGGGTAAACTGTCAACAGCTCAGAGGTCTCCAGTGCCGACCTCAGCCCCATCTCTTCTCATCCGCTTGGGTCAGCGCCGTAAATACCTCACCGTATACAAAACAGTAGGTTGTTATTGCCATCTATATTAACCTACGGTTGCACCATAAAAAAGATACATAAAAGAGGAACAATTTAGCCCTAGCCACCTAGTCAATTAGAATAATTGCTCTTACAGCTCAGCCAAGTAAAACAAAGCCTCAGGCAGGTCAGGACAAAGCCAGGGCAAAGCCAGCAAGCCTCAGTCCTGAGGCTAACTCAGCTTATGGCCTGCTACTAGCAATGGCAATTCCAAATTAAGGTGGTAGGGGATAATGAACCGTCTTGCCTTAGCCTCTCATAGGGGAAAAACTAGACTGAGCTATTTGGTTTTATTTATAGATTTTTTTTTCCTATTTTTTTTTTCCTTTTCCAGCATATAAGAAGGCATTCTGAGGGCAACCCAGCACAGCCCCATGGAGAAGTTCTTTCAAAGGTCACAATATGGAAAAGAAAAGGAAAAAAGGAGGACTTATTTATGCATCAGAGGAGTTAGGGTTGTGCAGCCACAGTTCAGACGTGCTGCTCGCCGAAGAAGCCACGCTGCGCAGGCCTAGCCAGCTTTAGGGGAAGTGGAACCAAATCAAACAAACCAGTAAGAACGATTAAGGAGGACACCACATAAGCAGATGTAAATGAACCATGTCCCGTTACAGCACGAACTGCATGCCAGACTGCAAGGTTGCTCAGAGCTTTGCCAGCACTCTAGGACCCCGTTGGGTGCTCGCATGGCACACCTCACTACGTCAGGATGGAGTCGAGGTGGTGCTGGGTCTAAAAATGTGGGGATGAAGCAGAAACCTCGGTGAGACACGAAGCTGCAGCTGCCCCATACAGGGTCCCAAGGAAGAGGAGCCAAGCACGATAAAAAAAATGGGATTGTGCTACGTGCCTGTGCTAGGAAAAGCCAGGAAGAGAGGCCAGACCTCTAGGGTCCCACTCTCCACCTCTCATCCCCACCTTCAAGCCTTACCTCTGGAAGGGCAGCCACCAGAATTTATCTTTGCAGGCAGCCAGAGCCATCTCCTGCATGCCTTGGTGGGGAATCCTGCCAGGCTCTCAGGCTCCTACTTGAGCAGGATCTGCTCCCTTTGAGCCTACAGAAAGAGGGATGGTGCTAAGTCCAAGGATGCACAGGAGAGGGAATGGTGGAGATTTAACCGCCCCCCCCACACCCCCAAGGTTCTGCCTCTGAAATGGGACTTGCCATTTGTTTCCACGCTTTGATGTATTAGGTTCCTGAAAAGGATCTTTATTTCTTGCAGTGATGATTTTAAACCTGAAGTTAGCAGGTTGTCATAAATTAGCTAGCCACGGATAAGTGACTACTGAAATTGCTTCAAAACGCAGTATTAGAATTTCCCATCCAAGCTATTGTAGTGTAATAAGGGTTTGCCAATCCCTCACGGGAGGGAAGTGGTTATCGTAGGCTCCAGCAGGGGAAATGGGTAAGAGTGGCCCAAGGACCAGCTTGTCATCCCTCGTTTGCAAGCCTGCTCCGACACAAGACAACCCATTGGAAATTTCCCCAAACCAAGGAAGTTACCCTGGTTTTGCAGAGATTTTGCACCGTGCTCTTCCCAGGTTCGCAGCAGCAGAAGCAATATATGAGCCCTCTCGCAGCTGAGGAGGCGGTTATTTAAAGGCTTATTTCTGAGTCAAACTGATCACTTATAATTGCAGCCTAATCCAGGCTTGGTTTAAGAATTGTAATTGAGCAATTTATTGGAATTCCTCATTCCCCAGCTTGCAGCAGCTCAGGATTAAGGTCTGGAGAAGCCTTTCTCAGAGCTCGGGATGGGCTCAGCTGGGCTGAGCTCTCTTCCTTAGAAGCCCTTCGTTGTTCTTTCAAACAATGCACGTGCTCGGCTGGCCAACAATATCACAATTACAGCTAAAATGAAGCTGTAGGAAGAACCAGCCTATGTGCCATCTACTCATTCCCTGTGGGACACCAGCGTTGGGCAGCAAAACCTTCTCCTCCCGGCCCCAAGCTGCACTCCGTGCCAGCAGGACTCACAAATCCGATATCCTGGAGTTTTATCCTCGCATTAAAAGCCCTTCCTCTACCCCTCATTAGACCGCCCTTCGTTTTAGCACGGGGATCCAATTTCTCCTAGGTTAATCGTTTACTTTCCTTTGCAGCCACTCCCATTGGAGCCCGTCCCGCTGGAGCTTATTTTAAGTGGTCTGAACTTGGCTGACTGTCGATGGACGCAGAGCACAACTGCGTAAGCCCGGGGAGCTCCTTAAGCATGTCTTATTTATGCCAAACCACAGCCGTGATCTCCTCCTCCTGCTAATCCAGGCTGGGAAAGGAAGCGCCTCCATTTATTGCACTCGGAGGGAGAAGCTCTGAAGCACAGCAGCGATGGAAAAACGTAACATTTAAGTGAGACTCTCGCATTGACAATATTCCCCTTTAAAGTTTCTGTTCTATTTCTCCTAAATTTCGTGGTTTTGCAACATCAGCCCTCAAGGGAAGGAGGTGGGGGAAGAGAGAAAAAACCCTCTGGCAACCCTTGGGGTTTCTCTTCCCCGCGTCCCCGCAGGGGGTTCCCACTTCACCCACGTCTGCCCGGCTCCAGCTCTTTTGCTTTCTCCTTAATTTGATGGCTCAGTTTGAAGGAGCAGTTCAGCGGCAAACTCCTCGCCGAGGAGCTCTTATCACACCCGCTTGCCTCTCTGCACCAATTAAGATGGATCAGCCGAAAGCTACCGCTCCCACCCACCTTCCAGCGAGCGACAGCCCTGTCATTAAGCAGACGAAGGAGGACCCGTGATGGGCACCCACCAGGCCCCCTCTCCACCCTAGGAGGCCGTGGCGGGCAGGGGAGAGGTGCTGCCCACCCCAAAACCAGCCCTGATAGCCACAGAAAGCAGGAGGCAGCTCCAGGGAAGGGGAGTCCGATGCGCGGCCTTCGGCAGCGAGGATGGATAAGGTTGGCCGAACACCAAGAAGTTGACTCATACTCAGGAGAAAGCACCACGTGGGAAGGTTTCTGATGAGCAGAGGCTCAGATCAAGGGCTTCAATTCCTGCAAAGGGTGCCAGCGTGTCGGCTTTGTGTTCCCATCTCTCTGGGATGGTGACACAGATGTGACAGATGAGGTTGGAGCCCTGTTAGAGCCTCCAGCCCCGGTGGCTTCCCATGGTGGCAGAGGCACTGCTCGTATTCCCTCAAACCGTAGGATGAGGTGGTCCCAGCACCTCCAGCCACCAGATGCCACCCCACGCAACAGGACAGGCTGGAGAGGAGCAGGCTAAGAGGGAATCAGGTCGCTGCCTTCAGCTGTTTAATAGCGGGGTGGCTACAGGGAGGGCAGAGCCAGACGCTCCTCAGGGATGTTCTGCGGAAGGACAAGCAGCAGGTTAGAAGGTACAGCAAGAGAAAATTCCAACCAGGCCTACAGGAAAATAAATAAAAATAAATAAATGGACAAAAAAAAAAAAAAAAAAAAAAAAACATTTGCCTGGGCAGTGATTAAACACCAAACTTCAGGGAAATGGTGGAGGAAAACTCCCTCCCTGGAGATACCAAAATTTGCCCCAGAGCCACCCAACCAAAGCGCGCCCTGTTTCAGCAGGAGGTTGAACCAGAGCCCTCAGAGACCCTCCCAGCCTCAGCATTTCCACGGAGAGCCTGGGAACGGCAGGAGATGTCGATGCAAGTCGAGAGGAACTTCTCACCACCTCCTGCCACCCACAGGCTTGTTTTAGGGAGCAGCCGCGGCACCAGTGCTGTCCTTCAGCCGTCACACAGCGTGGGACATCCCAAGCCTGCAGGCAGGGAGACTCCGGCCACCAAGAGGCTTTTGAGCGCTGTTATGAAACGAAAGCAGCCCTGAGCCCCTCCCAGTATCAGCCAGAGCAGCCAGCTTTGTTCCTGGTAAATTTGCCTTCAGGTCTCCTCCCAGCCAACGTGAACAGCAGGCTTCTGTGAAAAGCCCATTAGCAGCCCAAAAAGTTACAGGGGAAGGCACCACTTCTGGTTTTGCCTGAAACCAGATCTTCCATTTCTGCATTTTTTTCCACTTTTCCTTTTTTTTTTTTTTTTTTTTTTTTTAAGTGATTGCAATGAAAAACGCTGAAGTTAACAGCATTTATTATTATTTACTTTGGGCTACCAGATATCTTAGTCATCAAAGCACAGGGTTTTATGTGCCTAAAAAAAAAAAAAAAGTCACCTCATTGGAGAAATTAAGCTGAAAGCATCCCTGGAAGGGCCAAGACAGGCAGGATTCAGCTCAGCATGCAAGCATTGCCCTGAGTCCCCAAATAACCCCAACCTGGTGCCTGAAAGAGAAGAGGTCCTGCTCTTATAGGCACATGTGATGGGGTCAAGATCGTGCTCCTCAGGGTCCTGAGCAGTGGAAAAGCCCTGGCAGAAGGGGAACTGGGCCAGACTTGCTGCGTTATGTGATGTCAATAGGAAGAAAGCCAGCTTCTCGAACCTGTATGTGGCTCGGGTATGGCCAGAGGCCAGGAGGATGCTCCCCAGACTTATCAGCTTCTCCCCTTAAAGCTGGTTCAGATGTATTGCATTTCTCAAGCCAGCAAGGAGTAGTCGGTACTGGGCCAACCACAACCCCTCCAACCTTGTTTTTGCTCCATTGTCTTTCCCATTTCTGTTTCACTGAGCTTTTTGACAAAACTGGTCGTGCCGCAGATGTAGTGCAAACGACGGAGGCTAACCCCCTCTAGGGAAAAACATAGCTGCTTTACCTAATCTCCTACAGAACAGTCAGTAATTATTTAGCTGACAGTGACAGCTCTTCACAGCCCTGATCTCCAGAGCACGGCCAAGGAGCCTTCGGTGTGACACCGAGCCCGTGAGCCAGCTTGGTGCTCCTCTGCTGCTGCAGTGCGAGAGGCAAGCACGGGGCTTGCAGCTGCATTCCCTGATACCTCACTCATTTTTGCTCCGAGCACAGCCTGTTGGAGAGAAGCAAGATGAATGGAGGCAGCCAGGGGAGCTGCCAAGGAAAGCAGAGCTGCATAAGCGGGCAACACAGCCAGCATCCGCTGCATGGCTCCACCATCCCACCAAAAAGAAAAAAAAAAGAATGAAGCAACGCCAGCCTTTCCATCACACTACCTGCCCCATGCAGAGGATGATGGCACTGATAGAAGCCTGCCCGAGGAGAGGCCACAGACCAAGTTACTCGTTTCCCCCTGAAGCTGCAGCACAATTTGCTTCCTGGCATGATTTTTCCGCTGCTTCCTCAGCAGCTATTCAGATCGCTGCAGCTGCTCTTACAACTCCTTCCCCTCACATGGTTCCTGAGTGACTTTATCCTCTAAAAGATAATTAAAAAAAATATATGGAAAAATCTACTGGTCCCATAGAAACACCCACAGTGCTCATCCACTTGCGTCTTGCTCCTTTTTCTGCAACTGAAAATGAGCGTTTTTTCCTCCATGGGCTTGCTAAGATGGGACCTTACCACCACAGTTAGTGGCGATTAATCACTTTTTAAAGCCAGAAAGCATTTATAACAGAGTGGGCAGCAAAATATCTCCATGCAGTGGATCCAGACTGGGTCCCTTGTGTTCACAGGTACAAATCCAACAGAGGGGTCGAGGCACGCCTGGCAGCTCCTGTCCAGTTGATAACTGGCTTAGCTTGGTCAGAAGTAAATAAATCCCCTCTCACCTCTGCCATCAGATTGTTTCAGATCCCTGTTTTAAGATTCAGTTGTCTCTTCAAACCCTAGATAAGGGGCTCAGTTTCACACAGGGGCCCTTAGGAACCAACCACAAATGGTGGTTGAGGTTTGCAGGTAGGCTTTTTGCTCGAAGGCAAAGCACTTCATATCAAGCCTAATCCCTGGGGACAATTGACCCCGCACATCCATCCCAGAGACCAAATTCCAGCTCGGACTCTGTGCATCGGCTTTCAGCAGAAGCACGTCTTGGATGAGTTGCAAGAAAGCCTCTGGCCTCCAGTCTCCCATATTCAGACAAATCACTTCCAGTTTTAATGACTCCCAACTGAAATAATTTTCAACAAGATCAAGTGGCTTTAAGTGAACAACTGGGATGCTCGGGCTGCTTTGGACTACAGCGACCTGAACATCAGCCCTGAGATGCAAGAAGGTTTTGCTGCCAGTGCAACTTCTTACACCTGATATTTACTGGCACTTAAGTTAATTGTTGCCAGGTACGTGCAAATCTTACCTATTTTTTTCCTCCCTCTGAAAAGCAGCCATCTGAACAAGCACCAGCATTTTATGGAGCTGGTCCCTGCCTTCTCAAGGGAGATGTTGCTCACGCCAAGGGGATTATCAGCCTTCCACACCATGAAACCCACCTTCTGACCCAGCACTTCCCATCCCTCCCTCGCAAGGATGGACCTTCTTCTGTAGCAACATTGGCTCCCTCCCACAAAATGTCTCCCTTTTGATTATGTTGGTGCAATTGCACAATTCTCTCCCATCCTGAGGGCAAAAGGGCACAAAATACCCTCAGATTTTTCTGTTTCCTTCCAGCATATCCCCTGACCCAAGCCCGGGTCTTATACTGCAGCTGCCTGTTCCAGTGCTGTCATTGCCTCATATTTCCCCATCAGGCTAATTCAGAGTAGCTAAAAGTGCAGCACATCTCCATTACAGCAAGGAGATGGGATTAGACTCTGTAATCTCATTTATTGGCACTGTTAAGGCTCTCAATCTTCTTCCCAGGCTCTTAAGGAGGAGGAAAGAAGAGATCCAGAGCACTTGGCAGCTCTGCAGAGGAATTAAAAGTTCACAGCAAAGTTACTGCACTCAGAACGAGTGTCACAAGTCAGTTGGTTTAAACATCTGGTTTCTAGTTTTTATACAAAAACCAATATGAAATACATAGATCAAACTTCCTTTAGGCAAGCACCCCAAAGCTGCAACAACTGCTGCAGCATGTAAAAAAAAAGTTATCAAACAGCACCAAATGAGCGCGAGGTAACGGAGAAAGGCGCTTTCTCAGAATTCAAAGTCCTCATCGGCCATGTCGATCGCCCAGGCAAACTTCTCCCTTTGTGTCTTGTTGTAGATCTTCTCAATGGGCACACCAAACTTCTTACACCTACAGAGAGCACAAGGCAATGAGGGGACATCCCAGGGGCTGCACAACCCATCCCACCTGGCTCCCACCATGGTAGTCCTCCCTGTGCACCTGCACAAACTCCTCAGCTCCCCTAATTACCTTTGCACCTTGCCACTGTTGATAAAGACAGGCAAAGTGACTCTTTCTTGCCCTAAATCCAGAAGGGCCATCCTGCAAATAAGCGTTTGCAGGGAGGCTGCAGCTTTGGACTTTGCTCCAACATCTCCAGAGCTTGGACAGGTCTCTCTGGCCAGCTAGAGACAAAGTTTATTCCTTTACCACAAAGGCTCAGACATGTGCTTGTTCCCCAACGAGCAGATTTTCTGCACATCTCTCTAAAGAAGCAGCCCAAGGCTTACCAAGCTATGCTAATCCTGGGGTCCAGGTAATTCAGCTTGGACGTGCCCAGAGCTATCTGCTTGTTCTCCTCCTTGTCTGTGGCCTGGACATTCAGCTTGGCCAGCTGCTCTTTTAGACGCTCCAGCAGCTTCTTTTTCTTCCGTATATTGCTGAGGGCAGAGGAAAAGCAACACAGCGAGTTAAAAGGGAAAAAGAAGCAGCAGAGGCAAAACACAGCAGTTCTCCTGGTCTGATGGTGCCTGGGAGCATGATAGGACACTAGCGAGCTTCAGCTCAGAGCAGCCTCTAAATTCACTCTAAGTCCTGAGCCTAGAAATAGCTCCAGAATGGCAAAGTGGAAGATGCTATTTAGTACTAACCTATCGGGTGAGAGTACTTGAGGGAAAAAAAAATCATATCTTAATTATTAGTACCAAAGTTGTGCAAGCACAAAAGCCTGCAGCCAGCAGAAACCACCCCCTCAGATCCAGACTCCGTGAGCAATGACCACCTCAGGCAGCCTGCTCTGCACCTTAGCAGCACAAACCAAAAGGAGAAGGACAAGAAACCCCACAGTACAACAAAAAATATGCCTCTTATTTCTCTTCTCCAGCTGTCCTCTGTCTCTGGGCAGAAAGCCATATCTGGGCTCTGGGAAGGGGAGTAAATTTGGACAGTCCCCATGCAACGACTGCTGCAGAGATCAGACACGTGACAATCCTCCACCCAAAAGTCTCACAAGAAAACTTGCATCAGCACCAGCTTCAACCCCAAGTCAGGCATCCTATGTAGCATGGCAACTGTAGGATAACCCAGCAGCTTGGGATGAAGTCCAAGTATTCAGAGAGATGGGCCCTATCACACAGAAATGCCCCCCAAGGAACTCTTTGCAGTCCTGCTATTGCAGAGAACCATCCACAAAGCCTCCACCCATCCACTGGGCTCCCATGGGAGAGGAGGCACCCAGTACCCAATTCAATTCCCATGAGTTACACATGGGGTGTTGGACCACACCATTCCCACCCGCAGGTCCCAGCCAGACCCCTCTGCAAACAGGAATTGTAAGGAAGAGTCACTCACGCCTCTGCTTTGGCATCTTTTGTCTCCTCAAACTCGTCTTCAGCTTTTTTCAGCTCTTTTTCGGCTTCCTCCAGCTGTTGCTTCTTGGCATCAATCTGTGAAGGCAAACACAGAGTGAGCCCGTGCTCCTGTCCTCCCCAGGGATTTCAGCTGCCTCTCCCTTACCATACCAAATTGCTCCTCAGCTCCTCCCCAGCCCTGCTCCAGCCCCAACAACTGCCTGAGACACATGTAGACGTAGAGCTCAGGGACATGGCTTGGCAGTGAACTTGGCAGTGCTAGGTTAAAGGTAGAGATCTCTTCCAACACAAATGGTTCTGTGATGCCAGAAAAACTCACTGCTCTTTTTCATGTTGTGCACATGTCAGAGGTTGACTGGCTCGTGACGATATTGGACCCTACTGCAAAGTCCCAAGCTCAGCGGTAGAGAGTGTGAACAAAAGAGGTGAGGACAATTAAAAGTCAGTTTGTGGAACTTCCATAGAAGACCCATGAAATTTCAGCTGGTTCTCCTACAAACAACCAAATAAGAAAACTCATTTCCATAGTCTTGAGCTGTGGCATCACTAAAGGCACACAGCTTGGTCTGAAGACACCAACGAGTGAGAAGAACTCAGTGCCACATGAGCTCCAACCAGCATTTGATCTTATTCCGCCCCTCTCCACACCACCACTACTTCTGGTGCATTTCCTAGATGCCACACTTGATCAGTGCAATCTCTGTAGGCATCAGGTTATTCACCCTCCCTCTCCACATCCAAGAAAGAGATCAGTGAGGTTGGAGCAGGGTGAGGGCTCTCAGTTCGGTCTCTCTCACCTTACTCTGGAGGTTTTGCATTGACTTCTCAAAGGTTTTTGGCGTGGACCTCTGATGGTTGCACAGGATGGCCACAGCTCGGTTAGCTCGGTTGTAGGAGAGCAGCTTTCCTGCAACACTGTCTTCAGCTGGAAATAAAGTGCAGGGTTATTAATTGTCTCCTCTCTGGGAGTTGGAAAAGACAGAACAGACCAGAACAACAGCAAAATGTTTGCCTTTCCCATGCTTTCTCAGGAGAGAGCAATACTGGCTGTAGAAATTGGTAAAGGACACCTGAGAAGCACCAAATTTGAAAGTGCATCTCATCACTAGAAGGCAGGACAGAAATAACACGATAAACAATACAAAGAAGGGGAAAAAATATAATCCTGTCTTGGCTGTCAGACTACCATCGAGCAGGTAATTTGGTTTTATCACTCAGCATGGCTCCCAACCTGCCGCATGAACCCATAAGCTACATACCACCCTACAACGTGGTGCATGAACAGCCACAAAGGAGCAAGCAGTTACGGGGGCAGCGAGGCAATGGGTGGACATCTGAACCCACTGCCCCCCCAGGGCAGCTGGGAGCAACACAAGCTCTTAAAAACTCACGGTTAGTGAGGGCCTTGAGCTGCTCCTGCAATGTGATGGAGGCATTGTAGGTCCTGAAGACTTTGGCAGTCAAACCATTCATCAGATTCTGAAGGTGTTTGTTCAAGATGACCGTCTGGAGGAAGGAGGAGAGGACAAAGTGAAGAAAAAAAGGAAGGAAGAAGCAGCCAGGACAATAAATCACTTTTCAGATTATCATCTCTTGCCTAAACAAACCAATTAAGCATTTAGGGAAAAAAAAAAAAAAGACTCAAAGACCTCCCACATCTTCTGTAGCTTGACCTATTGGGTCAGATCTTCAACTATTGAAAATTAGGACAAACACCGCTAAAATTCCCAAAGAACTTCCCCAAATTCAACAATTTCTGCCTATTTATGTCCAAGAGGGCACATCTCACACATATCACATCCAATATCTTTGTTTTACAGAGCACACAGGGCTGCAGTCAGAGCAGAAACAGAAGATGCTAAAATGACTCATTTGGGGGTTTGGAAGAAGCCTTCCTTGGAAGGAAGAAGCCCATCACAGAGAAAACCCATATAACCATAGAGGAGCAGCTTCTTTAGAAGCAAGATGGACAAGTGGGTTGGTGGCAGAAGGGGAGCACAGGAGGCAGTAGCCCGTATTTCATGCTGAAGAGGAGGTAGAAATTTTTCCAAGAGTGTTGCCTGGGAGGAGAAGGCTGCAGCTCATCTCTCCAGCACCCCTATACTCCAGCAGTTTTTTGTTGAGCCCCAGCAAGGCACGGAAATGTCAAACAGCTGAGATTTGACACCTCCAGCAATGCTCTGGGCAACATGCATGTGGGCAGGTCTTCCCAGGCTAAAAAAAGCCCAAGCAGATCAGTTCCAGGAGGGAAGCAGCAGAAAAACACCTCCTTAGCAGGGATATGGGTTAGTCGTGGGCACAGGCAGACAGACGAGCCTGCATTTGGGAAAGGAGAGATGTTGCCAATGCTGAAAAAGTTGGGATGTTGTGACTTTTTTCCCTGTCAAGGGGGTTCAAGAGCAGAGAGGTGACAACTTACAGTGAGCCTATCAAAGAGGTCATCTCCTGGGTCCTTGTTCTTCATAAACAGCTGCAGGTTTTTGAACACCTAGAGAGGAAGAAGGGATGGCCCTGGTCAGAGGCAAGGAGCAAACTGCTCTCAGACACCTCCCTCATCTCCATCTGCCTCCTCATCCCCTCATTCAGATGAACTCCAGTTTTTACTCATGGAGGATGCATCCTACCATAGCACCAACCTGCTCAACTTCAAGGACTTCCACTGAGACCTCAAACCAACGCAGGTGCCTCAGACTGTTCTCCCCACCCCTGGCACTCCACTTTCCCCCACAAACAGCATTAACATTGTCTAACAGCCAAAATAAAAAGCAATAGGAACATTTTCAAGCCTTAATTCCCACTCAGTCAACTGAGGATGCTCCCTCCAGCAGGAGGCAGGACTTCGCTCATAGTTCACGGGCTAAAGCAGCCTTGAAACCCCTACCCTAAAAAGTTCATACCCCCTTCTCCAAGCTAGGGGCAACGTGTGTCCTCATCCCACAGCACCCTTGCATCTCCTGCACGTGCTGTCACAGTGGGGTTGAAATACATTTCAGATGCAGATTTGGGACTGACAGCCACCAAGTGAACCAAGCTCCCCCTTGCACCACATCACCACACCGGCTTTTCCACCCATCTCTGCCACGCTCACCGGCTTCTCCACCGACACTTTGTTGTAGTAGCGGATGGAGTCTTTCCCGAGGAAGTCAAACTCCACCACGTGCTCCTGCCCGTCCAGCTCGGGGTGCAGTTTGATGTGCTCCACGCGCAAGGAGCAGCAGCCAACTGTGTCCGCAGTCTCCCCTTCCTCTTTCTCATTGCCTGCTCGCAGGGCCAGCTGGAAGGAGCCACAGGAGACCGTGAGTCACCCGCTCCGACCCACCACAACAAAAGTGGACATGGACGTCGGGAAGAAAGACAACCAAACCAGAAAGAAACCACACCACTTTCTTAGACAGTGTCTCACTGAACAGCAGCTAGGACCCTGGTGGAAACCAAGCAATGGCTCGCTCCACAGGAGGTTGTTTTCTTATTCTATTAAGCTATAAGATATCTCCCCAAAATGAAGCTATCCAGCTCTCACGAAGCCCTTGCCAGCACTGGTTAAGCCCAGGGAGGACAGTACAGCTCCTGCACCGCCACAAAGCTGTGTCCTCACACAAACATCAGCAGATATTGGTAGTCATCGTCCTCCTCGATCATTGCCAGGTTCCTTGCGTGGAACAACTCCAGCTAGTAGTGACCAGAAGACACCAAAAAAAAAAGAGTTGGGTGGATCAGGTGAGCTAAACCCTCGCCTCAACAGCAGTGGGGGGCCAGGGTGAGGCCACAGGTACCTTATCAATGAAGTAGAGGGCCACTGCTCTTTGTCGCTTCTTCATCTCCTTGGACTTCCAGTCGGCCTGGTACTCAGCACGGATTTTGTGGACAACATCCTTTAACTTCCGGGCTACCTCATACTTCTGCCAGTCTTTTTCCCCCTAGAAAGAGAGGCCAAGGCATTTCCACTCAGTGCCCCACCTGATTTCCATCTCCACCAGCAAGACGCTGTTTTGGAAAACACAACCTCCAGGGTCTAAATATCACTCAAAAGCCAGTGCTTTCTTGAGAAAAATCCAGGAAATTAAAAATAACTACAGCAGAAGCAGCTCAGCTGGGGTTTCTGTGCCCTCTGCTGGCTGCACTGGACCTAGGATCCTCACAAAGTCTGAGCTGCTCGTGGTCTGCATGAGTCTTCCACCAGCTTGTGGCCAGCACAGGGCAAGCTAGGAGCCAACTGGTCCAGCACTGCATAGCCACAGCCACTGATGCTCACACTCCACCAGCGTGGACTGGCACAACGTGCTTGCTTGGCTGTGCTCAACTTTCATGCGGTTTCCTTATTTGCTTTGAGGACTGGAAATAGCTTTAAGCCACCTTTTTCTCCCCGCTGTGTTCACTCCCTCCCTCCCACAGGGCTACAGATGGTGATCCCACCTCCTCCTGTCCTTCGTTTGCTGGCAGAAATGGACCAAACCCCATGGGATATCGTACCCTGCGGATCCCCTCAGCCCCTGCCCAGCTTTCACCAGCCTTCCCAGGATGCACACGAGCAGCACTGCACAGGGACAGTTCTGCCAGCAGCAATCTGTCCCTAAGAACAGGCTCAATGCTTAAAAAATTTATCTTTTTTCCCCCGCCAACCACAACCAAGGGCATCCCAATTAATCTAGTTTAATTAATCTAGTTTACCTCCTTTTTTCTTGGGGGAAAAAAAAAAGTACATTTTTGTTGACGTGTCACATCTCTTTTCACCCAACCTTTCCACCTGGCAAAAGGCCCATGGCCCACAAGGCAGCAGCCCTGTGGCAATGGCAGCATCTCACTGACCTTCAGCTTGGAGCTGGGGTTCAGCATGATGTACTTTAGGGAGTTCTGAATGTTTTCGGTCCACGAGGCCAGCCAGGTGACCGTGTTGTCAAAGCGCACCTCCTTCCATTTGTGGCCCACAGGCGGTTCGGGGATCTTGGAGTCCCTGGGGACAAAGCAAGAATACAGCCCTCATACCACAGAGGCCACAAAGGAGAAGAAACAGGTCAGCATTTCAACCATTTCTTCACGGCAAGCAAAGGATGGTCAAGAAGCTGCTGCACTGCTTACAGAAAGCACACAGCCTGCCCCAAATTGCTCGATATATCCATCAGTCTGTACCCTTTGGGCGCTGAGGACAACAGAACTTTTTGGGCTGGTGGTGACTGATTTGAAGCAAGGCCACGAGGTCTTCCTGGGGGTGCATTAAGACCAACCCAACCAACATCATTTATAGTAAACACACTCTTAGCTGATTGCTGCTCTTCCTCCCCTAGTGAGGATGATCCTGATGCTTCCAGCCAGCAAAAAGGACCCATGAAATGAGGAAGAATGATGCTTTTTTTTTTTTTAAAGGAAACATATCAGAAGCAATACACAGTTGTCCCATCTCCAAAGAGACCATAGGAGCACTGCTGGGTTTGCAGCTGCTATCCTGCTAAAGGTGCTGGCACCAGTGAGAGATGGGACTGCTGACCAGCTTCCCTAGCCACCATACATCGACACAGAGAATAGGTCAGACCTGACTGCAAAGCAGAGGTCTGGAGGTCCCAGGAGGTTACAGGAGGGCTCCAGTTGCAGCAGACAGCAAAAAATCCCGTGGCAGCTCCACATAGAGAAAACGCGTGGTTTACCCCTGTCCCAAAAGCAGCCCGCCAACCTCAGCTCTTCTCTTGGCAACTCACTTGCTGCAGTTGATGACCACATCCTCTGGCATGATCCTCTTCTTGAGCATGCCCATTTTGGGGTGGTCACCACGGCCACGGAAAAGCCCCGGAGGCTCAGTTTTAAAGTTGCCGATCTTCTCCCGGTGCCCATCGAGGATGCAGTACCCATACTCTTCCTGGATCTTGTCTGCCGCCTCCTTCAGTTTCTGAAATGAGCACCATGCCACCATCATCTCACAAGACAGAGCTGAAAACCCATGAATTGTGCTTGCCCACCATCCTCTCCCCTGGAGAGAGCAAGGCAGGAAAGACAAAGCTCAAAGGGCTGGAGAAAGAACTGAGCACAAGTCCCACTTTACTCCCAGCACAAATCATCTCCACCCACTCTGCAAGCCCTCATCATGATGCTGTCCCAGCAGGAGATGCTGATGAAGCATAGCTTGGGTTTTTAATCACTACCACAGCAAGGGTCCACCACCTTCTGGACAGGGCAGGAGCCCAAACCATGGCCTGAGGATGACTGGTACTTTTCAAAGCCAGGAGGCATGCCATTATCTGCAGAAAAGTTCAGTGAAGAAGGGTGTGATGGCCCTAGAGAGATGGAGCTGTTCAAATACCAAAGAGGTCCCAGGTGAGGACATAATCCACCAAAAATAGGCCAGAAGGAGCTAGGACACCTCAAGCCGGTCCCCAAGCATATCAGCCAGCCCCAGATATCACGGGAAACAGTCCTCACCTGCTTCTCCTCTTTGGGGAGTGCTTTCCGTGCCTCGTTTTTGTCTACAAAGTACTTGTGGATCTCTCTGAAGTCACACTTGTCCAGGTGCTTGATTATCTTCTGCTCCTGAGGGGTCATCTCCTGAGGGAAAGATGACAGGGACTGGGTAAAGACAGCTGGTAAAAACAACTCTGCACAGTGCTGCTGGCTACGTCTCACCCCGGAGAAAAGGAAATACAGAGCCACACACCAGTTCTTCAGAAAAATCATAGGGAAACAGCCACACCAGCCACATCCACCCAAGGGTAGATAAAGCTGCCCCAGCAGGAGGCCAGGCTGCTCTGGACACCTGAGCTGAGAAGCAAAACACAGCCAGCTTCGGGGTGGAGCAGCCTCAAACCTACGCTGCAGGAACAAACGGTCCCAAAGGTGATTGCACGCAGATGCCAGGGTCTGAAGTGTGTGTGGGGGGGGGGGGGGGCGCTGATAATAAGCACCAGGAGGGGTCTTGTTTGTGCAAGGGGACTGAGCCATGGTGCTGCAGGATCCTGACATTAATCCTTCAGAGAAAGGCACACCCCAAACAGCTTGCAAGGCTGTTTGGTAGACCCAGTGCCTACTTTGCTAGATGGCATCACTTAAAATCAAAGGGAGCTCAAGTGCCAACGCAAAGTGCTCGAAGATCGCTGTAGACAGCAAGACACGGACCAACCCCACAGGAAGCACGGAAATAAAGAGCTAAACCCCCAGAAAACATCCCCTTTCTCCCATGCTATGCCTGCAGATGACAGTTTTAATGCTGGGGGGTTTAATGTAGAGGATGGGCAGCAAGGAAGCCCCCCTGCAGGGAAGGTACCTTCCTCCAGTCGTTAAAAAAGTTGTTCTGGAAGATCTCCTTGGTGGTGTACTCGTGATCAAGCATTTTGGCATAGAAGGTAGCAATCTCCTCCGTGGCCAGGCTCAGCTTCAGGGGTTTGCCTAGGAAGAGAGAGGAGAATTAGCATCACTTTTGGGGACAGCCTCACACTGCAGCCCCAGGAGGTCACCTGGTCAGTCCCCAGCGCTCCCCGTGGTGCCAGGGCAGGGACACGGGCTGAGAATGGACATCGGCACCCCCCGTGCACCAAGCAGTCTTGCTTGTGGATCAGTCCCCTGAGCTCTCAGCACAGCAGGACGCTGCCACGACTAATCTGCAATCACATTTCCTTTTGTTCTCCGTGAGAGCCTGGTTTACACCGAGGTCACCGAGCCATGAGGCTTTCAGCAGCTGTCGTGCAACGTCGAGTCCCAAATTCTCAGCTTAACGAGGCAACACAAAGGTTTGCTTTTCAACCGTGATCACTTCCAGGACCACGCTGAGTAGCCAGGATCCCTCTCATGGCATTTTCATCTCAAACCATCTCCTGCGCAGATGGAGCAATCATGGGAAGCTCAAAGAAAATACGCATGAAATGGATACAGGCGCAAGATCCTCTCGTGCACTCGTGGACTCACGCCCAGGGAGTTTTGGATCATTTCCTGGAAGTGGCAAAGCCACCACCAGCCTCTCCTGAGCTCTTTGGCTGCAGCAACAAAATCCAATGAAGCAAGGGAACATCCTGGTTCTTCCTGAGAAGCACCCACTTTAAAATAGCTTTTCTAGGCAAGCCACATGAAAAATGCCCTTCAGAGCTCCAGGGATGGTTCGATCCTGCCTACACCAGGCGCTGATTTGGGGGTTTTGACCTCCACCTGCACTGCAGAGCATGGTGAGTCACAGCCTCACAGCAGCCTACGTGCAGCAGCTCCCTTCCTACTCGGGGGCTGTTGCCTGGGCACAAAATCACGGGTTTTCATCCAGGAACGGTGACATCTTCCAGCTACCGAGCCAACAGCTCCCAAGCTGCCCAGCGGAAGCCACTAGCCTGGATTCACACAACACGGACGGGTCTGCAAAGGAGCAGAGGCCACAGAGGAGGTCCAAACCCTACACAAACTACATGCAGCTGACAAGACCTCTCACCGAGCCAAAAAACCACAGGTCTCCAACAGCCCCATCAATATCCCAGCAGTGCCCTCTGCTGACAGTGGTGCCACACACTTCATTTTCCCAAACTGGCCTTTCCCCCCCCCCCCCCCCATAGTGGAAAATGGAATAGGAAGCCCCTGGGAAAGCCTGAGGAGAACCAAGACCCCATAGGACTGTGGTCCCTTCCCATCTCCAGCATCCCTTGGTCGAGTCCCATGGTCCTTCTTGCCTCCTTTCTCCAATCCAGAGAGGGAAGACAAATTTTCACGGCTGGAGACGAGAATGGGGAATAAAAGAGCCCAACAACCTCAGTGAGAACCCCAGGGTGGACAGCAGAAGCTTGGATCCATCCCTCCAAGCCCTCACTGATGCGCTGAGTTGCGGTAAGATGAAACGTGGTGGCTTTGGGGACAACACAGGGAGCCGTGACCAGGAGCTCAGAGCAGCCTGGCCAGATCCTGCAGTGTCCCGGGGGGGCGAGCGACATGTCACTGAGACCATGGGACGGGGAAGCTGCAGCTCTCATCAAAAGCAAAAACGCTTTTTCCCCCCAGTGCACAGAGAAATCATGCGTGAGCTGGCTTAAAGCTCAAACCCAGAAAGTATACTAATGAGGAAAAAATGCTATACGTAGGCTGGGAGGGAAAAAAGTTATATATATGTTCACAAAATGTACACAAGGTCTTCAGGTGATGGCATCAAGATGCATTGCTTCCCCTCAAGAAACTCAGGGTCCATGGCTGCACACCCTGCACCAGAAAAAGCTGTGAGCAGAGGAGCAAGCCTCAGCCGTGACTTAGGATATTGCAATAATTCAGCATTTAATAATTCACGCTCTGCATTGTGCCCCCCTTTATATAAGAGGAGATAGTCATCTCCTTGGCTGTGCAGAGGGCAACTCTGCACACCTCCTCCCAAGGCGGACATACCATCGTAGTAAAACTGCACATCGTCGGGCAGCGGCTCGTAGAGGGGGGCGAAGTAGGGTCCTCGGTGCTCCAGCTGCGTCCACTTCACCCCGTCGGCTGTCTTCTCCTCTTCCCACCTGGGACAGAAGCACGCAGACCCATGAGAGCATCTCTACTTCAGGGTTTGAGACCTTCTCCTGAGCCTTGCCGCAAAACTCAAGTGAAATTCCATCACCCCTGCCACTGCCCCGGTTTCCCCACTCTTTCAAACATGGAAAACAATGACCTAAACGAGGGAAAAGCATCCTAAGGAGGGAAGGGATGTGCTCAGTTGGACGTGGAGGGACTCGGGGGGGTGGGGGAGAGCAAAGGGACGGAGCCATCAGCCAAACCCATGGGGACAGCCACCAAGAACCCACCCTGGCCCACAAAGGCTGCACAGTTTGTACTAAAGAGGCTGCAAGGGTTAAAATGCAACCCGGCCCCCATGGTCTGCTTTAATAGGCACAAAAAAAAAAAAAAAAAAAGGGCTCATGGGCATCCACCACCTCCTACAGCAGTCTTAATGCAAATAAAAGCTTAAAGCACCTCTCCCCACCCCCCAAGGGGGGGGAATAGGGTTTTAAAAGCACCATAAACCTCGGCTGCAAAATAAGGATTTAAAAAAAAAAAAAAAAAGTAAAAAGACACCCACCCTGAAGAGCATTTAAAAACAAACATTTTAAACATGAAGTTAAGAGAGAGAACTAAGGTCTGTGGCAGAGGAAGAAGTCTGCCGGAGGAGCACTGGGGGACAGGCAGAGGATCCGCACCCCGCAGCTCAGCACCAGCTGGGTGGGCAGCAGCAGGACCCTGCCCGTCAACCCCAGCATCTCCAGGAAAATGGGGACTGCAGGAGAAACAGCAAAATTTTACCCCGGGAAAACAAAAAAATAAAAATAAACGTGTTTCTCATTGAGCAGTGCCCCGGAAGCATTTCAGAGCTGTCTCCTCCCCGCAGGAGGAGACTGCATCAAAAGGCGGATAGATTGCAACAAGGAGGGCATTACACCAGGAAAAAATATATTTAAAAAAAAAGATATTTAGGAAAACATAAATACACATTTTATAAAATGCCACAGGCTGCTGAAAATGTAGCTGGAAGCACGTTTGAGAAGCAGGCATCTACAAGGCTGATTTGTGATTTAAGGAGCACTGCAAGGTCTCCATCTCTCCTCCCAAACCCATGCAATCCTCCACCCCAGCACCACCTGCACTTACCTGCTGCAGAACCCCGAGCCTGCACGGAAGCTGGTGGGGACAATCCGGGGGCGAGGGACCCCCCGACCAAGCAGCCAGGTGGTGAGACGCCAGTACATGCCACCCTGTGCCCCCAGAGCTGGCGAGGCCGGTGGGTGCCACGGTCACCCCCCAGCATCCCACCCCAGCACCCCGCTACCCGCCAGGGCAGGGTGGCATTGCCCAAAGCATTGCCAGGAGAAGCCACCAGCACCGTGTCCAAAAGGTCCAGGTTGTGGCTCTCCCCACGTGTCGGGGCTGTGTAGCCTTATGGGAAGTGTAGTCCTGCTCGCGTTTCGAGGCAACTGCACTGCAAATTAAGTTTGTTTTAAGCAATGCTGCTACGTAAAAAGAAATATAAAAACAAACAAACAAACAAACAAAACCACCTATTTTCAAAGCACCTTGTGCCCCACAAAAGCTGTCCCAAAGGTCCAGGATGTGGATGATGCCCATAAGCATCCCAATCTGGGATAATGGGGATAATGCTCAGCAGCCCCCTGCAGCCCAGGCTCTGGGGTTTGTGATGGGCTACAAAGCATCCTGCCCCCTCTAAATGCCCTTTCCCTCCCTCAGGTATTGGGGTGCTCGGGAACACAGTGACACCAAGTGGCTAAAGCCACTGGTCTCCACCTCGAAAAAAATATAGCAAAGGGACAGCATCCATCAACCCCATCCACGTGCTCTTTTCTGATGGTCTCCTAAACAAAAATCTTGCCTGGAACATCCAAAAAAACGCTGTAAAGAGGAAAAACTGCAGCCCCTTTATAACCTCCTTGACACGGCTCCTACTGATATGGCAGTGGTTTTGTGGGTTATATCTCCTTCCACCAGCCACGAGCACATCCCTCACCTGGCTGGACACCAGCAAAGCCAGTTGAGGGGAAATATATAATCTTATAACAGCACACATCATAAAAATACCACATCAATACTATTTTGTATTTGGGACCTGCCATTCTCTCTCACCCCTCTTCCTCCTGCCAAGAGTGCTTAGCTAAGTTCAGGGCTCAGGAAAATACAGCCAAGTAGTTAATAAAAATATTAATAAAAACAGGATTTTTACAGTTTCACCCTCAGAAATAAGATGAAAAACACCAGTTACATTTGAGCTAAACCTGCCCAGAAGCCAAACACATGGAAGACATTTACCATTTCCACTTCTTTTCTGCTTCTTCTTTCTTTTCTTTCTCTTTTTCCTCCTTTTTAGCCTTTTTGTTGTTCTTCTCCTCTCCTTCCTCCTTTGATTTTCTTTTCCGGGTTCTCTCTGGGATCTCCTCCTTTTCACTTTTCTCTTTACTTTTCTTCCCCTTCTCCTTTTTCTCTTTTGGCTTTTTCTCATTGGTTTTCTGCTTTTTCCCTTTCCCATCTCTCTTCCCCACCTCATCTTCCTCCTTCACCTCCAGTCCAATCCCCACGCTCTCAGTCTGACCCCATCTCTCATCCCCTTGCTCATCCACCTCCTTTATTCCTTTCCCATCTTCACTTTCCTTTCCCACCACATCTCTCCCCTCCATCCCTCTTGGTCCATCTCCCATTCCTAGTTCCTCATTTGTCCTCTCCAGCTCTTGCTCCTCTTGCAGCACTTTTTCCTTCTTTATCTTCTTCCTCCCCATTTTCTCCTCCCCCTCTGTGTTCACCTTCTTGCGTTTCTCTGCTTTCCCCTTCTGCTTTCCCTTCTCATCACCCCTTCCCTGGGCACAGCTGCTGCTCCCTCTCTTGGCTTGGCCCTGTCCTCCTCCCCAGTTCCCATCCCCATCAGTACCATCCTCATCCTTGATGCCCCTCATCACATCACCAAGATCTTCCTCAAACTCATCCTTCTTGCTCCCTCCTTTTTTCAGCAATCCCTTATCCCTCTGCTTCCTTTGCTCTTGCTTCTTCTCTCTCTCTTTCTTCCTCTTTGGGTCTCGGGCATCCCCTTTCTGCTGTGGGACAGCGAGGTTCATCTCCTTCTCCACCTCATCCCTCACAGCAGTGACTCCCCGAGACAATCCTGAACCCCCAGGCTCTCCAGAGAGGGATGCAGCCATGCCAGCAACACCACCACTCAGTCTCAGGGCCTGTAGGAAACAATAAGAAATGAAAAATGGTTGATATTAGGAAAGGAGGGCAATTATCCTAAAGTCCAGGCATGCAGAAGAGATGATAAGGGACTCATCCCATTCAAGACTGGGTCTTGGGCACTAACTGTACCCCCTAGGTTTCCTACCCCAACTCTGTCCTTGGTCTCCAAGAGCTGCTGTCCCACTGCAGGTCCCTCACTCCAGTTTTTGGGCTGTGACCTGCAACAAACACACCGACACTTCTCATCACAGAATGGCTGAGGTTGGAGGCACCTCTGGAGGCCAGCTGGTCCAATCCCCTGCTGAAGCAGGGCCACCCAGAGAAGGCTGCTCAGGACCACATGGAACAAGAGGCTGAAAAGCAG
This sequence comes from Stictonetta naevosa, assembly GCA_011074415.1. Lineage (NCBI taxonomy): Eukaryota > Metazoa > Chordata > Aves > Anseriformes > Anatidae > Stictonetta > Stictonetta naevosa. Next base: position 153,945,754 of record CM021698.1, read on the forward strand.
CCCCATAAAAAGAGATTTGGGGGTTCTGGTTGGCAGCAAGTTGAAGATAAGTCCTGTGACAACCATATCCTGGGGGGCGCATCGAGCACAGCACTGCTAGATGGTCACGGGAAGTGACTGTCCCGCTCTGGTGGGGCCTCACCTCAAGCTCAGTGGGCAGTTTGGGGCACGAGCGTAACAAGGACATAAGAACTATTAAAGTGTCCAAAGAAAGGTTATAAAGATGGTGAAGGGTCTAGAGGGCAAGGCATATGAGGAGCAGCTGAGGTCCCTTGGTTTGTTCAGCCCAGATCAGAGAAGACTGAGGGGAGGAGGCCTCATGGCAGCCTGCAGCTCCCTCATGAAGGCACAGCAACAGGAGCCAAGGGAACAGCATGGAGCTGGGACAGGGGAGGGTCAGGCTGGGTGTTAGGGAAAGGTTCTGCACCCAGAGGTGGTCGGGCACTGGGACAGGCTCCCTAGGCCAGCAGCCATGGCCCCAAGCTGCAGGAGTTCAAGAAGTGTTTGGACAGAGCTCTTATACACAGGGCCTGTTTTTTGTGTGGTCCTGGGTGCAGCCAGGAGTTGGACTTCATAGTCTTTGTGGGTCTGTGTCTTTTGAAAACCTCCAGGGAAGGAAACTCCACAATCTCTGTGCAGCCTGTGCCAAGGCTCCGGCACCCGCCCAGCAGAGCTGCCTGGGGGCCAGGGGGAGCCTCCTGGGCTCCAGGCTGGGCCCGCGGCCTCCGCTGCTGGCCCCAGGCCCCCCTGATCAGAGCCCGGCCCCTTGCACCTCCCTGCAGGGCCACAGGGACATGGGGGAGCTCCCCTGGAGCCTCCTCCTCTCCAGGTTGAGCAGCCCCAGCTCTCACAGCCTCTCCTCATGGCAGAGGGGCTCCATACACCCAAGACCCCCTAGTACTGGGGGCCCAGAACATTTGCAAACAGCAACCTCCACCTCCTACATGCAAAAAACAGGGGACTGCTCCTGAATCAGTTCGCATTTCCCTTCAAGCACAGCAGGACCCCAGGCTGCAGCCGATGGAAATACCCCAAAGCAGGAACATGGTGGTCCCAGGCTGTAGCTTATGGCATGACAAAGCTCAAATAAGCAGGACCGCAAGGTCTCCAGGTCAAATGTGGGAGGCCCTAAGGAAACATCCCGAGGGACATTCCTGCCCAGAGAACAGGACAGGCTCGCAGGGTTTGGTGACTAAGAGCAGGACATGGAGGTGGCGTCAGGCTGAGCATCATGGACATGGAAGAAGAGGCAGTCTTTGTTTGAGACATGTCTCCCAGGACTGTGTGGACTTGGGGACAGGCACTCTCAATCCCCTCAGAAGTCGGGGACCTGAGATTCAGCATGATGGGGAAGGATGCAGCCCCTTTATCACAAACAGCTGCAGCACCAGAAACATCCAGATTTGTAGCCACCACTGGCAGCAACATGGGTGGGGAAAGCATGAATGTTTCCCCAGTCAAAAAGGTTGGGTGAATTCTGAGGAGCTCTGTGGCATGTGCCAACGCCATCAAGCACCAACCTTCCCCTGTAAGATCACTTTTACTCAAGGTTTCCTCCAAGAAAATGTTTCAGTAAGGAAAAGGGAGAGTTTTTCCATCCCTTTCTAAAAGGTTGCTAAATTACTGGGCTGCAGGACTTGAGAGCAATGCAGGGCTCCAGAGAACCTTCAAACTTGCTCAGGATGGAGGAGCAGATTCCCCAAAAAGCAGCAGCTCAGCAACCAGCATTGAGAGCCCATTCTGCACCAGGCAGGAACAACCCTGCCCACTCAGAGCAAGCCCCAGTTGCTGGCATCAACAGTTCACCATCACATCAAGCCATCAGATGTGGCCCTAATTTTCAGACCCCTATGCAGGGTCAGACCCAGCTCTTCACCAGAAGCTCTCCATGGCTCTCAAGCCCTATTAAACTTCTAAATGGCCCCTGTATGTTCCACCAGGCTCCTCCATGGGCAAGCATCAGTCTCAAGCCAAGTTGGAGTATGGCTTTGCGGTGAAACAAATCCCTAGGGAAGAGCCCATTTTCCCACAGCCCAAGCCCCAAAGCAGCTTTGAGGAAATAGCACCAGGGAGATGACTGAGACCGGATGCTTTTTTGGAGCGAGCATTGCACAATTTCCACTAAACTCATTAGTGCAAATAGCTTGGCAAAACACGCTCCAATCTCATTAGGAGCCAGTAGATTTGTGACTCAGAAGGCAAAGTCCTGCAGCCTTTTCAGACCAGCTCCTTCCCCAAAAGGTCTTATTAGAGGCTTCTCGCTGGACATGAAAGCCCCTGCCTCTACGAAGTGGAGAGGATTATCCTGCTAAAGGCCAGCGTAATGAATTCAGGCTTCTATCTCTGCCCAGATCTAGCACAGGGCGAGGGAGAGAAACACCCTTTTCCCAAGCTTTGTGAGGCTGGTTGTCCCCCCTAGCACTTCCCCACCGCCTACCTCTGCATTTATGTAGGTATGTGCGGCCAAGCGATCGCACCTTGCTGACTCGAGCATCCTTCTGCTCTTGGGGAGGTTGGATCAGGCCAGGAGCCTTCCTCACCCACCCAAAGGCCAGGATAAAGACTCAAATCCTACTTGTGATGTCTTCTGGCAAGCTTTCAGGGTCACCAAAGGCACCAAGTCCCATAAATGCATCAACACTGGGGTAGTCTCAGTGATAAATGAAGGGCTGCACAACCCCACAGCAAGAAAAAGGATAATTTCCCAGTTCTTTAGGCAGAAAAAGCCATCAAGAAAGTGTCCTGACTTACCTGGAAGAGTCCTCCAGCCCTGCTGATGACCCTTCGTGAAGGCTGTATTCAGTCTCCTCCTGGAAGAGATCCATGGCATTGATGCAGAAGTTAAAAAAAAAAAAAAGAGCAGAGGTGGCATGGCAGCATCACCCCCACACAATCACCCAGCCAGGCCATGGTCCCTGCATCCCATCAGCATCACCCTCCCCTTCCTCAGCCACCTCTGCTAGAAACCAGGAGCCCAAAACAGCAGGCCTACACTAGCCTGGCTTCCCCAGCCATGGAGGAAGCTTTAAGGTTTTATGGGGTTCAGAAACCCATATCTTATTTCACCCACACTAAAAAGTTGTTGTGGCTTTGCTCTACAAAATACATCACTCCCTCAACGACCTGCTCATTAGATGTGCTGCTGTTACTGGGGACACCGGGCAAGGATGCCAGAAGGATGGGAGGGCTCCAAGAAGATGCTTCTAATCACAACTCATGCACATCCAGGCCAGTTTATTCCGTAGAAGATTAAATGACTGTTGTAGCAGATGGCAAGAGAGAAACAGGCAGGGGGCAAAGCCACAGGTGGGAAATACAACAAGGAACAGCAGGGAAGGAAGAGAAGAGTGAAAATTAGGGAAAACAGGGACAGGATCTGGAAGAAAATGAGCTCAGATGGGACTTGAACAGAGACCCCAAAAGCTGCCAGCCAACGTGCAAACCCCAAAAGCTACCATGCAGTGCCCTGAAACCCATCCCAGCCTCCTCCGGCTTTCACCAAGCATTGAGGCTCTGGTTAACAAATTCTGACTCCCGGAGTTTCTCTTTCCAAGGCTTTCAAGGGAGGCCAAAACCACACAGGGATTTTTTTCTTGAAAGCTGCTCATGAGAAGCAGCTGGGTTAACTCATTAAGTGGAAAAAAAAAATGAGAGTTAATTATAGGTTGGCTATGGCAGTGTGCACTTTCGTTCCCTGGGAATACTCCTGCTCTTGGGTTCACAATCCTTCAGCTGCTGTCAGCAGTCAGGACGGGCCATTCAGGAGCTGCATTCTTCCTGCACACAGATGCCACCAGGAATGGTGGCACTACCGGGGCACCAGCCACGATGCCCTCCGGGGGTTTCACAACTGAAGTTCAGCTCTGATCACATCAGGAGAGATTGTTGAAGTTTCCATCAGCATTTACAAGAAGGATGGATTGGACAGTCACCTCTCCTAGGAGGAAAAGCTCAGAGAGCTGGGGATGTTCAACCCAGAAGATTTCCTTGAGACCTTTCAATACTTAAAGGGGTCTTCTAAAAAAGATGGAGAAGAACTATTTGCTCTTATAGATAATGATAGGACAACGGAGAATGGTCTTAAGCTAAAATAGATGCAGACTAGATATTAGGAGGAAATTCTTCACTGTGAGGGTGGTGAGGCACTGGAACAGGTTGCCAAGAGAAGCTGTGGATGCCCCAACCCTGGAGGTGCTCAAGACCAGGCTGGATGGGGCCTTGGCCAACGTTGATCTGGTGGGTGACATCCCTGCCCCTGGCAGGGGGTTGGAGTTACATGACCCTTAAGGTCCCTTCCAACCCAAGCCAGCTCATGCTCTTGGTCCAGCACCAAATATGTTGGATTTAACCCCAACGTCACCCCCATCCACTAGCAGGGCACCCAAGCTTCAGTTAGTTTGCTCTTAATTCCAGATGCCCAAAGGATCCGTTTTATGGGCTCACACCAAGTTGTAGGACACCATCCCCACAGCTCCCTTGAGAACAAACCACGTGAGGACTCCTAAATCCCCCGCCACAGAGACCGCCACGTACCAACCCAGATGCAGCTGCCTCCTTTGCTCGGATCCCATCCCATTGGCTTGAGCTGAGACCTTTACCATCCACAGCCTCGTGCTTTAGGGAGCTTCCAGGCCAAAAGAAAAAAAAAAAAAGAGAGAAGAGGCATGATTTTCCCATCAGTAAAAACCCTTTTAATGACAAGAACCCCAATATGAGGTGGGCAAAGCCCTACAGCTCCCATCTCCTCCCCATAGCCACCTCCAGCCCTTCCTTCCCGTTGAGGAGTTACCTGCTGATGATGTTCTCCTGCAGTGGCTTCTCCTTGACTTTTGCAGATTTCTTCTTCCCTTTCAGCACGGGGAGCTACGTGCCAGGAGAAGGGAAGAGAAAAGAGCGTGTGCAACGGGTTTGATGCCCACAGAACACCAAGGTGGGCACAAGGGTCATCTCCCGAGCCCAAACTGGAAGAGGGCTGGCTGGTACCTGCACCGTGCACGGGGTTTCATCTGGCTCCTTCTTCACAGCCTTTCCCTGGGGTGCCTTCAGCACCTCCCGCCCCTTCTCTGCCTCACTCTTTCGCTTCCTGGGGACAACAGCAAGGTCACCCCCACCAAGGCCAAGCAGGCAAAACCTCTGCAACCCTCTTGGTGGTAAAAAAAAAAAAATAAGCTACGCTACATAATCTTTATGCCCAGCAGCACCAAACAAAAAACCACCCCAACCTCCCTACCCCCATGGTGCCCACCGGTCGCTGCTGTCCTTCGCCCCGCGGGCCCTCGAGACCCCCATGGCTTTGTCACCCGCCGGCTCTGCAGGAGGGGACGTGGGGTTATGGCGGTGGTCCTGAGGATGGACACTGCAACGAGATGGAGACGGGTGGCAGCACTCTGGGGTTGCTCCTGGGGGGAAACCCCCACAGCTCAACCCCGAGGGTTGGAGCAATTCATGGGAGCGAGCTCAGCTTCCACAAGGACCCAAAAGGTGCATTGAGCGCACAGCGTTGAGCTCAGCAGCTAAAATGCTGTTGAAGCAGTAAAAATAAGGCTGTCCTAAAACAAAAGGGATCCCCCAAACGTCAGAATTCACAGAGCCATATGGGTAGATGAGGGCTGTGTACTGGGGTGAGCTTGCAGCCCAGGGGGGTTACCCAAGGTCCTGACTTACACCCTGAAAATGAGCATAATGAAAAAAAAATAATAGATCACAACAAATAATGGTAAAATTGAGAATTTGACTTCCCCCAGAGCATGCGGCTAGGCCACCATCATCCAGCAGTCCTCTCCCCTCCTCCTCAGGGCTGGAATGGAGTGACCCCTCCCCAAAATCGCTGCTCCCCCCCCCCCAAAAAAATACTCGAAGTCTGGGAGGAGGCAAGCAACAAAGCTCAAATTTAAGCATCACGACGACCCTCATCCACGAGGATCCTTCCCCACCAAGAAAATAGGAGAATTTCCAAGGACTGAAGGGCAAGCTGCAAAGCACCACAAGATACCGCACAAATTTTGCGAGGAATGAGAAACGTGTTGAAAATGTCAGTGTTTTACCAGCTGGCGGTGGGACCACGCTCACCCAGCACGTAGCGACACGTTCAGAGCCACCCCAAGCTGGAGAAGACCTCAACCCACCCCCCCCCGTGCCTCCCCAGGGGGGGTGTCCTCCAGCAAGCAGCCTCCTTAAAGCCTCCCTCGGTGCTGATTGGAGGCTCCCAGCCCAAGGTGGGCCCTGGGAAATGAAGTTTTAGCCCCAAACGTGAGTTTCAGGAGA